>CM032755.1:16485030-17090137 GCA_019155195.1 Avicennia marina
TTCAAGGGCGGACCACGAGACATTTACCGTGAACTATGTGAGTGGAAAAACTGGAAGGCATTGGTGATTGTCTTGCTCGTATTGGTATGAGGTGCATACTAAGACTCCATCGACCAATTATCCAGTTTGGTTTCTCTGCATTGAATAAGGTTTTGGGGCGGGAGGCGCATAGCTCCCACATGCAACTTGGCGGGCCTAAAATTTACGGCAACAAATAGAGTTGCTCATCTGACAGTTAGCTGTATCAGGTAATATGAAGTGGTTAAGCTTTGTCCACTTCCCTTTTTGAGTACATTGGATTCGCCCGACCGGCCTGTTTTTGCCATATATGGTGTTGCGGATGGCACTGGGAAATGACAAGGAGCTATATTTGACAAGGGTAGTTTCATCGAGACATTGGAGGGCTGGGTAAGAGCAGTGGTCAGAGGTCGTGCGAGGCTTGGAAGAATACCCGTGGGAGCCGCAGATTATGATGCAAGTAATTCCCCGGCGGCTGGATTCCCATGAAAGGTTGGTTTCTGTCGGTTGTATGTCGAACAGAAGGAATTGGAGAAACTTTTCCGGTCCGTGATTCATTGTCCGACAGCTGTAAGTAATAGAGATCTTGAGAGTACTGAAGGGCTTTTTTTTTAAGAGCCATTGTTAAAGCATCTCAGAAATTTAAGGGTTTTTTTAGAAAAAATTCTTGTAAAAAGAAAATTATGAAGGTAATTACGTCAAAAAGAGAGCTTCAGAGCCGGAATCTGATCTTCTTTTTATTTTTTTATTTTTTATTTTTTATGTAAAGCCAGAATCTCAGTTTCAGCTTTTTTGGAGTTGGAAACCGAGATTCTAACCAACAAAAAAAAAAAATAGATTTATAAAATTTTTAAAAGTCAAGTTATTTTTTAATAAATAATTAAAACAAGAATTTTTTAAAATATTCAACATCTATTAAAATAATTAAAATACTTTAGATAATTTAAAACAAGAATAATTTAAAATTCAGTACTGCATATATATATATGTATATTTATTATACCTTATATTTAAAATCTAATCATTATTTGTAATTAAAATATATTTTCATGTATATCATTTTATAATATACTATATGAACTATTAAAAAATTCCATTAACTACATATAATTTGATATTTACATTATTTATTATTTCTCTCCAGAGCACTAAAAAACTCGAAAGGTATAATATATCTATTTTTTTTACATTTTAATCTACTTCGACTTTACTGTAAGATATAAATCTAATATAATTACAGTTGTTAATATCATATTAAAAATAAACAAAAATATTCATTTTCAAAAAGCCCATAAAACCCTTAAAATGCAAGTTTCAAGTATTGTTGTGTTTTATTGATGCAATCTAAGAATTCGTTAAATTTTATTTTAACATTTATTATTTTTATTTGTTAATGAGTTTTATTAATAAGCTGGACCATATGAACTTTTTAGGTTATGGTTTGATAGAATTTAGTATAAATAGTAATTTTATTCAATTGAAACATAGAGAAATTTTGGATATTATGAATTTGAAAGTTATGAAACTAATCAATTTTCTCCAGATTTGAGAATACTAAAATCGATTCTATAGGAATAATCCTTGTGTAAATAGTGATGTATCAATCGATTTCGATATATCGATTGTGACAGTCCTATTGTGTCGTTTATCAATTTTTGAGTTCAATTTTAGTTTTAATATGTTGGGTTGTACACTTTGATATACGGTTCACATTCTTAAAATTCAATTTAGATTCAATTTATTTTTATTCTTCCACTACCTCCCTCTAATCACGTTAGTTGGTATCAGAGTCAGGTTGTATCGAATTCTAATTCGATACTCAATCCGGATTGAAGAAAAAATGAAAAAAAAAAAAAAACAGAGTTCAAAAAGAAAAAAAGTCAAAATTTGAAGGAAAAAAAGAAATAAAAAAAAAGAGAGGAGAGAACAAAAAAAAAAAAACAAAGTGTGAGGAAAAAATTAGAAAAAAATTGCAAAAAGTAGAAGAAGAGAAAACAAGAGTGAAAAAAAAATATTATAGAGTGAGAGCGAAATCTATTTGTATTTATTTACAGGATGTCGATTGATCACACATATTACAATAAGCTAATGTTTGACGAAATTTAAAAGTTCTTTAAAATTGTGGATAAAATATAAAATTGTTTTGTTAGAAACAATCATACTTTGAGATACGAGAGAACAAGAGATAGACATATATCGTCAAGGCACTATTATTGCAAAAATTATGAATCGAATAAAAATGAGTACAACAAGACATCTAAAGTATCGGATTCTTTTGTTGAAAATCAATCTTGATTGTATCTTAATTACTTTTAATATTGACACATCATTAGTGAATATCGAAACGAGAAAGTTAATGCTCGTGTTGGTATTAGTAAAGATATGTGAGATAAGAAAAATCCACTAGTAAAGATGTCATCTTTGACTGAAATAAAGATTGCAAAGGATATGCCATTAGAGAAAATACAACATGAGACTAACTACAGCTCTAGCACGCATGTAGATATTGAAAATGAAGAAATTGCAAAAGAAAAAATAATAGAAGTTGTGATATAAATTGAAGAGGATAATGTTGAGAATGAAGAATCTATAGAACTAGAAGTAGAAGTTGAAGATGAAGATGAAAATAGGAATGAAGAGCCATTAAAAGAATAGAAAGTCAAGCTTCTGAAGAGTCATAAATATGTTGCCCATTTGACTTTTCAGTACCACCTTTGTCTATTCGTGATTTTCAGAATTTAAAATTTTTGCTAATTGAGGAGATTTTTTTGTGTATTTCTAAGTAAGTACTTGGGGAATGCACCTATCATTCCACATGGTTCATTATTAATGTATTATCTTTAATCTTGTGTTGTCGTATGAATATTTTACATACATGTGTTTTGACTTTAGAGTTTTGAAAGAGAGTAATTGTGGAGCATCAAGAGAATTTTGTAAATTAGTGTTTGATCTCGGAGTATACAAACTCGAATTGAGGATAATTTGCCTTCAAGAAGAGGGGTATGACGGGATTCAGGAATCCGTTAAATTTTATTTTAGCATTTTTTATTTTTTATATTTGTTAATGAGTTTTATTAATAAGTTGGGCAATATGAACATTTTAAGTTAAAGTTTAATAGGATTTAGTATAAATAATAATTTTATTCAGTTGAAACACAGGGAGATTTTGGATATTATGAATTTGAGAGTTATGAAACTACCCAATTTTTTTTGAATTTGAGAACACTCAAATCGATTCAATAGGAGTGATCCTTGTGTGAATCGTAATGTATCAATCGATTTCGACGTATCGATTGTGGTCATCCTATCACGCCGTTTATCAATTTTTGAGTTCAATTTTGATTTAAATACATTGAATCGGACGCTTTAATGTACGATTCACATTTTTAAAATTTAATTTAAGTTCAATCTATTTTTATTTTTTCGCTGCCTCTATCTGATCGCATCATTTATGATACCATCAAATATTGTTGTTGTATTTCAAATGTGGACTTTATATCATTCATACAGTTCATAAAAGCAATTAAATTAGAAAAAATAAAATAAAACTAATATGTACAATTAAAAATTAGTAATATCATCTCAATAATATAGTATTAGTTATCGTGTCATACGCAACACTTGTACACTCTCTGATGTATCAGCGCCTGGTGCATATTTGCTGCGGTTATAATTAAAATTTTTTGTTATTTAGATTTATGTGAATAAAATATATTTCTTATTATTTGTTATAGTTCCATTATATTGTTCGATTAGAAATTTACATCATATACGAGAAAAAAATAATAAATAACTTACACAGACTATTTTTAATAATAATGTAAATAAAATTGTTTAAAACTAAAATTATATAAAATACTGAAAAGAAAGATAAAAAATATATAAAAGTGAAATGAAGATAAAGAATAAATAAAATACATTAAATAAACAAAAAGTCAAACAGAAAATTTATAGTTTCATTTTCACAGGCTAGTTTTTTTTTTTTATTATTTATGAAAAACACGGCACGTTTTATTTTACTTATTTATTTTTTATATTAGAAAATAGAGAAGAGTGATAATAATTGAATTTGTTAACAGGGACATTCTATAAAATCGATTAAATGATCAATAGTAATTGGTTTAACTTCTTTAGTCATAATCGGTAAAATAGATAGTATAAATTATAAAGTTTAATTATTCTAATCAGCCATAATAGAAGCAAAATTACTTTAAAACTAAAAAAAATATGAAAAATAAAAAAATAATTAGATGATATAGATTGTATGTGAAAAAAATATTAAATTATATTAAAGAGAATGAAGAAATAAAAAGATATATTAATACCGTACACTATGAAGCTTTTAGTTTTGAGACATGACATAAAGAAAAATAAATTAATAACATTATTTTAGATATAAATTATATATTATTTATAATAAACTGTGTAACAAAGATATTCTAGAAATATATAATACATTAAATTGAAATATTGAAATAAAAATACAATGAGTTAAAATTATGAAAAAATGTAACACTAAAAATTAAGAAAATAGTAAAAAAACATATACAAACCAAGAGTTTTTTTTTTTTTTTTTGTTACACGTTGTATAACTGAAATTAGTACATCAATTGATCTTTATGTTAATATAAATTGGTAATTAGAGTCAGAGTATTAGTCTGATTATTCTCGAAATATCCTAACATAATAACAAGAAAGCTCTTGTAATTACTTTAATTTCTTGCACATTTTCTGTGAATAAATATTTGTTTATTTTCTCTCCGCAAGCCTATCGATCTGCACAATCATCGCCCAAGAAAACCATCGGAATTCAGGGGATTCTGGACCGAGCTTTTCTGCCATGTCGATGCTTGATTCCCTCTTCAAACAGCGCTTCAACGCTGCCAAATGGTAATCCTCAATTCCTCTACTCTTATTTTTGTTTTATTTGATTTTTAAAATTTTTAATCTGTTCTGGGGTTTCGTAGATGTGTTCTTTGTTGGGGTTTTTTATCTGTTGATCCGTTTATCGGTTTATTATTAGGCCCGAATTGTTTGTAGGTGGGTTTATGAGAGGTTGTGTGAATCTGCGCAGTAATTGTAATTTCTTTATGGTGCAATTTTACAGTAAAACTTTGCTCAAGCTCACAATTCCTCGGATTAAGCTACTGAGGAATAGAAGAGAGATTCAGCTAAAGCAGATGCGCAAAGAAATCGCCACTCTACTGGAAACTGGTCAAGAAGCCACTGCTCGGATTCGGGTATTAATTGAATTCATTTCTCCTGCGTTAAATGTTCATCTTTATAATGTCTGTGGAAAGCAATTTGGGGGGTTATTGAAGGATTTGAGGTCAGCTCTATGGCGGTTCAATGGTAGGCGCTGGTGCTATTTTTTTTTTCCTTTTCTTGCTCAGGTAGAGCATATCATAAGGGAAGAGAAGATGATGGCTGCACAAGAAATAGTTGAGCTCTTTTGCGAGCTTATTGCTGTCCGCCTTCCGATTATTGAAGTACAGAAGTACTCGTTTTCTAACCTTTTCATTTTCACATTAGTATGCGGCATTATCAATCGTAATGTTTTTGTAGGAGTGGTGGCTCTATTTACAATTGTTTATTCTGATAATAGATGGAGAAAGATGGTTCTATTTTCATGAGTTGGAGGAAATTGGTATCAACTCTTATGGATATTAGAAGATCTTATTGTTGCTGAATTTTGCTAGAAATTGTAGGAATTGATTGTCTATTTTTCTGGTCAAAGTATCCCACGATGATATCTCCACGTGTGGCATTTACATTTTTATGGTTTTGTGAGTACAGTTGTTCCTAAAAATACTAGGTGCAAGCTCATATATTTCTTTATCAAATTGTCACAGAAATCCTCATCCTGAGAAACCATTACAACATCAGGTGCTCCTGAATGCATCCTACTATACTCCCTTTTCTGTGTTAACCGTAAAGTTATGTCCTTCCTCAATCAGAAAATTCGAGAAATTTCTGTACCGTTCTCAAGCATCATATTTAATGACCGCAACGCCCTAATTATAACAATTTTCTCCTTCACAATGAGAAGCACAGTATCAAGTATCTTTTTCTTCATCACAGAGGAGGCTACATTCCATGTCCTTAAAATTATATCCCTGATTCTGTATCAGTGATCCTCTCAACTTCTTTCAAAATAAAGTTTTTTTTGGAGTTTGAATTGTCTTGTAAGCTGAGTCTGTACATGGCGTATGTATTTCAGGGAATGTCCCCTGGATCTGAAGGAGGCGATTTCCAGCGTATGCTTTGCAGCACCAAGGTGTGCTGACCTTCCAGAGTTGTTACAGGTGCAAATGTTGTTCGCTAGTAAATATGGTAAAGAGTTTGTGGTCGCTGCAACAGAGCTTATGCCCGAATGTGGTGTTAATCGGCAGGTTTCCCCTATCTCGTTGCTGCAATTTATTTTATATAGGCACTTGTGTGAATTTCTCGTTGCATTCTTTTCGAATTTGTTGTTAATTTTGAGATTGCAGTTGGTGGAGCTTTTATCCATTCGAGCTCCTGCACCTGGTGTAAAATTGAAGCTATTAAAGGAGATTGCTGAAGAGCATGAGCTTGACTGGGATGCAAGTGCTAGTGAAAGTGAATTGTTGAAGCCACGTGAAGACTTACTGGTAAGAATTACTGGTGCATCTTTTATTGCATTTCAGTGTTCAGGGCTGATCTTCAGCTCCCTTCCAGAATGGGCCAACACAGTTCGTCTCTGGTTCCGAACTGCCCCTTCCCAAGGAGAAACATGACGACACAACTAACATGGCGCCAGAGCCTGCAAGCCATGAACACTCTGATTCTGATGACTATGACATCATAGATTTTCCTGAAGTTCCCAAGGAGCCCTTACAGTCAAATAAAGGCTCCATTTCAGCACCAGAGATGCTACCTTTTCCTGCTTCTGCACTTTCTGATGTTGATGATCAAGAAGAGCCAAATTCTTCTGGAGTGAATACAACTATATTGTACTTGGATTCTGAGGATGTGGGGAGAGAGAAATCAGTTGCACAGGAACCCAAAAACTCTTACAGTCCAGTGGCAGAAAAACAATTTGTGCCATTTGTGTCTCCTCCACCACAAACTCCCTTATCATTTCCTGTGAAAGAACAAAATTTACCTCCCTCTATCTCTAAGATGAAAAGTGATAATGTGGATTTGCAAGATGTATTAGCTGCTGCACAAGCAGCTGCTGAAACGGCTGAGCGTGCTGCCACAGCTGCTCGGTCAGCAGCTAGTATTGCTCAGCTGAAAATCAGCGAGCTTGTGAAGAAAAAGAATGATGAAGTTTCTGTTCCTACTGCGGACCCATTTCATGTCGACAAACCCAAGTCAGATGTGGGAAAGACTGATTTACGTACACAGAATTTGGTTGGTGATTCTGACAGTGTTTTGCTTTCTCCAAGCCAAAATGGCGGCAATGGAAATTACATGAATCCTACAGCTCAAACCTTGCTTTATGATCCACAAGTGGCTATTGATTC
Organism: Avicennia marina; assembly: GCA_019155195.1. NCBI lineage: Eukaryota > Viridiplantae > Streptophyta > Magnoliopsida > Lamiales > Acanthaceae > Avicennia > Avicennia marina. The sequence goes on from CM032755.1 coordinate 16,492,539, forward strand.
CTCTTCAACTGGCGGCAATGTTCTCAATCCAGGAACCAGTCATTGTCAACCACGGAGGCTGCCTTCAATGGATGATGAATCATATTTCTCATATCCGAACCTGTTCACATCTCAAGGGTCAAACCTCGGCTCTCGCTCACAGTCATTTACGGATTCCAAGTGAGCAAAGAGACTTGCTTTCTGTATGTCCATATGGCTATTGTTCTTTTTCTCTTGGTGTTTTGAGGCAAATCGGGCTTTTTTTAATGCTTTCCGTGCTTTCAAATGATGTGCTGTAAATTGAGTTATCTGACCCAATCATCGGTCATATGTTTTGCGACCTTGCGCGATGAATTTATTGCAATGTTCTCCTTGATACACCTGTGACATAAGTTCCCAATATTAGTTTGTGTTCAAAATGTTTTCGATTTCACTTTCACCTGCCAGATGGTAGTGATTAGTCCTCATAAATTCTTTGAATTATAAATATCAGAATATTGTTGCACTTATAGAAATATAAATGCCTAGTAGATTCACTTGTGAGATGAGGGTAATTATAAGTGATTATGAAGTTCAAATTTTAATTTGCTTTGTCCCGAATGTTCAGTTTGTCTTTTCACTGCTATATTAATAAAATTTATTAGCAAAATTTTCTACAAATTTGCCAAAGCTAATACTTAAAATGGGTTGTTAAATTCATTGAATTTTATTAAATGAAGTACTCATAATAAAATTATTTTTTCTACTTGTTTCAAAAGCATAACCATGGTGAATGTACTCTAGTGAAATGCTAAATTTAGAAGATCATATTTTCAATAGCATAAATGAGAAGTATCCAAATTAATTATGGCCCTGACAAATTATTTAGAAAAATTTATCTGGGCAATTAGAAAACAGTTCTCTCTCCTTGCTGACAATTGACATCAGATTCAACATATGTCAAGCAGCCCCAGTGCAATACAGACGTCTCATTTACACACTCTAAGATACACCAGAATGTGCGGCAATTTATTACTCAGCGGAAAACAAATTGTCTCTGTAACAAGTAGTTTTTTAATTTGTAGTATTCAGCACCATCAACTAAATTATTATTAAAATTCAAATTTATTTAAGTATTCGAGATATGATATATATATATATATATCATACATATCTTGTAGAAAGGATAATTATCACAATCTTGTTGAAGCAGCTAAGGCGAATATCATATTATATTGTGACTTGAGAAACATCTGAAACTCATGTATATAAAGTTTAAGATTGTTGAAAGTCCAAAGAGGGAAACCACTCAGCTAATCCCTTCTTTTTAAATACGAGTTAATCTGATTAGTGATTGTGAAGTTTAGTATGATCCTCAATTTTACACAGCCTCTCTCCCCCTCTCTCAATTGGAGGAAAGAAGTAGGTTTTAAAAATTACATGTTTTTCCAGATTTACCCTTCGTTTCTACATGTTCCATCCATTAACTTGAAATTCATTAGTTGAATAACAAAGACCGATGAGGAGTCTAAAGGGTATCTTACCCAATGCATATATTATGAGGCATTCAATACAAATACATATGGTATATGTGATAAAATAATGAATTTAGCTCAAAATTATCGGGCGTCATATTAGGAGGTATCAATACATAGACAGTGGCATCTCACGGACAGAATGCAATGATGGTCTATAACGGTAATGCCCAAATGATGTGGTGAAATTGTATAGAAGTTAAAACACGTGGGACCAATCAAAAGGAAGGATGTGACTAAGGATTCTATTCAAAATTTAGTTTTTATTTTTAGATATTTTTATTTTAAAAATTATATAAAAATTAAAAAATAAATAAAATTTTGAAAACATAGTAATGAATCTTGTATTTTTTTTATTCAAAATTTGAAAATAAGCCTAGCCTTTTATTTTTGAGGACCAACAGCGGTGTTTTATTTTATTTTATTTTCCTCAATTGCCTCTCAACAACCTTTTCTTTTTCCTCAACAAATGCGTCTCAATAACTCCCCCCGTTCAACCAATTCTTCTCTATTAGTTACGCAGCTTTAAAGCTAAAATTAATAGCTAATTATTTTAGCTGTAATAATAGGATATGGATAGCTTACTGAACCCCACCATAATGCATTATCTTATCAAAAAATGAAATGGCGTATAAGAAAGCTCCCCCAGAATGCAACATTAAATACAATACCAACTAATTACACAGGTGAAATAAATAGCAGACATAATTTTCGTATTGAATATTGATTAAAGAAGTAGCTTTGATAAGACAATAGACACGCAATAATTGTTATTAACGTACCCCTCTATTTCAATTTGATTAAAATACTTTTCATTTTATTATTTTATTTATTCCTTGTATTTTTTAATATTAAATAATATTATTTTATTAATTAAAATATAATAACTACATAATTTATAAATAATTATGCTCACACATTGAGTCCAAATTTTACTAGTATTATGTTTATTAAAATTGCGTGTTTTATATATTTTAAACAAGTTTTATGAAAATTAAATTTTAATTTTTCCTGAAACCTTTCATTTAACTTGAAATTTTTAGGCATGATTTTCAATTTTCAATTTTAATAATAATAATAATCCAAACATAAATTATGACATTCATTCTAATTTTTTAGTTCAAAACCTTTTCACAAAATTATTTTTATTCCTAGCTGTCATTTAAAGGTGGCGGCGCTTATTTCGGGAAAAGACGGCTACTAAAGGCAATGACTGGGCTACACGTGGGCCCAGTACCGTTGACCTTGCATTTATGTCCCTAACGTGCCGTCAACTGCTTTCGCTTCTCCACTATTTCCTTTTCCATTATTATACCACACAATTGTGCCACATTCAATTATGTTAAGGTGACAGTTCTGCCCCTATTCAATCGCAATTATATCCACCGATTCCAGATGGCGCGATTATACGGGGGTCAAGTCATTATGCATACAATGTAAAAAAATAAATAAAAGCCCAAAACTATATAATTAACTATTTTATATTATTTTTGGATTTTCACATTTTAAAAGTGCATCTAAATAATAAAGAAGAGCTCAAAAATGTATTTCAAAGTGCGAACACACTTTTAAACATATTATTTATTCAAATAATTTTTATTTTTATGTTTTATTCTTTTAAATCTTTTCCATAAAATTTACTACCAAACAAAGCCGTTTTCAAATATCTGAGATTCAGAATTGTATAACGAGTGTAGGGCTTCTATGTATTCAATTATTGGCTTATGGCATTAATTTAATAGTTTAATAAGGGTTATAATTTGATAAAAACATATAAAAAGTATAAAGAAAAAGTATAATTGATTAAGTTTCAATTATTCTATACCTATATTATGTTATTTAATTAATAAATTTTTTTAATTACACAAAGTCAAATTACATAATTACTTTGATTTAATTTTTTATTTTTCCATCATTTTATTTCTCATTTTTCTTTCAATTTTTATTTTTATTGATATTTCATTTCAAATGTTTTCTCTTTTCAAAATTTCTTTATTTTATTGTTTTAAATATATTTCTAGTTATAAATATATTTCTTTTTATTATTTAAAATAAATTAATTTCATAACTTATAAATAAATTTGTATTTTGAGGGCGACTTTTACTCGGGTCGGGTTTGATGGACGAAAATCCTACGCTACTTATCGGGTCGGGTATTTGATTGTTTTCCCTTCCGGGCAACAAAATAGGAAAAACCTTAAATGCAATCTCAATTCCCAACTCCCGTCCTCCAAAGTACCGCCGGCCACCTTCTCCGGCGACCGTCCGCCAATATCTCGGTTCGTTATGCCCGGGACCGCTCTCAGCCAGACGTTTTAAGTACTTGACCCGACGTACCCGATCCCTGGAACCGACGTCCTACGAGTTAATAGGCAAGCTCACTCTCACCGCAAGCAAACTTTGTCTCCAGTACAAAATCTCTTCCGCGTCTACCCTCTTAACGCCGCCAGACTCTGGAAAAGGGCAGAGTTGGGCTTACAAGAGGTTGTGCTCTGGCAAAATCATTTTCCAAAGCATTAATTTCGTAGACACCTTGTGTTCGTTGCATTTGCATTTCCTCTTTTCTATTTATAATGGCTGAAATTACTCAACTTTTGTGTAGCAAACCGCTCCAGCTTAACTCTTCTGGAGGTAAAGTAAAATTTCTAGCTAACTGTCTCATGTGAATGAACGTATCTGTTTCTTGTTTGGAAAATACAGATAATCCTTGATGTGGGGACTTTTGCAAAATCTTGGTTTTTGTGAATTTCATCAATTTCTTACGGTCATACGTAGACGCTGTTATTTTTGGCGTTTTTGCAGGTTTTCTGTTCAACTTATGTTGTATCAATGGCATTTCTTTTACCTTTTGTTCATGGATATATGTATCGTCCAATCCCAGAATCTGGTGTTGGCCTGAGTAATGTTAATAAAACGTGTTGGCGTTCGTTTGAGTAGTGAATTCATTATACTATATGGAAATATTGATGAGAAGAATACATACTTTAAGTTCTGAAAACTCAAGCCTATAGTTGAGCTCCTATTATCTAGTTGAGTCTGCTGTACTGGAAATCTGAAGTTTCAGCTTCGCATTATCTCTGTATGTACGTGATTGAGGGACGTGGACTTCCACCACAGGCCTTTTTGTAATCTTCATCTTTCAACTTTCAATTCAGATGAGTTAATACATCGAGTTGATATATGGCATATATCCATGCCAAACTTCATTTTACTTTCTTTTTTATTCTAAATTTGGATTTCGTTTCTGTGAGATATAGCTCTCTGAGATCCTCAAATTTTAGAGTTTTGTTTCTTACAGGTATCACGTTCTTTTAATGGATGCATCAAATGGTTCTGGATCTTTTGAAGAAAGACCTTATGCTGATGTAAAATCTTTCTTTGATTCTGCTCCTCCTCTGAAGGATGGTGAAGAAATTAAAAGAAAATTAGAAGAATTTATGGCGAAGAATTTCTCATCATCAGGTAAGTTAGTAGTTTAATTACCTTCAAGTTACCTGTTTCTTTCACACGCACTCTCTCTCTCTACATGTATATATATGGCCGGCCTGTTTTGACATTTCATATTTGAACTTGTTAACATGTATCTACAGGAAATGGAAGAGCTAGTAGGGTTGTATGTGTGACATCTGGAGGGACAACTGTTCCTTTGGAGCAGCGGTGTGTTCGTTACATTGACAATTTCAGCTCTGGTCATAGAGGAGCTTCATCCACAGAGTAAAATACATTATGCTTTGTTTCTACTGAATTTTTGTTGTTTTCAGTCATTTTTAACAAAAGGAAGTCTACAGGTATTTTCTGAAGGCTGGATATGCTGTAATATTTATCTACCGTAGGTGGGTTCTTCGTTGACCATAGGCATTCTTCTTATTTATTTAGACTGTTTGTTTTCCTATCAAAGTATATTCTACGACCTTTTTCTGTTGACGTGTGAATGTGTATACAGAGGAACCTGCCAGCCGTATTGTCGGTCTCTTCCAGATGATCCATTGCTTGAATGTTTTGAAGTAACCAGTGAATCAAATATTACAGGTTGGTAGTATCTTTATTATCACTAGATCATTTACAGTCATGCAGTTATCCTTTGCATAGAGTTTCTGAAAAGATGGATTGGAGCATCTCTTCTGGTAGTGAATACCATCCCACAGCGTGAACAATGCTTGAGCACGTTGAGACTAGGACTTGCTGTTTCTTTGTCTTGAAAAGGGATTTTCATCTATTTTTTGTTTCTTGAAATTGTGATCATTGTGCTCATCAGTTGTATTGCACAAAACATCAGTAACGGTTCTTTGCTTTACGCTGCAATGTTTCATTTTACCTTTCAGTGCTTCCAACACATGCTAAAATAGTCAAGGGAGCCATCAGTGGCAATCGTGCAGTAAGGATCATCACTGTTGTCATACCTTTTTTTTTATGCTTGTGATTGGTCAGAAGATTAAACAATACTGAGAATGTTCGAGTTTTTTGCAGGCATTTATCCAAGGCACCTTGTTGAAACTTCCCTTTACTACAATATTTGAGTATCTTCAGGTTGTTTTTGTTCATCTTCCCCAAAATTTATACCCTTGCTTACAATTTTATAAAATCATTGAGGTAGGGGAATTTAGGAATCCTACCCCCACCCCGAATTAAAAAAGAGAATAAGAAAAGAAAACAATTATTAGTAAAATTAGAAGGAAAAACAGAACTTGAGTAGTACATGTAAGGTTTGATGTTAGATATGCATGTGCTCACGGAGTTGCTAACACAGCTACTGCAATTTCATTAGCTCCTAGTTAATGTATATTCTCTTTCAAGGATTTCTCTTTGATAACAATTTAAGATTCTAGAGATGCAAATTCCAATCAGGATCACCAGCTAAACTTTTTGATGTATGCACATTAATGCAAATTTTACAATTTATCACATCTTCAGTGCTAAATTCTACGCCTCTGTAAAGGTGTCTCCCAATTTTTTAGTTGAGTTCTTTCTGTTAAATGTTTAATCAGGATTACAACTTTATATCTATTTGGGGCTAGGCTGGATTCAAGTTCCAAGCTACTAGACGTGTTCTTTTGGTGACCTTTTGAAGTCTGTGGATGTAAGTAGTATAGTGGTTGGAGTCTAGGATTTGAGAAATGTAGTGTTGGTTGCTATAGGGTGGCCTTTCTTTTTACATGATTTTTGGCTCATGTTTGCCACATGGGTAGTGGTAAAATATTTGTCAGAGAATAAAGTTGATGAATATATACTCTTGTTTAAGCATTTCGAATTTCTTCTGTTTTCTGTTGAGGAAGCTGGTTTGAATAAGGGTGGTAGCACTGTAATTGTGACTGCCAAGCACATCTTCTGTAGCCATTGAAGCAAAGATTTTATGTACGGAGGAGGGTTGAAAAAGAGGTTTGTTAGTTAGTAGGCATTTCATTCTTTGAAAATTTCTATATTTTAATTTTAAATTTGAATATGTCTTTAATGCATATTTTTCATTCTAGGAACATGGTTCTTCCCACTATCCTACTTTTTGTTCTATTTTTCCATCATAATCTTTTTTTCCTTTATTTATGTGTGTGGTTGGGTGGGTGGTAGAGAGGTTTTCTGGTCATTTAATGGTTTCCTGACACTTAGATAACAAATTGTTGTGGGGCAGCCCCTTGCCAAGACTTAAAATGCTTGGCAATCTGCTGCCAGCTTGCATACAAGTTTAATTACTAATTGGTTATTTACTTCATCTACTATGCAGATTTTGCAGTTGGTTGCACTATCAATGAGGAGCCTTGGGTCAAGTGCTTTCTTCTATCTTGCTGCGGCAGTTTCTGATTTTTATGTTCCTTGGGAGAGTATGGTAATGAGCCAAGCTAATTAGAATTACATTGCAGCATTTAATGTTGAAAATTGAGACGGTGTTCGAAGAATCGAAAAACCAAAACACACACATATATATTTCTGAATCAATGAATCAATGTTTTAGGATCAGATATTGCAGTGCTTTAAAATGGACTTCAAGATTGCATCCTCTTGATTAAGTTACACATATGAACACATGATGGCTATATTGGACTTCTTATTTGCAACCTATAAATTTCGGCTGGATTCTTGAGCAACCTATTAAGTGTCTCATAGGCTCCAGAATTTTGTGGTCTAGTAGATGCTTAGAAAGGTTGAAGGTGGATGCTAATCAGTTGCAATAAAATCTTCAAGCACACAAGCCAATATTGTTCATCTTGCAAAAAATATATGAAACATCATAATTGCAGTCCTTCACCTACGAAGACAACAAAGTAGGACTTTGTGCTCTTTTGACTAGATACGTGGATGATTAACATGTTCTAAAATGCTGCTAGAGATGCCTCTCAGTTATTATATTGCCTGTGCTTGCATATTGTTGTACAACCAAGAGCTAGAAATATACTGAGATAGATTTTGCTTACTCAATTTGTTAAAGCTTTCAACACGGCACTCTTTGCTTAAACTTGTTCTTGCCACTTACTGCTTCTCTCTCTCTCTCTCTCTCTCTCTCTCTCTCTGACACACACACACACACCCCTTTCAGCCCTCCATGAAGATGGAACTGTTTTCTGGTCAATTCTGATCCTCATATGTTATTTCATATAAGAGGCAAAATTAAACAGGAGATAGAATTGAATATGCTCCCATGGTTTTGAGCTTTCTATCTTTGGAAAAATAGGAACCACTTGTGCTTCAGTATGAAAATTATATGAGAAAATTGCATTCATTGTGTGTGTCTGCAGCTGTTATATCATTGACTTGATACAGGTGGTGCATAAAATTCAATCTGGCTCTGGACCTCTGGACATGCGACTTGCTCAGGTTCCCAAGATGCTTTCAGTGCTGAGGAAAGATTGGGCACCTATGGCCTTTTGCATATCGTTTAAGGTAAGGTTACATTTACTGATAAGTTAAAATTTGTATTGAACCCAAATAATATCATACCATATTCCTAGCATATGTTAACATGCCACTGGTGGCATCTTGTATTTTCTTGAAAGTGTATCAAATATAAAATTGACTTGTCACCACAATGTCAACAGTTGTGTTAAGACTCTCTCTCTCTCTCTCTCACACACACACACACACGCACTGCATGCACCAAAAGAAAAACACAGCACCTTGTACTGGGCTTAGAGATCAAATGTTCTTCAACTTGGCAATGTCCTTCAAAGGATCTCTTTTTTCATTAGTGGAGTTAGATTCAACGAAATATGACCAAATACATATACACAAGTTTTCCTATGTCAACGTTAGCATGTTGTCTAACTATAGTAACAGCTCACTATTAATGGACCTAAAGTACTGCTGACATTAATGTTTTACCATGACAGCTAGAGACTGATACGAAGATTCTTCTAGAGAAGGCTGCTATGGCTCTTAAGAAGTACAATATGCATATGGTGGTAGCTAATGAGCTTTTAACACGGAAAGAGGAAGTTATAGTCGTCACAAAGAGTGGAAACATCACAGTTCAGAGAGACAAGACTCGGGCTGGGGCTGATGTAGAAGACCCACTAGTCAAACTCATTGTGGAGAAGCATTCTGCTTACATAAATTGTGGAAAAGCATTCTGATTACATAAATTCTGCTCCATGACTTCAGACAAACAACATTTGTCTGGTGATGAAACTACTGTATCCAACAAATGATTCTGAACAGCTGCTAGATGATCACAAATGGCTTAAAGTGGAAACCCATTTAGCATCGGCAGAAGCATTTCATGCGTGAGGAAGCAATTACCCAAATAATTTACTTTTGTTATGGATGATATATAATAATAGTATTTTTAGTTTTTTCAGTTTCTCTGCTTTGTAGCTATCTTTGCTTTTGCATTCTTAAAAGTGATGCAAATATCAAGATATACCTGTTTTACCATCTTACGCCCACGACATCTCTCATCAGCCAGAGCATTTCAGTAAAGCTATTATCCCCACTTCGCTTTGTTTAGAAACTTGCATTCTTAAGAGACAGGATGCACAATATAGTTGATATTTGGGAAAAATTGTTTTATCATTCAAACCGTGTGTTTGACATTGAGTAATTTTCTTAGTTGCACATTATCATACAAATTTCACATTTTTTTAGCTGTACAGCTTTGCACGTCTCTTTAATCTTCAGTTTTTCCCCCTCCAGAGAGTTGTATTGGGAGTTTCCTGGTGGGCTAGCTGTAGAGTGTAGGGGCAGAATTGAGCAAGAGATCGTTAAACATGGTAATTAAAAGATTCATATTTTATAAAATAGATGGATGACAATATCTACAGTTCCCTCGTAGATTTGTGCAAAATAAATATAATTCATTCAAGAGAGAGGCTACAAAATAATTTTGTTTGCTAATAGCTTTGCAAAATACTAACCAGAAGGAGTATCATCTTTAGATTCTTCTTCAAGTTCAAGACCCTCGTCCGCCAGAAGCTGGCCAATGATCTTTTTCTTGTCCTTTTCCGCCTTCTTTCGCATTAGATCCCTTTTTCTGAGGACAAGAGTATGTCTCCTTAGAGTGTTGTGGAAGTTCTCTTCAGATGCCTTTTTCTCTTTGACCAGTATCTTCCTCTCTTCTTCAGGATCAATCTGAATTTACATCAGTTAAAAAACATACGTTGCAGGAATTGCACTTCCATAAGTCTGTCCAGCATCTATGGATATGTTTGGTTGACGATTTGGATCGAGTTTAAAGTAGTCAAGATTTTGATTGGTATAAAAAATTATATTTGATAGTAAAATATAAAAAGAAGAGAGAATTTAAAATTGTTTGAATAAGAATTGAATAATATGACAATATAAAGATGAATACAAATACACACACACACACACACACGTGAGTGTTTGCATGCATATAAATCAATGTTAATTTGATTATAAATGGATTTGATATTTAAAGCATAATTAATTAATTATATATGTATAAAAAAAGTCAAATTTAAATTTGAATAAAAATTTTAGTGTGATGTTTAGTTGGTAAAAAATTGAATGAGATGGGAACAATGGATAATGAGGAAACAAACAAAACCCATTTGTATTTGCAAGTGCATTTTATGACTCATAAACATCCCACATGTCACAACAATAATATGTCGATGATTTAAATTTAATGAATGAAAATCCTGAAAGCATATCAGCATGGGCGGCCCACAATTTAATACCTTTGAACGAGCAAGACGCCGTGCACGAAGATTCAATTCACGCTGCTGTTGTTCAGCCCAAGCTGCAATTGCCATATCACCTCTTTGGTCAAATGCTTTTCGCTTCTTCATAAGCCACTCCATCCATGCTTGGGATGCCTGATACATGACATCATTATTATCTCCCATATCCGTCATGTTTAACATGCATATGAACATTAGCCCATAGATTCTTCTTTGTCCACAAAGGTTCATAAAAGAAAACCCCAGTCCAAACCGCATCACCAGACACCATAAGGGCCGAGGTATCAACTATAATCTTATAATAACCTTGGCCAATTGAGCATCACGCACGCATAGCTGCCCCAGGATTATTAATAAAATACTCTTGTTAGTTGTTAAATGAATGGCCTGCGTGCTTCTTTTGAAAGTCAGTTATATGCACACGTAGATAATTTACAGTATAAAAAGTACCCATTCCCTTCTAAATACATGGATACAAAAATCGTGACTCTTCAAAATAAGGCTCAGAAACATTTCAATAATTGATCCCTGAAAAGGGTTATCCGTGAAAATGGAAAAACTGCATATAAACAGAAAATTAACTGGCAGGATGCAAACAAATGTCACCTTCATAGGGTTCACACGATTGTCAGTATCATACTGTCTCCGCTTCTCCTCATCTATAAGAAGCTCATAAGCGGCCTGAATCTTTATAAATCGAGCTTCAGCTGTTTCCCCTTCTTCTAAGGTCCCTCTACCATCATAAACTTCATAGGCAAACAATACACGTTATATATGTAAAAGAATTGAAACAACCACACGACAGCTTGTGGTGTTCCTACTGTCCCCTGATTTTTAATTTTCTTAAACATGATTTTCTGCAGTCATACTTTTCAAACCAAAATCAATTATATATTTCAATGTCATCATCCATAAGAAATCCGCAACAATTTCTCAGCATAACATTCTTGGAAATATACTGCTTTATTAGTATCCCACTATCCTTCGTTTGGTACCATACTGACCAGCACAGAAGGCAGATCAAATTTCAAATTTTAAATTTTTACCATTGCAAAGAAAATTACATTGTCATTTTGGTTCCACTTACATTCTCATTTCAATAACAGATAAAGGGCTTTTTATTTTGCTGCATTAATTATCAAGGCTTGTCCATCAGACCTCTAAAAATTTTGCTGCCTACTTCCAGTACAACTTCTTAAATATGTAATTTATAAGATAAATTTCATAAACATCATTATGGTGCTGTATGCCAAAGGTTTTTCAGAAAAAATAGGATTCTCTTGAATAACTGAAGGAGAAGGGTTACAAACTACCGAAAAAATTACAAATCATCATATAGATATTCCATCGAAGCAGCAAAGCATATTAAAAAATAGGCTATAAAAGTCTAGGGACAAACCATCAGGATGATAAAACTTTGCCAAGCGTCTGTAAGCTACCTTTATTTGTTCTTCATCTGCATCTCTGTCCAATTCTGCAATCAAATAGTTGGAATATTGTGTATCAGTCACCACTCATGACAATTGACCAAAATGAAACAGCAGCCAAAGAACAAGCCACGCTGTAAGAAAGTACAAAAGAGTCAAATGCACAGATGAAATATGAACCAATAAATGAACTGCCCAAAAAAAACAGCCAAAGAGATTTCGGTTTTAATTTAAATGAAGAGGGACAAAAAGGAACAGGCAGATCAGACCAGTGTTCTCTAAGTGATTCTTCAGTTTTTGGTCCATTATCAATGGTCTCAACCACTCTATACGTTTAATTGTTTCAAATTTCTTGAGAATTACAGAAGCTTCTGATTCCTGTTTGAATCAGTTGATAACTTAGTATAACAACTTATCAACTCATTTCATAATATAGTACAAACACTTTCTCCTTGTAACTTGCCTAAAAGCATAAACTTCGTTCAACTTCAGGCTCAATAAATTACAGATCTTCCAATCAGGTACATACTTGACCAAGCACAAAGGTTTTACTATAAGGAAAAAACAACGTTACTTGAAAACAACAATAATTAACAAATAATCCTGAGGTATAGATTAACAGTGACAGAACTAAATGAGCAATAACTCAGAAATTTTAGCTAACTTTAATTCCTTCCAATTAATATTTTCAAAATAATTCCCATACAGAATCCCCAGTTATCCCCAAAAGTGACGTGCCAAAAAACATTTACCAAGAGTTTCATATGGAGATTTGGGATCAGTCCAACTGGAAGCCTTTGTAGCGACCATCCTCCGTTGCTGATTTAATCTCACCCGCGGTTCACACTTCCTCTCCGCACACCATTTATCAAACCAAACAGCGAACACAGATGACGATGAAGACGAGCCAGCTCTGAAATTACCATTAGGACTTTCAACGGACGAAACCCTGACCATCGATCTGTAGCAGCAAGCCACGGACGAGAACACGGCGTGGGGCCTGCATATAACTCTCAAATTGCTCATCTTCCTCAACTGGAAAACAGCTGATTAAGCCAGATTTCTGGAGAAGATTTTGCGCAACTTTTTTTATTTGCTATTGGTCTTTTTCCAAAATTTGTGGATCATTTGGCTCCAAAATTCGTCGACTCTCGACAGTTCGGAACGGAAGTACTTTTCCGAAATGACGGTTTTGCCTTTCTCCCTTCCGTCGAGAAATGGGTTAAAACTTCGTAATTGGGTTGGGCTGAAAAGTTGGTCTTTGTGGAAGGCATGTTATTTAAAATTTAAAGTCTTACACAATAATATTTTACTTACATGACATTTTTCTAGTTTATCATTATCTATATTATATTATTAACACTTTTTATTTGTATTATCACGCAGATTCTTTCTCATTTCGAAATCTTTTGAACTTTCTTTATTTTTTATTTTAAATATTTTTTATTCTTTTAATTTTAAAATTTTTTATTCTATTATTTAAAATAAAATAACTTTATAATATATAAAATAATTTCACACACAAATTGAGTATGCAAGTTTTACCAGTTTAGATAAAATTCCCCATTCCAATTTTCTGCTGTGCTTTCTATCCCATATCTTATATAACTATCATATAAATACAGAGAGGATAAAAGCAGGAAGAAGATTTCATGGGCTCATTATTCACATCCATTGCGAATGACCATATCATCCTATGAAAACAGGAAGCTCTCACTAACAATTCAAAGTACCAAATCATAAACAAAGTTGTGAACCATGACTATAACAACATATACACATATTCACGACTTAAGAAGCAACATCCCCGGTGCAGTTGAATTGCAGTATGCATCCCATGTCTAGTAGATTAGGAAGGTTCGTGAGGACAACGAGAAGACCAGAGCGAGCTGAGGGCGCGCAGACGTTGAAAATACTCCCCGAAAGCAAGCAACCCTTTCGCTGCTTGGCGCGTTGTCAGTATGCTGGACATCTGCAGCAGAGTTTGCTCCCGGAGATGATCAGCCTGCAACCAAACAAGCACCAAGAAGCAACATACAAATTACTCTTCACTATATGTTAGATACTATTAGCAATGCACTCGGACTATCTTGGGGCCTTGGATCTCAGTGAGGAATGAATGTCACACCATTTGAAGCAATTTTTACTCGCGTAGCAAGGAATGGGAGGCACGAAGAAGGCGGGTCGATGAAAAGCTATACCTGGTTTATGAAGGTCTCCAGAGATTTCAAATTTTCAAGAGCTGCAGCCGTGTGAGAGTTGTCATTTCCAGCTCCAGCAACGAGAAATGCAACGCTCAGCGCCAGAGCCTGCTGAAGCTTTTCTATACCTTGTGAGAAAGCGTCCTCGGCTTGCATGCAAGAATGTCTTAAGTGGCCAATGTCAGCATTTTGCTTCTCTGTCAATGGCTCGAGCTGTGGCTTTACAACCTGTTGAACAATCAAAGCCTTTGTTATAACTCATCAGATGATGCGGCCACATCTCGTCTTAAGTCAAAATAGTCACTCTTTAGGATGTCTTAAGAGTCATGAACTACAACATTACTGTTCAACCTATTCATAACTAGGATGAAGCCAAAGGGAGTCTGAGAAGGGGAATATGTAAAAAGTTTCTGACGTTTATGAGCTCTGATGGCCGGAATCCTCCAATCCAAAGGAAAAGCCGCTCGAGGGAGGTCTTCCACATGCCGGATACCAGGTAGAAAGCGTCAGCTCTGGCGGCATCTCCTTTCAAACGGAAGAAATAGCGGTAATGGTTTAGTACATTCTCGACTATCGCACGGAGCTCTGCATCACTGATGGGGGACTGCAGAACATTCCTTAGCTCGGAAATTCTTCGCTCTTGCTCTTCTATCCAGCGCAAGTATTCCATCTCAAATACAACAATGCCTGCGATCCACAAGGAACATAGTTTTCTTTAGATGAATTTGCTTTTGCACTTCCACTATTTGGTGTAATAAATGGATCGATGTCTTTACATTCAATAACATGACCAAAATCGACATCGGTGCTTTTCTGTAAAACTAAAGAAAACTGGTCCCCACAAGAGTTCCCATCATCAATCTAATGGAGAGATTATATCATGTGGAAAGTAAGCACCTGAGTTCACAGTGCCACATAATCCCATATTACCAGTTGCACCCGCGATAAGCAAACCCTGCTGTCAAGAATTGACAGAAATTTCAGATGATGGATATTTATGAACGCAAGTTATGCATCAGAAGATTTAAGGCAGGCAAAAATGAACTATGTGCGTGTGTGTGTGTATAGAATGAATTATCTTCCTAGCTCACCTGTTGTCTGGCTCTCTCCAGCTCTAGCTCGATCTGAGCCAGCTTCAAACGGCTGGTCTCCAGTTGTTGCACGTAAGCCTACCATAGGAAGCCGGTGAGATACCTAACTGAAGAAAGTTGAAACATCATCAATTATCAGTAGTAACACTTGATGGCATGTCGTTTCTCTCTACCTTCTTTCTTAGACGGCTCTTCCTAGCAGCTTCACGGTTTTGTGCCAAACGTCTTTGCATCTGTCCAAATTTGAAAATGCACAAACTTTTCAGCCATTTGACAAGTTTTCCATAGGCAACCAGAATTGACCGGAAATCAGCAAAACGACTAAGTAATTTCTGAATTGTCGAACCAAAGGTCCATGGCCTCACTTTCTCAGATTTACTTCTAGTTGGCTGACTGTCTTCCACATGCTCAACTGATTTATCAGAACTATACTCAACCTAGAACGCAAATTAGACAATCATAAGTGAATAGAAATAACCAAATGTATCATCAATCCAAAAGAATATACGATGCTTCACCTTGTCATCCGGCTTTGTGTCCGCCTCTGTGATCATGCACACACCTGCTCCGGGGCTGATGTTGCCATCAAAAGTGTCCTCCCACATGCTCATTTGGTGGAGAGGTTCGTACACATTCATCCTGCTTGTGGTGGCGAACTGAGCTGTTGGAGAAGTCATATCAACAACCTGGAAATGGACAGAAGAAATTCCAAACAAAAGGCAAGATCGGTGAATTACAGGTCTTAGAGCAGAGAAACTGAGCAGAAACCAAAATACTGCTTCACAAGTGTCTAATTCACTCAGATGGTCAATAATTTCATTACTCAATAAGCATCAAAATATTAAAACTGGGCCATCTAAGGAGCTCAAAAATAATGAAAGAAAAAAGATGGGAAAAAAAGAACAACTTAAGAATCAACTGAGGAAGTGGAGGCCAAGTCCAAATGGAGTAAGGGAGAAGACCTACCTGCACATCAAATTGAAGACTTGAAGATTGTTTTTTATTGGCTAAAAGGGAACTGCAAAAATGAAGTTACAAGTATGAGGTGGAGAGAATTCCGAATCCAAGTCACTGAGAATCTTGATTATCCTCCCACCAGCATATTACAGATGGTCCAAGAACCATTTAACCGTAGCTTTAGAACTTAAACAGGCACTGGATTCAGCCAAAAGCGAGACATCTGAAAAAGAATGGAACTCCCAAAACTCAGCTTTTGAATTTGAAAGTGGTTAGTGAAAGGGAAGTGTTTTTTGCTTGTTGCTTGTTTTATACAAATCCCACTCTCTACTATTATATTGGCATGCAGATCCTCGGAAAAAATAAAAAATAAAAAAGAAGGAATCACTTTACTCAAGGGTGTGTCAAAATAGGTATTTTAATGCCTGAGGTAAGTCTGAAGATAACCCAGGCAACTGGAAACCAGCCACAACTCAATTGATAAGCTTAAATTTACTTTGTTAGAAAGCAGCTTTACGAAGCCAAACCCTATTCAATCACATGAAAAGATTCACACATATATTCAAAATAAATGGGTTGTGAACATGACAGGCATTGTCCTGTTTTATCTTCTATTTTCTGACCAACCAAAGTAGATAAACACAAGTAACTATTATATGTACCTAGCCTAAAAGCGCCACAAGGTAACATCTTGGGACTTCAAGTGTCAAAAAAATTTCAATTGCTCGTGTATTTCGGTTGCGCCATGGAACGGTCCACTAATGATCTACAAGTGTGATCAAGTGATCCCACGCGCACACCCCCAAACTTTTAGGAGGAACTTATCAGTAAGTGCCAGCACTACAAAGTGGACCAGAGAAGCTAGAAATCGGAAAAAGAAAACACTTGATAATGTCGTGGCCAATGGTGACGCGCTTACTCCATGATGATGGACAGATAATGCTCATTCAGAGAAAGAAACGCATTTACAGCAAAGCTGCATAAGTTCAATTCGATATGGTTTAGGCCATAACGCGGAAGATCAGTGCTGTTGCTGCCAGTCTCGAGTAACACAAATTCAATTCAATGTTCTTTTCATACACTTAGATTCTTAGTCCAACTGTTTGGTGGTTTAAAATAGGTTTGATAGGCGTTAATGCAATGATGAAATACCATTTTTCTCTACCAGCTAATCCATTCCCCCTTTAAGCAAATAGAATGATGAAGAAAAGGCATGATTTTTTTTTTTCTGTTTTTCTTGGTCTTGACTCCTACATTACTTACAATGGAGGAATGTACTTAGTCCTAGAATAGCAAAATGTGTACTTGGGGGGAGTTGGAAATGACATGTAGAATAAGAAAAGTATGTCCCCTTGGAGGAGGACTTACAATAATCTCATAACAAAACAGAAAAAAATTGTGTGGTGCAGAACGATGGATTCTACTTTCCTACTAACAGAAAGAATTTGAATACAAATGTGTCCAAGATCAAATACAAGGTACCTAGATTAATAGATTAAGACCTGTAATATCCCATTCAAGATTGATTTTGCACGGTCCTACAACCAGATTTGACTGTTCACACAGCTTCTATTTTCAGAACTTAAATATATATATATATATATGTTAAATGAATGGAATTCAAAAATGTTCCCTTCTTCTAATGAGTAAATTGTCCTTTCATTAGTTGAACATCGGCACTGCTCCATGAAATCAGAAATGCTTGCCCGGCTTATTGACAACAGCAGTAGCTAGTAAGGAGAAACAATTTAAACCTCCTCTGAAAGGTCATTTGTGCTTTTTGTCACAGGCCCTTTGGTTTTCAAATTGGAACTTAATTTTGCTGTACTGTAAAGTTCTTACAAATCAAGAAAGCCATGAAAAGCAGTGGCCCTCAACTTTTACTTAACCCATTTATCCTAGCTTTTGGACAAGCAAATGCAGAAGGCAAAATTATCACTGTTCTTCCCACATAAATTTGTAAAGTGATCACTAAAACTGTGGGACTCTCCTATAATGAAGCTACAAAAAAGCAAGACTAATCAAACCATACATAAGTTTAAAACTACACACTCAATGTGTGCAAAATTATATATATATATATAAAGTCATTGTATTTTAAATAATTGAAATTTTAAATTAAAACTATAAAAATATTTAAAATAATAAAAATAAAAGATCAATAGAAATTCAAATGAGAACAAAATTTTAAAAAAAATACAACTTAGAATAAATTAAAAAGCGGGGGGGGGGGGGGGGTGGGGTTGATAGAAAAAATAAAAGAATCTAAAATAGATTAATTGTCTAATTTCACATTTTGCAACCCAAATAGAATTATATCTTTAATAATATAGGTTTTATGTCTATTACTATATGTAACGGTTGCAGGTTGAGAGAAATTACTTCTATGGTAAAAGGTTAAATAAAAAAATAAACTTCTCTTGTAAATTAAATTTTATTTTTTAAAACAGTTTTTTCTACCAATTTTTCAATACATCAACTACGATTACCTATGTTCCACTAAGTAAACAAGAAAGTTTATTGCATCATTTTTTTCCAAATCTAATTAATATCATTTTTTTGTGAAAAATTTACTACATTTATAAATTTGATTTTTTATTACACAAGCGTAGAGTGTGGTAAATTGCTAGTTATATTATTAACTATTAAGAAGTGATTTTAGAGTAACTACTTTAGTAATTTTAGAAGTTCTCCTAAAATATCTCTTTTAATAAATCTATATCTATACTATTTATTATACCCAAAATATTAAACTCTCTATAGTAACTAATTTGTGCATACATGTGTGTGTGTATTTGCAAGTTGAATCTTTGCCAAGATTCTGCAAGTAATTTTGAATATGCATCCATCTCAAAAGCTTAGGGGCTAAGCTTTTTCCCACTATCAGTATTGAGCAGTTTACTGTGTTCTACAACAAATAATTCAGATTGAGCTGCACTCGGCACGTCATGGTGTGGTGATGCTTTGCCACTTGGGTCTATAATAACAAGAATTCTGCATCAGATGAGCACTACTCGTGTTGTTAAAAGGAAGAAAACAAACAAGGATAGGAAGCTAAAAGGGGATAAATTTTGCACTGTTGTTTTATCTTTATATCATTGTGGAAGCCCTTTGTTATAAAATCATCTCCAGGGAAGTTATTGCACCCAATCAAGCTAATTTAAAACAAGAGATAACCACCTTTGTTTTTTTGAAACCTTTGGATGAGTTGCTTTATGGGGAAAAAAAACATAATCTATTTGGACTTTATGCGGTTGTGAGATTATTTTAAAATTTTGAAAATGGATGAGAAATAAAATCTTGAGAGATTCTTCTTAATATATTATTAAACTTGCCTAAATTTTGGGAGAAAAAAATTCTTGAAACTTGTTGCTGCATCGTATACATGTGATGGTGAAGTAAAATAAATCAATAACTGACTGTCGACTGAAATATCTTTAGTGCAAATTGACATACAAAATGCAAAAAATGAGGTAGAATTTATCAGCTATGGCCCTTCCTTGCCTCAGTGTAAGCTACCTTTTTTGTGCTGAGTATTATGGATATAAAGGCATCCACTACAAGAAAAAGGAGGCCTGCTGATGTGTTTTCTAGTGGCCTTAATGCTTTAAAGATGTGGTGTTAGGACTTGCTTTCTATCCTCTCTCAGCAGCTTTTTTATTTTCTCTGTAACTTTGATACTATGCAGTTTGGACGTATTGTTCATCAATCAAACCTTAAACAGTACTAAATATTATCATGTTGAGATTAAATATGTTGAAATTTCCGAAAGAGGGTGTTTTCCATAAGGATAAGCTACTCGTATTGTCAGTTGTGAATGTGGCTTAGAATCTTTCTTGCTGTCAAAACTTAGGAGCTTCATCCTTAATTGGAATGAGCTTTTCTTGCACTAAGAGGTTCTTTATTTCCTTTTGACATTGCCTGCTTTATATGAAGCAACAACACCTTAAAAGAGGCTATTTCACAAAAATGTATATGGGAAAATCCCAAGGTTTAGCAAAACTTGGGAGCCACATAAATGTTAAAAGTACTTCATTGGTATCCGATTTGTTGCGTCATTTGGACATTCTTTTGCCAACTAAATAACTGTCTTCTATGTAGTGTGCTTGGTTTTTGTAATAATGCGTTTATATGATATCAAATCTAATTTCAAAAATAAGCTTTTCACATGTAACCTAATCAAAAAAGATCACAGAACGTATTTGATGATATTGATAATCTTGTCATTGACAAGCTAAAAATAAGAGGAGTCTGTTGAAATTCCTACTTAAAAAGATATAAAATTTCAAAAATCTTATTTCCTAGTCAAAAAGAAAGGAAAGATCATTTATTCTTTTTTCTGCAAGCTTGTGGGCTAGCCAGATGGAATATATTAGAACTGTTGATCTGTGCAACTTTTGCTGCTGATTTTACCGCTGAAAATTCTGAAATTTAGTCAAGTTAGTTTAGATTAAGTTTGTTCAGATTCGATTTTGTTTAGATTTGAGTTAGGTTGTTTAGCTTTGAGGTTGTTTTGTTCAGATTTTATTGGCTAAAATTATGGTTTTTCAGTTGATATGACTATAAATTCTAGGTTGGTGAATGAAAAATTAAGAGTGAATTCTGCACTCAATTTCCAGCTTCTATATTTTCATTCTGCATTAACCTTACAAGAACATATTATTCTCAGTGGTTTCTCTCTTTTTATTCTGGCTCAAATTCTTTACCAAAATTTCCTGTGTTCTCTCCATGTGCTACCAGATGTAGGAGCTTGTTCTGTAGCGTTTTCGCGGTCTGAGAGGCCGAAACATCCTACGCCACACAAATTGCTTCGTTTACTATGGCATATGGGGTCAGACTGTCCTAAATTCTAAAGTACAACCTTCTAAGTGAGAAAATTACTACTTGCATGAAGGGTTCCAAAGCAAAACCAGCCGACTGTGAACCAACTCTTGCCAGTGTTGTTCTTTGACATTGGGCTGGTTCAAAGTTCACAAGGGACCATCTTCTGCATCAGTGGCATGGCTTTTTCGTCATGCCCAAGCGTTGGTTGCTAGAATTCCTTGTAGATAGATAAGGACGCGAACCCCAAATACTGTTGCCGCTGGAAAGAGCATTTTTGTGACGAGGAAAACGTGTGCATGGCCTCATTCCAATGCAGGGGTCGCTTTCTAACGCATTCTACCATGACTTGCAGATGTAACATAATGAACAATTTGAATATTTACTGGGCTGCTTGGAAAAGCCATGGAATACTGAATTTGGTGGATCATGTAAAAAGGAAATGGGATCGGGTCTATCGGTTGGAACATGTTTATGACATTTTAATTTTTTGTGTTAATTTGACCACTTTTAGCATCACTCTTTTTCTCAGGTGGCCCTCGATCAATTTGGGCTCTTTCTATCAGATAAACATTGGACTTTCCTATATTTTACTTCAACTTGAATCTTTAGAGTTGGTTACCAAATCATCTTTCAATTTGAATAATTTATATATTTTAACGCAAATATATGGAATATTTCTGTGCATGCATATACATAATATTATTGCCTTTTTATACATGCTCTAAGTCGCACTTGCTCTCCAAAAACTATTTATGGCCAGTCTTGTGGTTGTTCCATTAATTCACGACTTAATACATAGATTATTTGGAATTCGGAGTGCCAGAAAAATAAAAAATAAAAAAAAAGGTTTCCTTGTAGGCGTAACTATGTGTGACGTTATTTAAGTTTGGCGACGTAAAACAATAAATTCTTTTAATATTTAAATAAAAAATTAATGAAATTATGCTTTCTATATTGAAGAACAGTTAGGCATTAATTCTTTATAGTTATACGGAGTTGGAAATATAATTCAGTTTAAACCATTTTTCAAAATATATATATTTCCAAAATATTCATTCTTGCGAAGAAACAATTTATGATTGTGAATTTTATGACCACTGCTTTGAAAATCAACTTGGATCGGGCAATCTGACCGGTCCAATTGCCGCCCGGTTCAGAAACCGATTCAGAAAGACCCCAAAAATCGAAAGGCTCGCAAAACTGCTCTCTTTCACCAAAACAGGAAAAAACCGTGCTGCAATTAGTGAATCGATCGACCCGCTTGCAAGTTGGATAAACTGGTCGGTTGGCAACTTCTAATATTAATCAAACTATCAAAGTCCAAAGACTCTCTCAAGGAGTCAATCAATCAAGCCCCAATTCGTGTAGCCCTTAGTTGCTCCACCTCAGTCGGCCGCAATTGCACTCGGTCTTTCCGCGACTCCGCCTCCTCCAATTAACACAACTCAACGACGCATGCAATCTACACCTCCATCCTCTACCTGTATCTCCACTAATCTTCAATTTTTTCTGAAGAGTGAAGACGCAGCGACCCGACGGTGCCTTAGTCTGTAACTGGCAACTCCTATCTTCCTAGAATACAAAAATCCGCATCCCCACCCCCAATTCTTGCCACCTTCGGCAACGCCACAATCGACAACAACTACGATTTTCTTCTTCTAGAAACTTATTTCATGTATTATTATGTTTGGAAATTGTCAATAGATAGTAAATTTGTGGGGATGAGTGCCAAGAAATTAATGTGAAGACAAATTTCAGTGATTCAGTCTAACGTTGGTTGGTTGTAATATGTGTTTCAAGTATTGCGTATCGCGTAAAGCCGTATTGTGTGTCCAAATTCCTGTGTATTATGTTTCCAGTGTTGTATTTCCAGATTCTAGTGTATTGTGTTTTCAGATCTCAGTATTGTGTTTCTAGTTTCCACGTTCCAGTATTGCGTATTGTGTTTCCAGTATTGCGTTTCTAGTATGCTAGTATCATGTTGAACTATCTATTTACTTTTATCTGTTTCCAGTATTGTGTTTCCATAATTGTGCAAATTATTTTTTTGGGTTCTATTTATGCTAAAAGGAAGTTCTAACAAGATTTTTATTAAGATCTCCATTGTGAATATATTGGTATATTGTTAATGATGCAATATGTCTTCATTCTCTTCAAACTTCAGTAAATAAAAAGACATATATCTAAAAATATTATGCAACAATATTTCCTAAATCGTGAATGAATGCTATCCATATTTCCTGAATGGTGAATAAATTATTTCTTGAATGCTGTCCATATTTCCTCAAAGTTGAGATATATTATTTTCTAAAAGCTGTCTATATCTCACACTATTTTTCATTAATGTGTAGTAGTAAAATGTCTTTAACTAGACAAAATAAGGAGACAAGTGGCTCAACTCCTACATCTTCTTCATCACAAAGGGGTAAAGCTGATATTATGTAGAACCATATGGTAGAAAAAATTATTAATAGAAAAAAGGTTATTTGTTGTTTATATTATGTAAAGGTATCAATTGGTGGTGGTATAAATAGAATGAAACAACATCTAACAGGCAAGAAAAGTGAAATCAGAATATGTTCTAAAGCTCTTCCAAATGGTAGATATCAAATTGAACAATCACTTAAGGATGTAGTTGAAAAAAAAAAAAGAAAGAAATCCCATAAAAATATATTGTTGAAAATCTATATGGTCCTAATGTTATAGAAATGAATGATGTCGTTGATGACTACGATGAGATTGAAGAACTACAAACGCAACAGTTGAGAAGTAAAACTGCAAAATTTAGTATGAGAAAAGATAATGCATGTGTCAACCAAAGTACCAAAGCCATATTTTCAAGCAAAATAAGTGATTATTTTACTCCAAGAACCACTTCTGTATCTCAACTCACTATTGAAAGTTTCTTTACTAGTTAGGAAGCAGTTGAAAGAGCTCATATGAAAGTAGTCAAGTTCTTTTATAATACTTGCATTTCTATTGATGCTGTTAAATTTAGATATTTTCAGCATATGTTTGATACTACAATTACTATAGGACCAAAATTTAAGATTCTTATCATGATATCCAACATCTTTTCTTAAAGAATACAAAAATGGAAATTCAATTATGGATTGATAGTTTTCGAAGTATTTGAGCATAATCTAAATGTATAGTAATGGGTAATGATTGGATTGATAATAACAGTCGAATATTAATTAATTTTCTTGTATATTATCCTTGTGGAACTATTTTTTAGAAATCTGTAGATGCTTCTGATGTTGTAAAAAGTGCAAAAGTACTTTTTAACTTGTTTCAAAAAGTGATTAAACATACAAGTCCAAATAATGTGGTTCACATAGTTACTGATAATAGATATAACTATGTTGCAGTAGGGAGAATGATAGGAGATCATTATAAAGCAATTAGTTGGTCTTCTTGTGCAACACATTGTTTGAATTTGATTTTAAAAGATATAGCAATAATAGACCATATTTCTGAAATTGTAAGCAAGGCATCTCAAGTGACCAACTTTGTTTACAATCATATTTATTGGTTGTCTTGGTTGAGAAAAAGAAAAGATTGGATAGAAATAATTCATTCCAGTGAGATAATATTTGGTACTACCTTTGTTGCTCTTCATAATGATTATCAGCGTACGTATGATTTAAAGGTTTTGGTCACCTATAAAGAGTTTATTGACTCCAGGACAGCAAAAGAGAAAAAAAAACAAAAGGTGTTGTAATTGTTTTGGACAATAAGTTTTGAAATGATTACTTCATTATTGTGAAAATTATAGAACCATTGATGCACCTTTTGAAAATTATTGATAAAAATAAGAAACTTTCCATAAGATATATTTATGAAGGTGTGTATAAGGCGCGCAAGAGTATCAAGGCTTTATTTATGAATAAAAAGAAATTGTATAAACCATACACAAACATTATCAAAAGACGTTGGGATATGCAATTGAGAAAAAACATATCTACTGCTACTTATTGGCTAAATCCTACTTTTCAATATGATCAAGCATTGTTTTGTCATAAACTAAAGGTCATGAATAGTGTTTTTAAAGTTATTTCTTCTAAAGAAATAGGTAGCAAGTCGAAATTGCTACATGAAACTAAATTGTTTCGAGATCGACTTGAAAGTTTTGAACAAGAACTTGTCATTAAGACTAGAAAGAGTACTCTACCTAACAATTTACTTAACATTTTTCTTTATGTAAGTAGATAATCCTTTATTCATTAGTTTTCTATATAAATATTTTTCTTTTTCTTAGATGGATGGTGGAAGTTATTTGGTGCAGATGCACCTAATCTTCAAAAATTAGCAATTTAAATTCTTGATCAAACAAGTACTTTGTGTGGATGTGAAAGAAATTGAAGTATTTTTGAACGTATCCATAGAAGAAAAATATATTGAAGCATTAAATATTAAATAACATGGTTTATGTTCATTATAATCTAAAGTTAAAAGATAAGTTGTAATGATATAAACTTATACTTCTATTTATATTCATTTTTTTATGTATCATAATTTTTAAATTAACATTATTGCTCTTGTAAAAATTTTAGGTGGATCATAAAGGCCTAATGTTTTGATCCAATTAATTATGAAAGTATTGACAAGTTGACGCTTGGATCTTGGAAGATGAAGAAGAGTCATTTTTAAACTATGAGGAATTTGAGAATATAAGATATAATTAACTAGATCCTCCAATAATGGAATGGCAATGGCGACGTTCTAGAAAAAGTAGGTATGTAAGTAACATATAAATATATATATATATATATATATACAAACACATATATGTGAATAGTATATATACTTCAAGATGATATACTTGTTTGTTCTATAATGTAGATGATAGCGATAATGTTTGATGATATTGAGTATGTGGTGGTTCATGATGATATTGACTCTTTCAACTTTGAGTATGACAACTTTAAACAAAACTTACATAATATCTCGATTAGTGTTGGAGTAAGTAAAAGCAACATCAGTGGTGCCATGCACAAAGGGAATGGTTGCAAATGATTTAAAATTTTATGATATATGAGTGAAATTTTGTTACTTATGCATAATGTTATATCCCACTTTGTGATTTGGATTGAATTATTTGGTAGGATGGATCATAGATATTAAGTTGTAGACATGTTTATTTCTTATCTTATGGTTTGAGTTGAAAAGCTAAGTGTGATGAATTGTGAATGTTGTGAAATGAAATGTGAAATTGTGAACTATTCTTACTTTATGATTTGAGTTTTGAGTTTAAATATTAAGTGTGAACCATGATAGTCATGGACATTTAGAGTTAGATTATTTAAACTTTTATCGATTATCATAATGTGACTAAATATTTTAATGTAATTCAACTTTTTTTTTTTATGAACTAATATCTATTTTCTTCATTTTATAGGTTGTTCTATTGTATTAGTATATCTTGATTAACCATTAATAACAATAGAAAAAACCTCCATAAAATAAATTGAAGTATTTTTGGTTATTTTATTATTTTTATGTATTTTTTAAATAAAAAATAATATTTATTATATACTTATGATATCACCAGTCTAACAGCAGTTCAGCTCAATAACCCTAAAAACTAATGAATTTTTCAATTTGATGAACAGTTTGAGTTTCAAAACATTGATCATGATAGCGTGTCAATGAATTTATAAATCGAAGGCTGTAACGACTAATGTAATTGTGGAGTATGTAAATTAAATAAATCAAAACATACATAATAATTTCCTATATAATAAATTTATTTCTTCTATTGTATCTGAAACTTGCATTTATAAAGTGTAATTAAATTATATTATTCACCAAAAATATATTAAATACAAAAAAATCAATAAAAATACAGATGAATAAATGCTTGTATTTGTGCTCAAGATAAGAGCGTATTGATTGTGAAACATCCACCCTATCATTTAAACGAAATCGAACAAATGACACCTCATCCCTTTCAAATCTATTTTACTAAAGTAATAAAACATTTTTTTTTTGCACAAGTCAAATCACAAAATTATCTCTATTTAAAATTCTTTTCATATTTTAAATTCTTTTATTTTTCATTTTTCTTTGAACTCATTATTTTTATATGTGTTTTTTCTCAAAACTTTTCTCATTTCAAATTCTTTTGAATTTCTTTATTTGATTGTTTTAAATATTTTTATACTTTTAAATATAAGTATTTTATTTTCTTATTTTAAATATACTTGCACTTGTTTTATCATTATGTAACTCTGAAACTAAATTTATATGTTTCCCTTTCCAATATTTTTAGATGAAAAAATGGCTAAATTTTTCTTCATGCTCTTTCACCTCCTCTTTTCTCACATTTTTCATCACAAAATTTGAAAACAAAATATTCATATGACGAAAAACTTTAATTTAATTGCAAAGTAATGAACAAAATTAGCAGTCGTGGAATGTACAGATGAAGGGCGCAATTTTATGTCGTTTGGTGGTCGAAATTCAAAGTTCCGAAAACATATAATAAATATTGATGGAGTAAAATATCATTTTATTACTTTCAAATGTAATAATATTCTAAGACAATAAAATTTGAAGGAGTAATGTCGCATTTCACCTTCTTGAATATGATGCATAGGATTTTGCTTTTTTTTTTAACGCTTGTTTGTGGCTACACTTTGCATTACCTTAATTTATTTTTGGCTAAATTTTGCATTATTTTAATTTATTCTCGATTAAAATGACTGAATTTAAGTTATTTAATTGACATAAGATTGGAGAAAGAAATAAGAATTGATGAGAAAATTAGAGAAAAAAAGTGAGAAAAGAACATATTTGGCAGCCCACTGTTAGCCAATGAAAATTTACTATGTAATTAAATTATTCATTTAATAGTTATTCAATTTTTGTCACCTAAACCTTGAATCAATTTTGGTCAATTTCCCTTTTGCATATCCACAATTAACTAAGATAAGTGAATTTTGGACATCAAAGATGGCCAGCTTAGAAGAATGGCTATATATATAAATATATGTACTTCCTCAGGTGAAATTAGTGATAGAATTTTTAAAAGACAAGAAAATTCATGAAAAATTATAGAACTCTTTGCAAGAAATTCATCAATAAAAAATATAATAAAAATTAGAAAACTCTGAACATAGATAATTACCTGTTTTGTTAAAGAACATGATGGATAGAAAAAACTCAAGAAAAAAAACAAAATAAAAAACATGCCATGAGAGATGTAAGGAGTTTGGAGTGCAAACTCGCATGAAAGAAGGTAGGAAAGATGAGGAAGGGAATAATTATATTTTTTAAATTTTATTTATTTTATTTTTATAATTTTTTATAGTAGTACACTTAAATGAAAACAAACCTAGCCTAAGTTGGCAGGGGTGCAGTAATTTTCAACCCTAGGTCAGGATAAGGTAACGTTCGGTTTCATTGGGCCAAAAAACGGACACGACAAATTGGACCAATACAAGTTTGCCAGCGAGCATAAGAAATGGACAAAAAAGCTTGTTTTGTGTTTTGGGGCCCAAATTTGTGCTTCAAAATTACCAATTTAGGTCCCATTTTAAGTAGATTTCCTTATGAAATTTCCCTTTAGTGTATTAGCCTAAGCTGGGATTGGTAGTTGTGTTAGGTTAGGATTGCATCATCTTTGATACAGCACATATTTAATGAAATTTTCTTTCCAACCACTTGAGAGTTTCTTCTCGTTATTCTTGTGATCTTTATTTGAGCTATTTAGAGTGAGGATTTTATGAGGACGTATATTAATCACAGTTATTTAGTCAAACTATCAACATCTTACAATATATGATTGGTTCAAGGATTTTGAGACAGAAAAAATAATAGTAGAGAAGATAATTTTAGTTATTTGATTGATAAGAAAAATGCAGTTAAATTGAAAAAAATTGTTTTCTTCATAAAATAATAAGAAAAATGAAAGTAAACTGTTTTAACCATCTCTTCTTCCTAAACTCTTTATTAATTTTATTTTTCTCATCTATAATCAAATTATCTTTCCTACATAACCAAAAAAAAATTATAAAATTTAAGTTTTAAAATCTTATTTTTTTATTTTTAATTATTTTTTTTTTCTCTTGAAAATCATTCTATCAAGCGACTCATGAGATTTTAAATTTCTTTTCCTCGTCTCTGGTATTTTCTTTTCTTTTTTAAATTCTTAAAACCAAACATAGTGTTAGTTTTTTCAATTTTCTTCTCATGTTAGGCTAAAATTGTATTTCAGATGTCACGATTCGGATTAGGTCAAGAATTTCACCTTTGTATGATAAATCCTAAACTTTTCTAGGCCTGAAATGGATTACATTTCTTTCAGATTCGTGCAGAATAATAATGGCGTAAAATCATATCAATATAGAAAAATTCTACTTGAAAAAATAATAAAAATATTACAAATTTTATATATTTAATTTAAAAGGTGATATTAACTTTTCATTGATGATTAATTTATTTAGATGGTAAAAATAATGGAGAAAATTTATGACTATTTTAAATAGTTAAATATAATAATCAAACACTAATTAATCTACATAAATACTGTTATTCTTCGCAACAATCAATTTGAACTGTCATCTCATTCAACCAAGAGAATGAATCCTGGTTTAACTGAGCCCATTCGACCTCGGCAGAACGCGACAAGTGTCACGTTTTGATATATATTTTTTTTATTTTTACTTTTTTCTTAATGATTGTTGGTGATGATTAATTTGATTACTATTTTTATGAATAACATCTATTATTTTAATGTTATATCAAGTTTAAATTTTCTTCAATTATTTTATAAACAATTGCCTAAACACCAAAAACGAAGTATAACAAATGTAAAACATGACAAGATACATTAAAATCATATTTTATTCTAATTTATTTTTATTTGTTAACAATCGTAATTAATTAATATGAATGGAAGTCATACACATTATCTTATTTAATAAATAATTTTGGTACACTAAACTGAAACTTGTTTTAAAATTAAAATATTACGTAAAGTTAATAAAAATAAAAAATGAAAAACAATATTTTAAATTTACATCTTCAATTAATTATGTTTATCAAGAAATTAAGAAAGAAAAAGGCGAAAATTAAGAAAAAATGGGGGACAAAAAAGAAGCAGAACTTGACATCTGCGTGGGTCGAAGACACCGTTTAATTGGAAGGAAATAAACAATGAGGATTATTAGTTGGTCAGCTAATGCTGTACTGAGATTCATTCAAAATTTTTACTTTAATAAAATAGATTTTTTTTAAAAAAAATAAATAAATAAATATATATATATATATTATTAGTCCAAGGACGAGTTTGGTTCTCTAAAGAGAGGTGTTCGGTGGTTTTCTTCGGTACACTATATTTAATTTAAATAATTAAACTGAATTGACAATCAAAATTCTAAAAATTATTATAAAAACGGACAAAAAACTTTAGCTCAGTTTGATTGGCAAATCTAATTGTAGAAAATATGAAAGAACGAGGAAAGGAAAACAGAAATGAAAAAAGGTGTTTGATTCTTAAAGGGAAGCATCCACACTTGCCAATCCCCACTAGTTTTAGATTCTGTTCTGCTATCCTGTTTTCCTTTCCCTTCCAATACAAGGAGAATGCTGACCACCCACTCTCTTGACCAACCCAAACCCCTTTCACTAACTCTCTTTCTCACTCTTAACCAAACCCTTTAACTCTCTCTCTCTCTCTCTCTCTAGTTGCCCAAGGCATTTTGCTTCACTTGTTTTGACAGGGAAGCTTTCCATTCTGCCCTTCTGTGCACTTCAAGAACTAGTTAAGGTCAGCTCTCTCTCTCTCTCACACACACACACACACATGAAAGGAGACTCTGAAAGTCTTTCATGGACTTTGTTTCTTGAGCACTTTTGAAGCTTTGTTGGTCCTAATTCTTTTCCATCTGCTTGCACAAACAAAGCATAGCACGACTCTCACTTTCTTGCAGGAATCCGTGTTTCTCTCCTCTTCTCTTCTTTGCCGTACACTATATACAGATATAGCCCTACCCTTCTGCAGTAGCTTCGTCTTGCGTGAAACGGACATCTCACTTTTATCTTTATTTTTTCAAGTTTTATATTTAAATCCCATGTAATTTAAAAGTTCTGTCTTTTCTTTTTCCAACTGCAACATTTATTTTGCCAGCAAATTAAGAATATTGGGTTTGTCCCTAACAGGAGATGTGCCAAGAAGTTTTTCTGCTCCTCACTCACAAATTTTCTCTTTCGAAAATTCCTCTTCTTTATTTAATTTTAAATTTCTTAATAAATTGCACGTAACTCCTTTTGATGACTTTCGTGCGCAGATTATCACACATGGAGGTGATTGTCAAACGGGCTGCCCTAACGTGCGCGGCGGGGCCTCTGTCCTCCCTTCTCCTCCTATTGGTCAAAGCCCATCTGCTCTACTCTGCACAGGTGGTAATAATTAAGATTACGCGTTAAAACTAAATTCTCAAATTATTTGACTGATGTGTTGTAGTATTTTTTTTTTTTTTTCAAAGTTTTAATAATGTATTTAATATATACTCTGTGGTTTATCCTTACTAGAATTTCATTTGAAATTTATTTATATGATGTGAGTACTCGAAAATACAAATTACAAGCTAGTTAAATTAATTAATTAATAAAAAACTACCAGAAATGTTAAAAAATTTAGGATAAAATATTATTATATGTCAAACAAACTATAAGTATTTTTTTAATGCAATAAGATACATAAACGTATACACATTGTCATATAATATTCCTGCCCTATTAGAATACCATGTAAAATTTACATTTGACTTTTCATTAGAAATTGCTAAGGTGCGCCTCGGGAGAAATCTGTCGCTTTAGTTTCCTCGCCTCGGATGCCAAACGAACATATATTTAGTTTATATGCCGTTTTGAGTTCCGGGTTGGTTTATGATGGGCCCCCGCCCCACCATAAGAACATGGGACCACAATCCAACTGCTATACACCTCTTCATTTACTATTACCGTACTTAATAAATCATGGAGAGTACCTCTACAATAAACAACTAAATTCAAAAAAAATATCTATAACAATGTAGCTAACTCATTATTGGCAACCCAAAAAAGAAAAAAAAAATGAATTTGGAATCAAACTGATAAATCAAACTCTAATGTATTTTTTACTAACTTATCATAATTGTTTTTTTAATTTTTTTGGTGTTTCTAGCATCTCAGATCTTAATGTTAATTTATTTTTGTTAACATTATTTATATTGAAAAATTATAATAATAAATTTAACAGCCAATAGAAGCAAAAGATAAATAATTTGTCATTGTTATGTCCTTGTCTGGTGAAATAATTTGTTGTTATTGTTCATATAGTAATTAGGGTTCTAGGTGGTTAAGCTATAAGTGTTGTTCAATGTTTCATGTCCCTTTGCTTAAAAATTAATGTTTGTGTTGGGCCCACCCCATCGTGGTCCTCGAAGTGGGTGATTTTGTGATAAATGACACGGGGATGTTGATAAGATATTCGGATATTCCTTTCGGATATTTTGAGGCATGGGTTGAAATTTTTATCGGGTGACCTTATGCTATGGGGTCATGGGTCGGATCCCATCTGATAGAGGATTGGATCTATTCTTTGAATCTTGACTTGTAGGTGTTGGGGAGGTCGAACGATATAGAAGCACATCTTTCATCTTTTCTTGACCACATCCAACAAGAAAGTCCATAAGTTGTAATGTAGTTGTTCTAGATCTAAGAAAATAAACAACATACAAAATTTAAACATATTCTAATGAATTTTGTTTAATTTACAATAATAATTAAAAAGTGTGTGGTTATAAACATGGGCCCATAGAAAATTTTTCTGATTCAATAAATCTATTACATAGATAGGATCTAATCCAGTTTGATCTTCCCATTAGTCTATTTAGTTTCAACTAACGCACGTTTTAAGGTAATAATGAAGATATTTTTGTATAAAATTATCTAATTGGTATAATTTCAAACTAATCGCGAGAAATGATTTCCCGATTTTAGTCCGAAGTTCACAGCAATAGGCTTCGATTTAGTGATGTTCACTATTGTTTTGGAATTCTGCAAAGGATGAAATCTTTATTGCACTTTGGTGTTCTTAGACCCCTGCTGGGACCAAATGTTCTTTCTAAAATTGTACTTTCCCTCGATCAGTTCCAGAATTTTACCAAATTATTGGTGATGAGCCTGACGCTGTCGGAGGCAAATGATGCCGAGGGAGGAAATGATGATGACAATGATGATGGTGATGACAGAATTGATGGTTCTGGAGATGATGGTGATGGCGAGGGTGAATTTTCTGAGGAGGGAGGCCCTGCGGACCACCCCAATAGCAATGGTAATGCCACGAAGGATCGAGGAGGGGCCGAAGAGAACGGAGAAGATGATGATGAAGAAGATGCTGCCAATGGTCAAGATGATGATGACAATGATGACGACGACGAAGATGACGATGATGGAGAGGAGGAAGATGCCGTAGAAGAAGAGGAATCAGATGATGAAGAGGAGGAGGAAGAAGATGATGAAGAGGAGGAACTGCAGCCTCCAAAAAAGAGAAAGAAGTGAAGCGTCTCGACACAGGAAAGCTTGATTGAGGACCAACTTCAAAGGCCTGTGACCCAAATCTACCTATCTAGTTAGGGGGGACGAAACTCTGCTGAACTGGATCTTCTTTACCGCACGTTCTTTACATGTTTTTAATTCCTTCCGCGGCTGTCAGATACTGGAACCAGAGAGGTCTCTTAGGAAGCTCGTTTTTAACATGTTCACTTTGTTTTTCTTTCACAGCTACTCAAGTTATTTCGGATCCTTTATTCAGTTGCATTGAAACTAAAACTTTCATGAGAAGAGGTGAACTTAAATCCGCGGTGGGGGTATGTACCAAGCCTTGCCTCATAATTCCCCCCTTAAAATTAGTATAAAAGACGTTTAAGTCATTTATATTTTGAAAATAAAAAATAATTACTTCGAAGGTCTCATATATAACAAATAGTACAAGCAGTAGATAACACACTCATGCGTATACGAGTAGGCAAATAACATCCCGCAAAGTTACAGTAGATACATGGCATGCGCCTACATACATGTATGAAATACAATATGAGATCCAAAATGCAAGAAACATCAGATATCGCCAGTACGGAAAAACTTCCAAATCAAATAAATTTTAAGGAGATGTAGACAAATGATGTCTCCCAAAATTTTCACGATAAACTGAGAAAGCAGTAATCAACTTAGAAAATTCAGTCTCCTGACTAATTTTCGATGGAAAAGAACATGTCCAAGCAAGTAAACTGAAGCCAAAATGCCAGGAAGTAGAGCTTTTTATATTTTTCGACTCAAAGAAAACAATATAAACACCTTAATTGAACATGTCAGTCTACTGATGACAGTGGTTCTGTACAGATTATCACGATCATATAAACGGATTATATCTATAGTATATAGCACAGTGTAATTTCAATAATCTACTCAACTTCCTTCTCTCTTGTCAACTTTCTGTATTTACATGCAATAAATGTCCATTCAGTTCAGAAGTATCCAAGCTCTGCGTATTCCATTACCATATCAATGAACAGAAGTTGGCTCGCTGATTCTACATGCAGAAACAAATGTGAAGAGTTAAGTTTTATATCCCTAACACCTTACTTGGAAACTAATCACTCTGAAATAAAACGGCACATGAACCACATTCAACCCAATGTCCAGAATCCAGACGCTCATAAAATGCTGGTTCACAGTTCTGTTTCATGACTGTTGCATTGAAGCTATGTTATCTTATGGACTTTTAAAATCAAACATATGGTGCTTTCTCAAGGAAAAAAGAGCTACGCAAAACAAATATAAACACATGTGAATCCAATCGACTATGTTCAACAACTTCATTTAAAAGAAATATGCAAGTTATAGTTGATCCACATAACGTCAACCCTTGCATTCTAGGAAAAAAAGGAAGATAGCTCTTGCAGATTATAAGATTATTGACACGGCATCTGAATTTTAGCCATTTCTATACCAAACATTGTACGCCATCAAAAAGAAGAAAACCTTAATTTTTGCCATAGAAATTCCTCTCTTTGGCAAGCTGAAAGCCAAAAATGAAACAAAAAGAAAAAACAGAATACATATCCTGGTTATTAACCTAGACACATGGTGGATACATAAGTGGATTGTCGGTTTGTGCCCCAAGAACTCAAGAGGGAGGTCATAAACCACAACGCATAGGGTGTCTCTGGGGTTTGTGGGTGGGGGGATAATAATAATAACCCTTGACACGGCATTTCAGAATAAAGCAGTCAACCTACAGCTGATTTTATCATTTATAAAAAAAGCATAAAAATATTAGGTAAAATAATATATATATCTTAGAGTTCTTGTGTCAATTACATCTGTCAAAGCACATGCATTTCCATTCATATCAAATCATCACCGCATAAAGCGAAGGTCAATTTTTCATCCAAGTAGCTGCATACACATCCATTGTTGAACCACTCCTACACATTGTACAGTTATGGGGA
Organism: Avicennia marina; assembly: GCA_019155195.1. Classification (NCBI taxonomy): domain Eukaryota; kingdom Viridiplantae; phylum Streptophyta; class Magnoliopsida; order Lamiales; family Acanthaceae; genus Avicennia; species Avicennia marina. The sequence goes on from CM032755.1 coordinate 16,528,164, forward strand.
TCTTTTGAAAAAATAAAATATAAGGTGAAGCATTGGAACATAGGAAGGAGAAAAAGAAAAAGAAGAAAATTTCTCAGCAACAATAATTTAAAAGAAGGCTGTTTCTACTGGCAGAACATTCATCTTGCAATAAAATCAGCATATTTCTCTTGGCATGAAAACTGACAGCACAATCATCAAAATAGACCAGAAATCATAGAAATTTGTTGTGTGTTGACATATGTCGGTCTTACCTTGGTATTAGAAAAGGTACGGTCAATAGAGTTTACTGTTCTAAAGTAAAAACTGATGTTTGACACCAATTGTGTTTCTAATAATGAAAACCACCAACAAATCAAATACGCCTTTGTAAGAAAAAAACGAGTCTTACCAAATAAGGAGATGGAAACCCAAATCATTTCTTTGTCACGTCAATAAACATAGCACGAGTCCAATGCTCCACATCTTCAGTTTGTGATGGGGGAGGAGGAAAAGTAGGATGTTCAACAAAATCCCATCCTTCAATTAGGTTTTCATTCTTCCCCAAATCAGAAAATTCATTAGCAAAAAGATAACTGGCAGCAGAGCTTTGAAGATAATTATCAAATGCATTTCTCTGCGAAAAAAAAAAAAAAAAGCTGTAAGTAAATGTAATTTTGAGCAAGTGAAATAGTAGTGTGTCATAAAGCATAAATGTTATCTTTAAGTTACATTAGATGGTAGTAAATGTTCATCCTCCAAGGAAGACTCTGTACTGATGTATCCTTAGTTGGAAAGAACCTAAACAATTCTTGTCCCTAGGCAATTTCCATGGGCTAGTCTATTAAACATCTTAGACATGAGTTAGAATAGAATGTTGCATATCTGCATCCATTTGGGAATATAAAAAAAGGGATTTAAGTAATTAAATTTCATCACCCCAAATACATTCAAACCTAGGCCCAGTTCCATTCTTAGGTCCTCTAAAGGCTACCAAGTTCTCATTTACTAGGAAAGATAGTTTGTCATTGCTACCAAATTCTCATTTAATAGGAAACATAGTATATCAATAATTCTTCCAGTAAGTTTGAACCCAGCCTCTAGTTCCCCTTTAACATCCTTGGTTCAGATAGGGTTGTGTAAAAAATAAATAAAACAAAAAGCTTTTTAAAAAGCAAAAAAATTCAACAGGGAAGAAGGCAGCTACAAGACTAAATCAGAAAAAGATGGCAAAACTAGAGGCTATATGGTTTTTTACGTGCAGCTTCTGCTTTTCAGAAAGTAATGCTAAAGATATAAACCATACATGCTTTATATCCAATCCGTTCTTAATTTTTAAAATAAGTAGAAAACTTCACACTGAAAAAACAGTGAGCGATTAAAAGTTTTTACCACTATAGGCAGTACAACGTTTTTAATGTGCAACTTCTGCTTTTCAGAAAGTAGTGTTGCAGATATAAACTATGTGTGCTTTATATCCTATCCATTTTTTATTTTAAAAATAAGTAGAAAATCTCTCAGAGAAAAAACAGCGAGTGATTAAAACTTTTACCATTATAGGCAGTGCATCTGCACTCTCCATTAAGGTGCTTGATGAAATGGCTGACTCCACATTCCATACAGATTTATTCAGCTGTTGCCCTGGCTTGGTTGATCTGCAAACACCAACACAATGAACTTCCTCCAATAATAAGTTGTTGAAATAAAAATTAAACAGCATTAATGGATATCACATTCTACTCAACATTATAATGAGTTATGGTCGTCTAAGACAAATCAAACATCTATGCTCTGATTCTATTCAGTGAAAATTGAAGAAGTGAGCATTTTTGGCTGCTAATACTGATATACATTGGTTTCTCAAGCAGACATTCTTCTCAACTGCAAGGCTAAAGACTTTTTACTTTGACTTTACTTCAAATTTGAGTCCAATGGTTGCATAAGTCAAAACCCATGAGGAAAAGATTGAGCTTACACCTTGATTGCAACGCTTTTGAAGATAAAGCAGCTCGAACTTCCTTTGAAGAAGAAAGCGTAGCCAACAATCTTGCAAATGCTTCAAATGTAGAGGCTACTGGAGGAACTTCTAAAGGCAATGAGTTATGGCAGTATGCAGTAATGCATGCCACACTTTTCTTGAGGAGTGATATGCCTTTCTGCAAATCCTTGTGTAGTTCAATTGAATGTGGAGAAGCAGACAAATAATTGAAGCTACCAGAGGAATCTAGCCGAGGCTTCCTCTCAGACTCTATTGAAGCAACACCAAAATTACTCGAACTTCTCTCAGACCATGAAGTTTCACCTCCAGTAGAGCAAAAGTTTTGGCGAGGAATAAAAAGCGGATACTCACTGATATATAGTAGAAATTAATTTAAGTAGCAGGCAACTGCGTTATCAATTTGAATCCATAAATTTTAAAAGAATACCTTCTGGATGATGGACGGGCATCCCAATATGAGGCCCGCTGCCATATTCGAGAACAGGAACCCTGTTACCAGTGAAAAAATTAGAACCCTGCTTTCTGCATAAAGACAAACATCTAATAAACCTTCCAAAAACAATCAGGTCAGAATGAAGCAAAGGAATAACCAATTTTTTAAAAAAAAAAAAAGATAAAAAATGGATATAGCTATGAATTTCTATAGGAATCAAAGCCCATCTTGGCATTGCAAGGTCTACAAAGTGCCAATCATCTATGTCTTCACAAATTTGGAGCAGTTTCCTTAATTTCAATGCAATTTCAAAGTTCAAATTGGTGGATGAATTTAAATGATTCTATCAATTTTCCCCATCTCAAAATTTTGCCAAATGCTGATATATATATATATATATCCACTAACACATCTAGGCACATAGAAAATACTTCTGTGCATACCGCAAATCCAGAGTTATGAAGAGCAGGAGCACAGACGGCACAAACGACAAGATTTAGGAGTTGCACCATGTAGCTGATATCGGTAATTGAACACAAAGAGTCAGTAAATCAAGACAAATCAAAAAATAAACTGCTTCAGATAAACTGATATAAAAAACAATTATTGTGAAGCATCTCATAACTTTGTTAAAACGTCCAACAGCAGTAGGAACACAACTCAGATTTTAATTTGGCATAACATTTTACATACAACAGCCAGTTAGATAAATTATGCATGTCTGAAAAATAATCAAAAGCTATTTTTGAAAAAAAAAATCAACAGAAAGTTTGTTCAGAGTAACAAGTCATGTGGACAAAGATCAATTGCAAAATAATTATTTATTCAATGATATTTTCATACTTCAAGCCAAATGGTCACGCTACTAAATGAACATTTCCAATATGCCATCAACTGCATTACAAACTAACTTTTTCTTATTAAGATCTTGACCATTCAATTTAGTAATTTGAATTACCCAAACTAAGTATTTCAACCGTAAAACCTAATCTGAAAGGAAAATGCAATAAATCAAGACAGATCAAATTTATCAGTTATCAAAATGGCCTAAAGAAGTGGAGGCCAAAGATTTCAATAAATATGAATAAATATAGGACAAAATAGGATCTCAGCACTTAATATAATAAATCTCATTCAGAATGATCTTATGATCAGTGAACACTTATAGATGGAAATTTACCCCAAAGAGGCTGCAAGCTCATCTGATGGAACTGAGTGTGGATCTAAACCTCTTGGCAGGCGAGCACCGCAGATGGTATCATATTGGCCACTAAACCCATCTTTTCCATCACCATCAACACTCATCTGCAATAAACGTAACAGTGAAGAGCTGTTGAGTAGCCACCTTCAGGAAAACTAGCAGTACAATTGCATGGAAAATTATAGGGAACACATAAACAGACATCAAGATATAGACAAAGTAGGCAACACATGCTGCTTCACCAACAAGTTCAAAACTAACTTCTAGGTCAATGTTCTTCCAAGAAGGTTCACTATTAAAACTTAAGGAAGTAAAAAGCAAACTCACATGAAGTCAAGAATCGATACAAATTAAATATCTATCAACCTCAATTGGAAGAGCTTCTTGATAAAATTAAATAAGTCTACCAACCTCAATTTGAACAAGTTAGCCTAACAGAATGTTATGAACAGACTATAGAAGCTCAGGAGAACAAAGAAAATCGGAGGTTGAACATAGTCTTAAGGTTCAATGTCTCTTCCCGTCAATAGTAACACAGATAGGGTGTTGAAGGAATCGCCAACTGAAATGCACAAAATGCATCGCAATAGCAATTTCATGCAACCTAAGACATAAATATGACGATCAAAATTAACAATGGACAATAACTTGAAAATTACCCGACGTTGAGGGAATAGCTTGCATATTTGCTTTATAATTACAGATTGCTTATGCAGGCGTTCGGAGGTAATTGCCATCTGAAAATTAGATTTTCAGGAGCATTAATATTTGTTGAGAAACAGCAAATCAATAAGACACTTTAAGACAATCTAGTAACACAAAATACCTAATGTGTTTAAAAAATTGGAACATCAAACTGAAGTAAAGAAATAAATAAATAATTCAAACATCATTTCTCACATGCCCCAAATTCTGCGTGCGGATAAGATTAGGATAGTGTTTCTCAATTTTTTCCATGTGGTTCTTCTCCAACTGCAATTACATATCAAACGGGCATATCTTGATTAACTAACAGCACAAAACCAAATAATGACTTGAGCATACAAAGAATTTGAGAGAAATATATGCGCTAAACCAGCTATTAGGAGTCAAAGAAAAAAAAAATCTGTATTACCAAATTTTTCGCTGAATCGAGCATTTCGTATTTGATTTTAAGATCATGAGACATCTTCTCAATCTTAGCCTTTTCTGAAAATAATCAATCATCCAACAGTAACATAACCCAAAATGGAGAGGAGATGCAACCAAAATTGCAAATAACCAAAACTGACAAGTAGTTGACCTTGTGAAAGTTGCTCTTTACGAAATTGGAGTTTGTCTCTCAGCTTTGCTAATTTCTCATTTTGAAGCATTCTCCAACTGTGTTGATCATCTGCCTTACCCTAAAAGAAGTTCATGGTGGATATAATAAGAAATTGCAAAATTTAAGTACAGCTACATCACAGCAATGAGATTGTACCAGAAGCAATGAATTCATGAGACAAGAATGAACATTCAAGACGAAATAATGTAAAGCATTCTCATGACATATGGCTTCGTAGCTCTGTAATGTAATCTGTTGTGGTTTGAAATATACATCAATGTAAACCAAGTTTTTTTGCAACTCTTCAATTTAAACTCTGACAAGTTTCACAAAGATGACCTATCGTCTTCTAGATTTAGTGCCTCATTGAACTCTGGATTTCAATGTTATTGTTGGGCGTGCAGTTTTTTTAAAAATAAATAAATAATAAAACAAAGTTTACACCCATCAGGTTCTACTTTTACCTCGGCAAGTCACAACACACATACCTTAGCAACGAGAACTTGCGTCAGTTTTGCATAAAGCGCATACCTCTTACTCTTCAACAACCTCAAACTACAATTATATTCATTCAATCTGAACACAATCGCACCAAGAATACATCAATTCAGCAGACCAAATAACACAACCTCCGTAAAGCAAATCACAAAATAACGCAAAGTTCACAACACAATCAGCTAAACTGAAATTAGCGAGTGTCATGTTAAAATTTACCTATAATTAACGCAAACCGGGCAAATAGAAGCGAGATTGGAGTTCTCACATATAGCACAGGTACTCGTTTTCCTCGTCGTCGCCATCGTCAATATTCTGGGGAATTTTACGTAAGTTTAAATTCCAGTAATTAGAAGGGGAGTTAGGGTTAAACAAATCGATGAACTCCCAATCCGGATGGCCAATACAGGTAAAGCAGGAGGAGAAGAACAACTAGCAAGAATTTTAATGTAGGTCGTTAGGGCAAAACGGCACTTCAAAATCAAAAAAGGATAATCACAACGCCCGCGATTGCTTGTCAGCTTTACTGTTCTACCAAGAATGTCTCGCAATAGTTATCCACTCGAACACAAATTCTTCGAAAATTTATTCAATATATATGCTATATATATATATAGATATATATATATATGTATATATGTATATATACTAACTTCCCTGAGGTTCAATATTTCTACCTATATTAAAATTTGCAATAACATCTATAATGTTATGTTACCATAAATGCATTATAAATTATTTCAATTAAAAATATTAATATTTAATTTAAAATTTTCGTTACACGTGTCTTATACATGTAGCACCTGTTTAATGCATTGTCTTCTAATTTTTAAAATAAAGACAGTAGATAAATTTTATGTGAAGTAACTGCACTTTTACAAATAAACTTGAATTTCGTAATTACAAAAACGAGTATAATGTTTGCAAACCAGAGAATATGCGTCGCCAAACGAGGAAGAGAATGTAAGGAGCCCGAAGCCTCCACAAGGGATCATGGTGCCGCGAACTTGGCATATAGATATTTTTGTGACTTGTTTGATGGTTTCAAATGTTTGATATTATCTAATCTCATTAAGATAAACCTCAAAAACGTAACCGCAAAATAAACTCGAAAAGTTTTTAATGTTTTTGTAATTTCCTCAAACTTCAAGATTAGTTTCTAGAAACATAGTGCAAAGAGTCGATTCACAAAACAGGCACGTTTCCACAACGGCCCTGGCGGAGTTGTTCCAGAGATGGGTGTGTGACCGTATAACCTTAAGAGGGTCTTCTTGTATTTAGACCATCCAACCCTCATTAGAGGTTTGTGTAATCATAATTATCACGTTAACTATAATCCCTCAATAGATAGACCATAGACACCATTCCCCAAGTACGAGAAGCCAGAATAGCCTTGTAATCGTATGCAATACATTTACAGAGCCAAACGCCATACACCCAGTGGATTTTGTTTCTGTTGCATCTCTTGCAGCCCTCTGCCCAGATGTGATACAATAGTGCGGAGTAAAAATGAGCATGAGGCTATTGTGCTCCTGCGTGTCGCTGTTCCATATGCCAAAATGCCATCTCACCTTGTCCATATCATACTTGCAGCCAGGTATCCATTCTCATGGGCTCCAATGATCGCACGAAATTAATGATGGTGCAAGATAGGGAACCTCAAAAAGTATGTGGAGTTCACATGAAGTTGTCTTGGATCGTCTTCTTCAACTGTTCCATTTTCTGGATGAGTTTGGGATTCATTAAATCCCTGGCTTCTTTTATGAGAGTGCCCTCTCTGCTGAAATGGTATGCATCCACCAGAGTCCTAATCCAGGTATGTAGCTGCTCAGGCGTCCTGTTAAGTATGAATAGTTTATCAACCTCGAAAATGTAGAGCATAGGAAACAGAGAGATGGTACAATTAATGGCCGTAGCCATATTGTGTATTTTTCTCGATCAGGCAACTCTCAGACAACGAAAATAAGACCATTAAATTCCTGTTGTATTATACTTTGTCCCTCACCAAGGCATTAAAGATTATTGAAAACAGAAAAGGAAACAAATTAACCAACACTGAGCAGCATGATCAGCATTCAAACACATACGTGTAAAGGCAGTCTACATCCGTTCCTTCAAGTTCTTCGCCTGGGGTAAAAGCATCTTTTAAAGTACTCATGCGCTCTTCAGGGTCTTCAATTGTAAGCAGATACTTCAGTATCCTAATTTCTTTTGGCATAAGCCTCTGAAGATTACCTCTTGCAGTTTTATATAGATGATACAGTACATCTTTCACCTGCAAGGAGGAATGGAATGGGAACATAAAGCAGGGATTACTGGACCTTCAACAAAATGAAGCCATTAATTTGATTCAGATTACAGCTGATTGAGAGCAAATGAAGCCATAATCCATTAACTCCAAATTAATCACATTCCAATTCTAAACAAATTGGAAGATTTCTATTCTCACAGCCAAAAGAAGAGTACCGATGGGTTTTAGGCAGTAAAAGATTGCCTGTTACCATAATTAGTTTTGAGGGTGGTTGAAGTTGCCAAAACAATGCTCAAGCAATTACAACTTCGGAATAATGTGGGAATTGGCAAGTACATAGGTGTAGAAAATATTGGTTGTGGGCAGCAGGGGGCAGTTGGCATAATAGTGGCTGCAGGTAAATGCGATCAGGTGACAGAAAGGCGAGTAGCTCTCAGGCATGAGAAGGGATGGATAGTGGCCTCCAGATACCTGTCCCGTCAGCAGCTCCTTTCTTCCCATTTTGACTTTCAACCTAGTTGCCATGTTGGGAAAATTCTAGCTTCCTTCCTTGAAGCTCATGTCATTTAGAATTTGTGATAAATGAATGCAAATATAAAACCACATTGGTGTCTGGCAGGAATTTCTCTGTATCAGCTATCCCACTGCTTAGGCTTACCACAAATATGGAAAATAAATTGCATGTTTGTTTACATTTCTCACCTCTAAAGAACACACTATAATCATAGCACATTTTCAATTTTATTTTTTTCTCTTTCTTATTTTTATACATCTCTCAACAAAAAAATACACTAAAAACCCTTACCTGAAAACTAAACAAACATAACGCAAGTATATGGTAAGGTGAATATTAAATTTATACCTCATCTTTCATCATGTTTGACTCTTTGGCAGCTGACCAGGCTTTTGTAATCATGAGAACAAGAGCCGAATCAAGTTGATTTTTCTCTGCCAAATTATCAATCTTCCGGCAAGCAGCATCTACAGAAGGAGAGTTTATTATATCTTGAAATTTCAACTCTGCAGCATTTAGTGCTTCTACACTTTCAGTTGCAGTATCATATGCTTCTACAGCAGCTACGCATGTATTCCCAAGCTTTGCCACAGCTAGTCATCCAAAAAGAAAGAACTATTAACAGCAAGATTTATTGAAGATTAAAATTATAATATAACAGTGTCCATTCCACTATTCATCACATTGAATTATTGATAAGAGACAATCCTGGGAAGCTAAAGCTTCGTGGGAGGCAAGCATATACCTTTAAGTACTGAGTCAATCCTGAAACCAACTTTCATTAAATTTAGGACCAATCAACATGCTCTGTCGCTCAGAGTTTCACAACAATGCAATTGTGACTAATTGTCAAAAAGTGATAGCATATTAAACTACTCACTCAATCTTAAGAGTATGGTTCTAACAGGATTATATGAACTACAGAGAGAAACGGTGGCAGACCAGAAAATGTAGAAGAGAGAAACATAGGTTGGGATGGCGTTCTGAATATTGAGGTTGAATATTTTCTCATTCAGTGGTAGTATTCTATCGGTTTCCAGCTTCACAATTATGGAATGGATAGGCATACTAAAAAATTGAACAATTCCAACAAGCCATTTGGCCTTTGGTGCGAGAAGTCAATACTCAAAATTTGTATCTCACTTTCTTCATACCTTCCAAGATCTAACTTCCTATTATATTCAGTTATATCCATTTATTTCTTGCCCTCATTATTTAAATTTTTCCTCCTTAAACAATCTCCAGTATCAATCCTAACAAAGCATAAAAATACCACCAATAAAATCAAAATGAACAGAGCCCAGGGTTTCAAACTCTGACGAGTATGTTTGTTAAAAGGAAAGCATTTGTAAAGCTCAATCAACATATCATCCTCCCACCCCTTTTTCACAAGTTATTGTTCAGCTAAATCTCTTTTGTTAAATGTACACAATAATAAGAGATCAGAAATTAAATAATTATTGTGCATTACTTTATTTTTCAAATTATAATTACTGAGGATCAAATTGTTTGAAACCCTATCCAATATTCAATTTTCCACAGACATTAGTCCTTCCCCCACCCTCACCCCTTTTCCCTGCTTTTAATGTATGCGAAGCAAAAAACTTGGCGAATTTTTTACACACCCATAAAATAGTAAATCTATTGAAAATGTGCGTGGAACCATGACAGCACAACCATCAGAAGAATAAAGAATAAGAAACTATTATTAAAAAATGAAAAAGAACAGCCAACTAAATATGAGTGGCAGTGCATGAAGAGCTATCAACAAGCAAAAGAGTTCTCCCAATAATTCAACACACACAATAATCTAATAACATTCGGTCAAATCAGGTGATCTGAACCAACTGAAATACTGAATAGCACATTCCAGTTGAGATCATAATCATCAGGCTCCGCCTAAATATGGGTAAACTGCAGTTTCTTATTTCAAAAAGTAGATATCTGAAAACTGCTTATTTAGTCACATAGTTTTGACATGCTGAAAAAATTAAATCAGATAAATTAATTAGCATGGTGCTGACTCACAATTCTTTTTTCAACAGGAAAAAAAAACGCTGCATGAAACATATTTATTTTAACTATTGCCTGCCTAAAAAATTTAAAAAACAAAAGAATTATTACCTATAAAGTGTGACCTTAAAACACGTGAAAAAAATCTGATGCTCCAAAAAGTTACGTAACCAGAAAAAGGTTCCTTGTATACATTTGCCATTGGTGAACAAGGGGAACCTACATATGGACTTGCAATCCACTGGCAGTCCATTAGGCTATATCTAGCCTTTACTATTTACTCTTAATTACTTAATAAATTATTTTATTTGATTTTTCAATTTTGATCTTTTAGAACTTGAAAGGCAAACAATTCAATTTCAATAATTTCATTTACCTTCTTTTTTTACTTTGTTATGGGTCAATATAAAATACTAATTACTAAACAGAAGGGAAATCTCATTATATAAGTTAAGTTGGCCCAAAGACCATTTCCCAACCAATGTGCGATGGGGCATCAAAGTCTACCCGTGCAACCCATGCACACCTCTACACATCTGGTATGCAGCCCTCTAGGTCGACTCCATGTTGGGCACTCAACCACATGTCCCAATTTAGGACATAAGAAAGGTCCCACACTGATCCCACTTTATCTCAAGTCCAATCCATCCTTAAGGAAACTGGTTATGAGGAGGAAGGATGTCCAACATACAAGTTATCACAAGATCAAAACATGATACCATTTTTTGCAACAAAATTGAATCATGCAAGAAAATCAAACCAAATTAGATGCCATTTTCTTATATTTATATTTTAAATCCAAAGAAAAATCTCATTTAAATCCAGTTTCAGCATATGATGCCAACATTAAGCATTTTGCAGTTAGAAAACATAATTACATAGAGTTCTTGCTAGCTTTTATTTTGAACATGAAAGAGAGTTACTTGTGTTGGTCCTTATTGAACAATTAGTTTTAGTACGAATTGTCAACAGAAATTATTTTCTACATAGTTTGTTCAGATCAGTCAAACTTTTATGTAGCAAATACTTTCTTCTTTATGCAACCCATAGTAATGAACTTAAGGTAGATCTTGTCAAGATGAAATTTATTAATTGGATCATAAAGTGATTTTCATTAGCATTATCAACATTTGATTCCAAATTTATTAGGTAGGAAAAATCATAAAAAATTCATTATTAGGGCTACAAAAATGCTTATTTAAAATTCCTGAGGTAAAAAGGCCCAAAACTAGCAGGCTTCAGGTAGCAAGGAGCAAAAATTTCAGGAAGGAAATATCCTTGATGCAGGTAAGTGCAACTTGACCTGTAAATTATAAATGCACTCTAGTGTCTTAATCATGGGAAGGCATCACAGTCAGGTTTAACCATCTCACAAAATAATGAAAACATCAGATAAGTAGAACAATAAAAATTTGCTACATGCTATTCTGAAATTAATTCACACCAATTCTTCCATTTTTCATATAAATAAAATACACACACAAATTCAAGCCATCTAATCATTTGATATTGTATTTCTTTAGTCCTGATTCAAATATGATATTCAACACATAAGAATAATGACTCACAATGCCACGGAACAAATCAATTAGGATAAGTAGTCAAATACTACATCTGGAAATAAGCAAAACTCTAAACTCTCACCGTTTTGTTCTGTTGGATTGTCATAGTATGATTCTGCCACTGTGTGAAGATGAACAAAAAATTCTTTCGTGAAGTCTTTACGACGCTTGGCTATAATTTCACCAATCTCAGATGGTGACTTTTTGATTGTATCAAGGAGCTCATTATGCCTTTGAATATCTTCATCAATCTGGAAGAATATCTCAGGTGATTGCTTAAATGAGATTTGGGTAATTCTTCAGACTGTATCTGAAAAATTACCAGTCACATACAGATAACATACCAAGGGCAACTATCCTTGACTAAACTACAGTGGAGAAGAACAAAACCTTATTTGCTGAAAGATATATAGATGTTCCCAAGTCATTATGAATATGCAAATTCTTCTATTAAGTATGCTCAGCATTGTAAAATGATAAAAGGAACAAAAAATGCTCTGTGGCAACCTGTTGATATAGATTGATTTTTAGTATTGAAAAGTCAAAATGCCATCTAACATTACCAAATATCAGTGTCCACCCATTTCACAATAGATGGTAAAGAAGATACCTCTTTCAGCTTCCTAGAAAGCCGAAGTAGCTTGTGCTTCATTCCAGGATCATTCACGCTATCTGCTCGGTCCTGACACCGCTTGTAGAAATGGGGACGAATATTATTCCACTCCTTGCTAAAAGTTAATAACCTTCTCCAATCAGTTGGTGTGGGCTTGTCAACCATAAAGACCTCAATTAGTTTGTCGCAAATGCGAATCATTTTATGACTATCCAATTGTTCGCTTGTTACATCCCTGTCCTCAGAGCCTTCGTCATTTTTCTCGATAGCTGCATCCTTAGATTCTGGATTGGGTTTCACATCTAATGACATGCGTTCTTGGGCAGATTCATTCGCTGCAGATGTTGAATTACCAACACAAGAAGCGAGAAAGGAACTAAAATAGCTAAGTTTTTCACATGACAAGAGAGAGCCTGCATCTGAAAGGAGTTAACCAAAATAAAAATTAATATCTATTCTCTTTCAAACTGCAATGCTCCTTACTGAACAAATAACAGTGTTATAACTGTACATTGAGGATTGTTTTTCCAGCTAAATTATACAATGGATAAAGCATGAAAAATAATGACTCAGTCATAAAGCTGCTTTCCAGCTCCAAACATACGACGCTCGTAAACTTAACATAATCAACAAGATAAACAAAAAAAATTAATCCTTCCTAGCAAATTTCAATATTCGCCCCATCAGGAAAAATGATACCTTCCCCAGTCAAAGTTTTAAACCATATCCCATCTAGAGGGACCTAACTGATCCCATCTCTAAGATCCTGGTTCCTGATCAACGCGGACCTCTCCAAGAGCAGTGTATCAAAACTAAGTTGAGGTGAAAATGATGTTTGAGAAAACAACAAGTCTAAATTAACACCATTGCCAAGTTCGGAGAACAACTGAACTGACCCAAATATTAATAACTGGAAGGAAAAACATACAGATAGAGCTAAGAAGGTGGAATAAAAAATTACACAAAGTTCTCAGAAGGCAATGAGAAAAAGCAACAATGCCTCTTGCGTAATTATACGGTATTGTATGAGGTAACCGAAGAAAAATGATATTTTCACTCGGTAGAACTCAACACAAACTCATATCACTTCAACATATGTGCGTGTCTGTGTCTGTGCCGGCGCAAGAGTGGGAATAGAATTACGACGAGTGAAACAACAGAATTCGTATACCTGTGGATTTAGAAGCCAAAAAAGTCGAAGGAATTCCTGGAATTGTTGTCCTGCCAATAGAGAGAGATGGAAAGAAATTTCTGGAAGCGGTGGCGAGGGATCGCACAGGTGAAACGGCGTAGTATGAATTGAGAGGAGCATATGCCAGCTCCATTTTCGTGGTTCTAGGACACTGGCTCGGTGGCTAGGTTTGAGGAGAACACGAGATCAAAAGAGGGGACTCGTCGAAACTTGAAAGAACGGCGATTCTGCAACGTTCTAACAATCTTTTTTCGTAAGAAGGATGCCTTGAAAATTGTTGTGCGGGGATTGGTAAAAAACTTAAAAATACTCCGAATATAGTTTCTCTTGGAATAATTGAAACTAGTGGCAAAAGTTCAAATAGCTATTATACAAATTTATAAAGTCACTTTATTTTAAATAATAAAAATAAAAATTAAAGAGAAATTTAAAAAATAGAAATAACTTGAAAGTGAATATAAATAAAAATAATTAATTAAAAGAAAAGAGATAAATAAAAAATATAGAAAAATAAAAAGAATTTTGAATAAGAGTAATTATGTAATTTGACTTTGTGAATTCACAAAATGTCATGTTAATTTAATAATATAATATAAATATATAAATATAAATCATGTTATTACAAATTTATGTTGTATTAAATTACTTTTAATATTTTATATATTGTTTTAATATATTTTTTAATTTTTTGTTTGTTTTATTGAATTTCGTTAATTTAAAGTTATTATTTTCCAAATTTCTTTCTTCTTTTTTATCATTTTACAAAAATTTTTTATTAATATAAAAATTATATTTTGAAAGATATATATGTTACCTATATGGATGAGATTCGAGCGTCTCCATTTTATTTGTCATAATTTTTTCAATCTTCTATCCGATCTTTAATTTAATTTTTTTATTTTAAATTTTTTTATTTTAATTAAATGATACAGATATCATTTATTCATTTACGTCATTGTGCGCGTATGTTGAGGTGGTGTTTGGTTCTTGAAATTAGATTTTGGTTCAAATTCATTCGCTTTATTTTAGAATGAAATCTTTTGGTTCAATACCTAAAATATATATCGTTATTATATTTGTTTTGAAATTAGATAAAAAAATAAATTTAAAAATGATTTAAATAAAAATATAGATAATTGAAGATAAAAAAGTATATGTGTAAATTATTTATAAATTTTATATTTTTATTAATTATAATATATTGTGAAATTATGATTTTTTAAAAAATAAAACTAAAATTATTTAAAATTCAAAATAATATTAGAAACTAAAGCATAGTATAAAAAAAATCTAGAAGGTGTTTGGCCAAGCTTATTTGTTATTACTTATAAAATTATATAATTTATAAAATATTTTTAAAATTTATATACTCGTGTGCCTTATTTTTGAAATAACTAATAAAGTGTTTGGTATTATATTTATAATTACAATTGATTATAATTTTTTGATGTAATAATAAAGAAATTAAATTAAATATTATTAATAAAATATAATTTAATGATATTTATATTATTTTTAATATATAATAAAATAACTTATAATATATTTGAAATAATTAACTTATTTTTAAAGAATTTATAACTATGTTTGTTTTCGTTTTTGTATTTATAAAACACATGCTATAATTATTATACTTTAAAAATTTTATTTATATATCTTTACTATTTTTATATAATTTTAAAAAAATACACTTAAAACACCAAAAAAAAAAATGAAAGCAAACATAACCTATAAGTTCTAAATAGTTTAGTTTTCGAACTTATAAACTCTATTATTCAAAAAAATTTAACAAACATTCATAAGAAAAAAAAAAGAAGAAGAACTAATGTATTAAAATATGCAAGAGAAAATAAATTTTTTATTATAAATAACATTAATTTAGTAACTTAACACTTGATAAGCAAAAGTATACCTCATTTCTCGTTATATAGTGTGCGTATTGTATATTTAGATTAGTGTTATGTATATAAAAATCAAATATATTTTATTCAAAACCCTTCAACTTATTAGAGATTGAGAAATATTCAACTATATTTATTTTAAAATTCTCTTTTAAAACATGCATTATAATTATTATATATTTTTATTTTTTTATTTTTATACAATTATCAATAAAATTACATTTAAAAAACATATACTAAAAAATCAAATCAATTGTAGTCTTAAATTTTTAAATATGATTTACAAATGTCTTTTAATTAGTAATAGTTCAAACAATTTATTTAAATTTTTTATTTTAAAATTTTCTTACCTAATGCCACTTAAGCGAGCCTTTTGTCACATTTAAATGTATAAAAAATGCGAGGTCTTGGTTGCATATGCGTAATTATTAAAGTATCCACAATTCTTTATATATTATATTTATATTTTCATTCTACTAACAATAAAAGTAATATCCACAATAGCACAGTTTTGCTATGATGCAATTATATAGTACGAGTAAAAATATAGCACATCTTATACACACACACACACACACACATATAAAAATTTATTTATAAATTATAAAATTATTATACTTTAAATAACACACATAAACTTATTTAAAAATAAAAATAATTATAATAAAAAATAAAAAAAAGTTGAAAGAATGTGAAATGAGAGAAAATTTAAAAGAAAATATAAATTAAAATAGTAAATTTAAAAAATAGAGAAGAAAAAACGACAAAAATATACGTGCATAAATAAATTGAGAGTATACGTGGCACAATGATAAAACTTATTAACTGAAGAGAAATTATACGACGTGAGGATTTGTGTGCCGATCATTCAACGACGTACAAGTAATGTTATAATATAGTTTACATATTTATATATTTAATTGTACAATTCACTGAGGTTATGTTTGGAACCATATTTTCACTC
Organism: Avicennia marina; assembly: GCA_019155195.1. Taxonomy (NCBI): domain Eukaryota; kingdom Viridiplantae; phylum Streptophyta; class Magnoliopsida; order Lamiales; family Acanthaceae; genus Avicennia; species Avicennia marina. Next base: position 16,544,563 of record CM032755.1, read on the forward strand.
GCTCAGTTTCTATCAAATTTCATATTATCAACCATATTATCTAACAAAAATTTTATTTAACTTCAAATTTAAATATTTCTATATATATGTGTGTGTAAAACACTAATCATTCTTTAATTATTATATTTATTTACAATAAAATCAATATTTATATATACACACATACATTAATAAATCATTCTTATATATTTTATTCTATATTTAAATAAATTAAAATTTTTAATCATAAAAATATTATAATTAAATATACTATTCAACTCAATACAACGTTAGTCAAATATTATTCTCAACAAACTCCCCCTCCCAAACATAGCAAGTAGCAAGTATTTAATCCATAAGAGTAAAGTTTTGGCTGTTACAATTCTTTTTAGACACTTTTCTTTTTAATTTACTTCTCGAATTTCATTGTGCTGTTATACTTTTCTATTTCACTTCCCCCAACCATATTTTAATATTTAGTATTCTCTCACTTTTCTTTCTCTATTTTTCATGATTTTTTATTTTTTCTTTACTTCACTGTCGTATTTTCTCTCTTATTTTATTAATAACATAAATTTTATATATAAAAATAATATAAATAAACTATATAATCGTTTACACGCAACCGATGATAATTATACATAGATCTTTCTTAATCAACATTCTATATTTGCTTTTCCTAATAATGCATTGCGTGTTTATATTTATATATATATACCTATATTTATCCATCCCCGTATATAGTTACTGCAGCTTTCTTTTGTTGAGATCAATTAGTCGGCATTTCATATAATATAATTTATATTTATAATATTAATAATAATGCATGATATTCTTGATAGTCACCATTAATATAAATAGACCGCTAAAAGAACTAATTTTTGATCTCTAAATTTAATTATAAAATATAATCATATTTTTATCTACATTTAAAAAATATATAATCTAAATAGATATATAGTTATACAATAAATTATACTTTAAATTTTATACACCATCTACGCTAGTATATATATTTACATATAAAATTATTGATCTACCTCGCTTATTTTGACAACTGAATCCTTTAATAACAACACCTTATTATAATTATCCCATTTCTTTTTATTTTTATTATTTATGTTGCTTACCTCGTCTCGTCCAACCGAATCCCTCACCCATACAGTCGCCGAAGCCCACCGCCGCCACTCCCGCGTGCTCGCCACTCCCAAACCCACCATTGCCACCACTCACCGCGCCACCAAACTCCAGAATCCAGTCCCCTTCTCTCACTCTTGCCCACCGCAGCTTGACCGTGCCTTCCACTCGCTGCCGCTCTTGCCCGGCCACGCGCGCTCTCAAATCCCTCCCTCAATTTCGCCGCAAACCCAAACCCAGTGCCACACGTTAATGAGCATAAAACCCAGCGGTTTCTCGGCCGTTCCCGTAATTTCCCGATCCGCTCGTGATCTATCTGCGATAATATCTGAATAATTATGAATGCCGCAATGTTGCATTCTTCTTCTATCGCAACTGCTGCAAGTAGTGGTTCATCGAATCTCTTATCGTGTGCCGCCACTCCTCTGAGACGCAAGAGGAAAGAATTGTGTGTAAAAGCTACCTCATCTGCTGATACGGGTCACCCCAAGGATAATAACTCGGCTCCTCAATCGAAGAGCCCGCTCTCGGTGGCTCTTGATGTTCCCCGAACCATTTGGAGGCAAACATTAAGGCCCTTGAGCGACTTCGGTTTTGGCAGGAAAAGTATATGGGAAGGTGGGGTCGGCTTGTTCATTGTCTCGGGAACAGTTTTATTGGCCCTTAGTTTGGCTTTGTTGCGCGGTTTTCAGTTGCGATCAAAGTTGAGGAAGTATTTGGCTCTTATTGAGTTTGATCACGCTAGTGGCATTTGCACGGGGACGCCTGTCAGGATTCGAGGGGTAAATATCGGCAACGTGGTCCGCGTGAATCCGTCTTTGAGTAGTATAGAAGCAGTAGTTGAGGTGAGATTGCGAAGCAAACTTTCAACTGATTTTATGCTTGTGATTCTGCATATTGGGTTAATTGTTTGTCACAATCTTGCTTTTTCTAGGTCGACGACGATAAAATTACAATTCCTCGGAATTCATTGGTCGAAGTGAATCAGTCCGGTCTTCTCATGGAAACTCTCATTGATATTACACCTGGAGATCCCATTCCAACGCCTTCAGTAGGGCCTCTTGATGCGGGTTGTGCTAAAGAGGGGTTAATTGTGTGTGACAGGCAAAAGATTAAAGGATACCAAGGTGTAAGTTTGGACGAATTAGTTGGAATATTTACTCGCATTGGGCGCGAGGCAGAGAAAATTGGTGTTGCTAATGCCTATTCCTTGGCTGAACGGGTTGCTGTTGTCATTGAAGAGGCAAAGCCCCTGCTTAGAAAGGTGTGGTATGTGTATCATAATGTTATTTCATTATTATTGTCATTACAATTTTAGCTTCCTTGACATCTTTACAATTTTTCTGATGGCACATCTGTGTTCATGAATTTAAGTTGGCTATGCTTGCTTTCATAGTTGTAATGATTTTGAACAATTAAAGAGACATTATACTTCAAAAACAACGTTTTTCAACCATTTCTCAATCACTAACTTCATTTTAAAATGAAATCATTATTTATATGTGCACACTTCGTCATTACCGTTATTTGCTCACTTTTATCTAATCATTAAATGAAACAAAACAGAGGAACTTTATCCCTCCAATTTGTTGCCCTGCAAAGTATGAATTAGGCATCATCCATCTGTAAGAGACGTAGTACCAATTTCAGAGTTAAAATGAATGCTGTGGAGAACAGCCTCTTTTACATTTGTATAATTTTGAGCATTAGTATTTCATCATTTATAGCATAAAAATTCTTTTAATAGGTTTTGATCACTTTGCTCTGTCGAGCTTAACCCCCATCTAATGGGGACATGCTCTATTGAACAATAACTTAGCTTTATGTTGCAAAAATTGACAATTAGCTGATGAATTTTAGTTGTATAACTCCAGAAATGTCTTGATGTCAGTTTTTGTTTATCTTCTAGGGTGATCTTGTCCTCAATCTCAATTTTCATTTCTGTGCTTTTATCTTTGCTATAAGTTTGCTTTGTTTCATACCTATTTAAATTTTATATGTGTAGCAAATATGAAATAAGATTTGCTAACTTTAATTGAAAAACGTATTAAGCACCTGCTATAAGTTAGGCTTTTTATGCTGCAGTTTTTCTCTGATGGAGTTGTCCTGGTTAAATTGCTGATGAAATTCATTTCATGTAGTCAACACATTGATTAATTTGTCAATATTGATTTTTGTTTTTGATACTGCATATTTGTAATAGAATTATGATCATCTCATGCATGCGTATTGGAATAGAAAACACCAACCTGCATCTGAGTGCATTGTGACTTGCTGTTTTATGTATTTGCTCATTCCATAATGTTTAGAATTTGGTCTCACACAGCTGCATTCATTGTGCTTGTTTGTTGGATTGTTGGTTCTTTGCTGGAATTGTTGTTTTCAGTTGAATGGTCCTGGCATGCACTCCTTGGTTCTGTCCTCACTACATATAGTGTGTAAGTGAGAAAGGGCTGTGTAAAATCATGAATCTCTTAGTAGGCATATTTATCCGGGCTTTTTTTTCCTCAAAAAATTAAACAAGTTCCTGGATGGTGTGATACAGTTGAATATATTCTCATGCAAAGTTATCTCTTTGATGTAATGTTTTCTCAGGTCAAAGCCATGGCTGAAGATATAGAGCCTTTGGTCGCTGAAGTTCATGATAGTGGCTTGCTAAAGGAAGTTGAAAATTTAACCAAAAGCCTTACACGAGCTTCTGAGGATTTGAGGTGGCATACCATGATAGTCAATTTGTGTTTAGGCTTTTTAAGAAATTTTTATCTGCTCTCTCCATATTTGCGCACTTGTGTTACTATATTTCAGATTGTCCTTCTATCTCGTCAATTTTCTTTTCCCACTAATATTTACTGCTTAAAAATTGTTCAATGCTTATCTTACATTAAGATTCACAGACCCATGTTGAGCAAACATGTATTATGATTATCTGAGGCAAGCCAATAATGAAGTGTAAAATAAAGGAGCTTTATTTAGGGTTCTAGATTTTATTGTTAATAACCGACAAAACCTAATTGCCAGTGTGGGCTGTATTGCTTAGAGGCAGGAAGCCTTGCCATGTCTCTGCCTTGACTGAATATGCAATTTGTGCACCTGTAGAAAATAAATGGTTTCCAACCCTATAACAGACTAAATTTTCTTGGGTAGTTTATCCATGATAATCACTCTATCACTGTCAGCATTTTAAAACTCGTGGAGTTAAAAGCTACCACTATTTGTTCCGCCCTACCAATCTTCCGGCAATACTTTGAGAAGAAACTAACCAAAGTTATTCATCCTGGAAAAACGTGCAAGTGTTCGTCTCTTGTCTTTAAGCCATCCATTGGCCACACCTGGCATTGGCTAAACCCACTTTACAATTGCCCACCATGCCATAAGTATTTACTCCTTCCAGCAGACCCATATTCATCAAATTTCTTCATAACTTGTCACGCTTTTAGCCACCTTCATTTAATCAGAATCCTTTGTAATGAGATAGTTCTTTGGAGTTGGTGTTCTAGATAATGTGGCTTTTTATTTGAAACTGAAGTCCTTTCCCCATAAAGTAAGCAATATCATGATACAACCATTCCATACGGCACTAAACATATCTGTTTGATCGATAACCTTGAGACTCAAATAATATTATTCAATCATATTTAGTGTGTCCTTCTTTATTAGGGAGGAAATAATGCCTAGAAGTGACAATGTTCTCTATTTTGTGTTTTAATTGCATATTTAGAGTTATCCAATGGTTTGTGGTAGATATTCAGCATATTCCTGAATTATCTTTACTGAGGTCTGTTGCTCCATTTGTAGCATGTGCACAGCTCCATGGCCCATTTAATGAAGCATTTAACAGGTTCATAATGGTTAAATTTATGATTCAATTTGGTGCAATGTATTTCTAGTTGCTAGGCCAAAGTAGCTTGTGCTTCATGGCATGTCTTTGGCATCGTTCACTTTGAGCGTCTGTTGTATGATAATTGGCTCACAAGGCTTTCCTGTTAATTCTGCAGAAGGGCGCATTCGTCCATTATGACTCCAGAAAACACAGAATTAATTCAGAAGTCTATATATTCCCTCATTTTCACGTTGAAGAACATTGAGGTAGGTTCTGCAAGGCATCTATCTTCCTTCACTATGATTTTTCAGGTGGTTTTACATCCTTTTTAGTATCATTATTTCTTCCACCTGTTCTAAGTTATATCCTCTTTGGCCGAAACCAACACATGCAGAATATAAGCTCTGACTTACTAGGATTTACTGGGGATGAAGCAACAAGAAAGAATTTAAAAATGCTTATCAAGTCTCTAAGCAGGCTACTGTGAAGAAGTTAGCTTGGTTGTTATTCTGTTGCTATACCTAGTGGTGTCATTGGAGAGAAATAGTTCGCCGTGTCATTCTTCAGAAGCAATTATGGTGGAGCCGTATATTTTTGCATTTGGAAAGGGCAAAACATTGCGAATTTTCTCCAGGTGTTGACATTGTTGGCTGGTCTGAAGTTTTTACCTTGATGGGTCCATAACTGAAAACCTCTTCTGGCCGGTGTTCTGCAGCTCTTCTGCCCCCCCTCAACACCCCCTCCCCCTCCTGCTCCCCCTTCCCATCATATGTTGTCCTTCCAGCTATGTATCTCTTTAGTTGTCACATATTTTGATCTTGGGAAAATTTGCAATTGAAATTCATCTTCAATCTTTGAACTGGGTGAACCACGCAGCTTCAGTAAACTCTGTTTGAGGAGTGAAAGGAGCTGTTGTGTTTCTGCTTGAGAAAGCAGCATTTGGGAGACGGATCATATCTTTTTCTACTTTCAGTGAAGTTGCCAAGATGTCGAGTTATTGAGAAGAAATGATCCTGAATATATACTCGACTTATTCTGTTTTGTTCATGCCGCATATGTTGTACATGATGGATGTGGTATTATGGGTAACTAGTTAGAAGTTAAACTGTAATACTACAAAGGCAAGAAAACATATAAATACTCAACGCGTTTGTCTTTAAATCGACATTTTTCTCAAGAAAATGTTGAAAAATTGAATTGCAGTGTTGTTATTACCTTTTCAAATTAAATGTTACAAATATCACTTATTTATATTTGTATGTCTATATGTGCGAAGAACATATATTATACAAAAATCCCAGGAATGAAATCACTCTCCCTGATTAATATAAAATTTTATAAATTTAATTTTTGAATTCCCGTGAGAGAAGTCGCTGATTGAATTAATATGTGACCAGTGGTTATTCATCGAACAGACGTAGGATATTAAATTGACAATAGAATTAGAATAAAGTAATTAGTAAATCACTAAATCTATCCCGACCAAAAAAGGTCTAGCAAAATCATCTGTTAGATAAGATGATGAATTTTAAAAGTTCTTATTTAATAAAAGGTTATGAATCTGAGTTCTATTTATGTGTCAATATTAATTATTTTATATAATTTTTACTAACACGTGTTATGAGTTACAGAAATATATCTATACTATTTATAATTCATGAGATTCTTATAATCAACGATTTTGGTCCCAAAATATAATGACTGAAATAGGCTTTGTATTTATTCAAATTCATTTTCCTCTGTTAATTTTCACTTTTTTCCCACAAACTTTTATTTATTATATTTCCTTTCAATCCTCTCCTTTAAAAACTTTAATTTATATTTTTATTTCTTCAATTTTATTATTTATTTTAAACTTTAATAAATAAATCCGTGAGGAATGGATAGTCTTGGAAATACTGATTCGATGAAATCATGCTTCTCAGTATATAGTCATACCTGGAACAAACCGTATTTCCAGTGCTAACTCTGCATACCATTCATGTGCTCATTTATTCATACTCTCTCACGGAACAGCACAACTCAATATCTCTTCAACCATCGAATTGAATGCAAAAGACAAATAAACCGATCAACCCATTCAATTCAGTCCCAACTCTACTCCACCAATCACCATGTTGAATTGATACGTGGGGCAGATTGGATTTGTCCACTTTATAATTGGGACTAGGTGCTGATGATCCCACCAACCCATTTGATGATGGTTTGTAATTTAATAAATCACTAAAAGGGCGTGGCGAAAATAATATTGATGAATGTTTTGTGGGCCAAATGCCCGTGGAAGGGATCTTTCTTAATGCCCAGTATTCAGTGCATTGAGACACGGCACACATGACTCGTTCCTTTGTTTTGATAACAATTGGCCGACAGGAATTTAAATTCTGTGCGGATGCGATGCCAATTGTGTTCTTCTGGATGCATCTCATGTCATCTCGTGATAATTAATTTGAATGTCTATCTGATATCTGTGAGCGAACCTCGTCCTGTTGTATCATAACTTCATCCTCGAATATAAGATTTCTTTCGGTTTTCAATTTTTGTATTCACTCCCAATCACAATTATTGTGCCATGGCATATAATTGTGTACCTATCCCTTTCAAAAGTATAATTACAAATTTGTTAATGGTAAAAGAGTTATTTAAGTAAAAACAATGATTTCTAATATTTAAAATAAATAAAAATTTTCGTGAAAAAATCTTTTACAAAAAAAAAAAAATTATCGTAAATTATGTTTATGACAGTTTTGTGTTATTTTAATTTTAAATTATTATTTGAATGTCGTTGTTAATCACACACGCATTAAACGTGCGCCAACCAGTCGTCTAGAAGAACGTGTCTCGTAATTGACGGGATAGGAAAATAACCTCTTCAAATCAAGGCTTGTTTCTGAATTTGTTCACACTGAGTGTTGGCAATTTTGACTTTTTCACGTGGCTAAGGATTTGCTATATTTCATCACAAAATAACCATAAAAAAAACTACGCGCTCTCGTTAATGCCATCTAATCAATTTATAACACTGATGGAAGTACAATTAATTAAGACTAAAATAAAAGTATTAATTAAAGAACTCGTTTCCAAGTGCTGAAAGAAAACCTAACATGACATAGATTGAAGGGGTAGAAATACCTTTAAACTATTATAAAATTAAATAAAAATTTATGTGATTTTATATTTTTAAAAATATTTAAAATAAAAGAATGATAATAGATTTAAAAAATGATAAAAAACTTGATATAATATATAAATATAAATCGTGTGTTGGATGAACAAAGAGAAGTTTAACATAGAAAGAAGAAAATTTATTATAATAACAATAGAATATAGATTTCGAGATAAATTTACAAAATTTCCAGATGCTAAAACGCACTGCAGCTCCTATGATGCAAGGTAGACAACAATACGAGGGCCAACTCTTTCTCAATATAAGAGTTCCCTTCTTCAATCCAAACGCAACCATTATCCGCCGTTGTGTCTTCAGACACGACGGCCCTCCGACAGACAGGGCAAGTTGCAGCCCCGCCGCTTGTCAGCCACCGGTCCACGCATCTTCTGTGAAAGCCGTGCATGCATCGGAGCTCTCGGACCTCTTCACCAACGCAGAACTCTGACAAGCAAATACTGCACTGTCCCGACAAATCTCGACCTTTCAATTTTCTGCGACGAATAACAAATTTGGAGCTTCTTTCCTCGATGATTGCGACGTACCTTTGATGGCAGCGCAGGCGCCAGGAATACTTGCACACGAGGAACAGGATCAATATTGTGAACTTTAGGGCTTTAGGGACCATCGTTGAGAAGAAGAGATTGACGGTTTTGTCCATCCCCATGAAGGGTTTTGTTAGGATGCCCATTTTTTGGCCCTTGAGGAAGAAATACAATTGTTGGTATTGTGATTTTGGGTTTTTATATAAAGCTAGACTGCTAGAGGATGACAATCAGGCTGCACAAATCTAACTAACGCTCCGTACAAATTCATGGCGTTGCCAAATGAATGCTGAGATTTCTACATGTGTAAAATGAATAAATAATCTTTCAGATGAATCAATCCACGTGACATGTTTTCTCAAACTTTACTTCAGATTTATGTTATTAAATATATTATTTAATAAATTTAAATTTAAAATTTTACTTTCTTATATATGTGTATACATATATATATATATATATCTAACTAATTAATTATTTTTCATTCATTTCACTTATTCACAATCCAATTTAATATTTGTGTATACACATATACTAAGATATATAGAGTCGTACTGTTCAATCTTCATTATATATTATATAAATATAAAAATTTAAATAAATAATATTATTTAACATATCAAAATTTTCTTCCTAAGCATATTATTAATCTCGCCAAACACAATCCCTCACCAAGGAAGGAAACTCACAATGGTAAATAAATTAAAAAAGAGAAAAAAAGACCACTGAAATAGGAAGAAGAAAGGAACAGAGTCGCAAAGAACAAAGAAAAAATTCATAGAAAACAAAAGAAGGGGTGTGTGCACGTGGTTTAATGGTTTTCACATCAATTCTGCATGTATGAGGTTTGGCGTTCTAACCTTATTGGTGCCATTACATTGATGAATTCGATACAGAATAAAGGGCAAAAGAATAAATTGGAAAAATGATTTAAAACAAAAGTATAAGTTTATATAATTTTCAGCAATATCTTTCATCCTTTCACGTAAATTGTAATTTGCTTATACTAGATTAATTTATAAAATTATTCTCAAAAATTGGTTTGTCGTATTGTATGTGTGTGCGCGTGAAATCACCTATTTTAAACACACACACACACACACACACACACACACAAAAACAAATAAACAAACAAAACATTGGATCCATTATTTTTTCCAACCAAAATGTTGTTACGCTGGGCTCTCTTACCGCTGCCGTCCAAATTTGCGTTGAATTTTGCACAGAGGATCTCCACAAGCTAGTTACAAACTTTGACTATGAAGCTCTATCTTAAAGCTAGTGTCCAAATTCGGATCGCATTTTCACTTGGACATTAGCATGACTAAGGGAGTGTTCGGCTGGAATCCACCATAAATTTCTGCCATGTGCTCTATTAAATATTACATTAAGAAATAAAAACTTGAATTTCTTCTCACTAACAAAATGGCATCAGAATGAAAATTGTTCATCACCAAAGGTGCCAAGTAGAATTTGGGCCGCCCACCATTAATTAGACTGGTCTAAGTTACAGGGTGCACTTAAATAAAACAAATTTAATATTTTCAACACGGTAAGGTTTGAAAAATCGTACTCGTGAGTTTAAATAAATAAATAAGTAGATTGTATTCTTAAAAGCACATTTTAAACGATCTACAAAATGAAAAAAAAAGAAAGAAATATGAAAAAATTTTAAAAAATGAAATAATACAAAAACGGGGGAGATAATTGAAAGAAAATGTTTGGTGGATTAGAACTGAGAGACACTTAATCTTGGGTGCATGGAAAAAAAGTAATAATATTTTTAAAATTTTTTATGATTCATAAAATTCATAACGTGATATAATAATTAAAAAGTTTGAAGAAAATATAAATAAAATTAAAACAGAGGAAAGTGAATAGCGTTAATGAAATTTGGGAGAGTAAGGTAAAATAAAAATATATAATAAATAAATGACATCATAGTAGTTTAATATTATGTAATTAAAGATTGGGTTCTATATTTAATGATATATTATAAATATAAAATTTATAATATGATTTTATCATGCACACATAAACTTGTACTTTTGCTATATAAATATTTAATATTATATGAATGTGTATTTTATTTATAATTTGCCATGTAAGAAAATTTTTCCAATTTAAATATAATAATTTTGTTAATTTTGTTAATGAAAGTTAAATATAAATTGTTCTGCTTTAAAATGTATTAAAATTATATAAAACGGGGAAAAGAAAAATTTAAAGAAAAAAATAAATAAGAAGAAATATTTAAATGAAATTTAATTGGAAAGGATGACGAAAAAGAAAATGTAAAAATAGAGAAAAAAAAAAGTGAAAAAGGGTATCCTAGTCTTTTTACTTTAAGTAGCTAAAAGTAATTATCATAAGAAACTTAATAGTTTAGCCATAATAAATACTATCTATTAATGAGTAAATTTTAAAAAATTTATTAAAACGACCAAAGGTAACTATAATATATATGATTAGAAAGTTATACTGATATTATCTTTTAAAAAATAATTTGAATTATTTTAAAAATACAAAAGTAGATGTAACAAATGCAACTCAAACTTAAAAATGTTTTAGGATACGAGTTTTCAATCTTAATATATATGCGTGTATTTTTTTTTCTATAAATTTTTTTTTATGAATTATCATAAATTTGACTGTCTATGTGTGTCTAATATAATTTTAATTTAAGGGTTATTAGTGCTAAAGTAATTTAAGAAGTGAATAAGCTAAGGTCTATTCCTGCCAATAGAGTTTTAAAATCAAACTGAAAAATTTACTGATTTAAAGGTTATTGGTTCAACAGATAGTTAAATTAGGGCTAAACCAATGATGTAATATTTATGTTATAAATATTAATTAATATACTAAAAATACATAAAATAATGAATATTAATAAAAAAATACTTGAACATATTTTGAATTACTAATAATAATATATTTTTGTTAGTTTCTAATTTATTGTAATTAAATAATGTAAATTTATATGTATATAATAAATATAATTACATATATTACTTAATTTAATTTGAATTTTATGGAGGACTAAATTACTGGAAAGTGTAACAAACCAAAACTACAATAATTAACCCCATTCTTCACCTATTTTTAGAACATTATATGGAATTTCTATTGATTGTTATCAATTGACCAAGTTGGCAGGTCATCGTGCGTGTATCGATACCTTTATCAACCGTCCGATTTGTTAAGACCATTGTTGAATTAACCAAGTAACACTACTGTGATTTTTATAAATTTTTACAACGCCCGGTTGAATAGTCAAAAATGATGGCTACTTAAAGGATTTGACTGTCGTCCCACAAATAAGCATGAAATCACTCCAAATCATCCTACTCAAATTTGAAAATATTTTTAATGTAATCAAACTTAAATTTTAAAGTTTGAATTCTTTTTGAGTTCAATTTCGTAGCTTGATTTAAGTTTAAATTTGAAATCCACCTATTCAAAATTGAGTTGACAACTGCTCGAATATCTATTCAAAGTCCATTCCTTATTGTCACCCCTCGTGTCATATCGATTATGTATTACTGGTCAGTCAAATTAATTCTATTTTGTCCTTCTATTGCCAGACTCAATCGAGGCAGGGACCAAAACAAGTGCGGTATTTTGAATGGTAGCTAATAATTAAAGCCATTTATATGTATTCTCAAATACGTGTTATCAAGCAAAATTGTGGAATGAACGATGCGCAAAAAAAAGAGGCTTGAACCGAAGGGTTCAATGACTATCTCGAGTCCTTGAAAATGATCAGTTTGTTCAAAGAGCTAAGGTTTCAATCACTAGCTAGAAATTAATCAGTTAGAGAAAAATTAATGGGCTCCTCAAAGCGAAGTAGAAAAAGACATTTTCTCATAGTTTATGGGGTGAAACTTTCATCTCTTTTGATTGCATATCTCAGTACCTCTTCACCAATCAACTGAATGCAAAAGAGAAGCTAACCTATCAACCTATTCAATTCAATTCAAATTCCCTCACTCTGTATAAAAAGATCACAAATCTTGGCAACACCAAGTCACTAAACCTATCAAGACCAAAATAATCTCAGTCTAAAAGCTGAATCCATTGCAAGTTCCACCGTGCAGCGCATTCAACAAGATGAGAGCCAACTCCTTCTCAATCCCATCATTCTCTTGCTCAATCCGCATCCTTTGATACTCTGCTGCAGTCACCCGGGGCACCACCAAGCTTCTGCACAACGGGCACGTTGCAGCCGCGTACCCTTTCAGCCATTTCTCAAAACAATGCTTGTGAAACGTATGCTTGCACTCCACGAGCTCCCTGCCCTCTTCCCCTTCTTCAAACTCTGACAAGCATATCCTGCATTCGCCCAAGTCCTTTCTCCTTTTCCTCCTGTAGGTAAACTTGATGCTCCTCTTGTTGATGACTGACATGTAGTTGTAATTTGCTTTGACGACCCTACAGTATTTCCAGATGATGCAAATGCCTAATACGATCAACTTCAAGAAATCCGGCAGAACTTCGAGGAAAAAATTCGCAAGACGCTTGTGTGTGCAAGAGAAGAGTTTTGCTAGAGCTCCCATGTCTTGTTATCAGGGAGATGGACTCAGCACTTTATGGACCAGGAAATTGCGGTTGGGACATAGTCTCATGTATAGATACATAGATATGGATAGATAAATAAACAGATAGAAAGTTATACAGGGGCGTGGGGGGTTACGCAACTTGTGCGATTCTCTATTATCAATCGGCATTGTACATTACATTGACGTGTGTTTAAATATTTCTTTAAATATTACGATTACGACACGGATTGTGTGTGTGTGTATCATTCATATATTAAATGCAATAAAACTATGAATACTGATCTATGAGAAAGAATTTGGATTGACTTTTTCCTTCTGTTTTAAGGTTCTAAATTGACAAGTCGACAAGTTTGATTTGTCAACCCGATTCTCAGAACCAGTCGTGTATTAATGATCCCACCACCCAATTTGATGACGATATTTGCATTAAACTAGTGTATCAGAGTGAGCAGTGATCATTTGAACATGTAAGAAAACTGTTTTGTACCAAACTAAGAAGCAGCAGTCAAATTAATCACTGTTTTCTGGGCCAAATGGAAGACAAACTGTTGCCAATGAGCAGTGAAGTAGGAATAAAGCCCCGGTAGGTAACCACCCAGAGGAAGGGTTCCCGATGTTTGATCAGCTGTTGACCGGTAGTTTCAACTGCTAAGACAAAAGAATAATACACAGGAGAATAGGAGGAGTTTTTCTAAAAAATAAGGCTACTTCAGTATTTTTACATTTGATAAGCAAAATATAGGTGTCATCTTTAATTATGTTTAATTGTATGTATAAATAGTGTATGTGCAAATCACATATTTACTAAATTAGTGTGACTTGTATATTTTGAATGAGCTACATAAGAATAAAACTTGGGTTTAGAGTCCTAAATTTTAATTTATTAAATATGATTCTTAAATTTTCAATTCTTATAATAGCAATTAAACAATAATAATAGGATATATTTCAATTCATGACTTCAAAACTCTCCTATACACGCTACTTACCAATTCTCTCTTCCCCACAAACATTCAATAAACTAAAGATTTGTTCACTTTGATGGACAGTCCTAAGATCATTAGGATTATTTTTAAAATATAAATTAAATATATGATAATTTAATATTGTATTTATTAATATAAATTAAAGTATTAAATAACTTAATAATGAGTATATCAAATGGACTAATATCTCACATTATTTTATCACATTTGTTAAATTAAACTATCCTATCCAATATTTTGTTAAATAAAATCACATTTCATAATGAACTTTTATCATTTAAAATAAATATTTAATTATTCTTGATAAATAATTTATCAAATCTAATTTTAAAAAATAAACACGTCTAAATTGAGTCAAGTCTTAGACAACTTTGTAAGAAAAAGGCTCTGCCCCTTCAAAGTTATTGTGAACAAGCATTGTTGTTGTCCAACCAATGAAACCCCCCTCGACACTTTCGAACACGTACTTGACTTCCAAGCCCACAAAAAAATGTCCTTAAAATTAGATCAAGACTGATCCAATGGTCTATGTGTCCGGAGCCCGCAGACCGATTGGTTCTCTGCTCTCCACGATACAAATCCCTTCTACTACGTTAGAATTTCAATAAGAATATTTAGTTGTATATTGTGCAATTATATAATTATCTTTATTCTATATTTTTTGATATTTTCTATTATTTGTTATTTTCTTTTATCTTATTTTTTATTATGTTTTTTCTCATTTTTTTTTTCTTTTTAAATTCTTTTAACTTTTTTTTTATCTATTTATTCTATTTTATGTATTGAAGACATATGTTACTTTTTAGTTACACAGTACTAAATTATAATAATCCTTATTTCTTTACATCTGTTCTTTTATTTATTTTCTCCTCTCAATTTTAATTAATTTATTTTTTCAATCGCATCTCTCAAACTTAAATTATATATTCTGTTTATTTTCTCAAAAAATTCTTTTCTCTTATTTCGTAAACCACATCAATTATATATTTAAAATTATTAATTTATTTATATAATTACGCACGGCCATTCTATTAAATGATGCTGGCGGGATTCGGGAAAGGACTAATCCATGTTGATCGAGAGCCACCTACATTTGCAGAATATCAAATCGCTTCGAAACGATAATTCCCTAGTCAAGATCAAACTTGTTCAATTTCAATTTTAAATCAATTTAATGTTCCACATCATTTGTGTTTGACTGTTAATTGAATCAACTTAAATTACTTTAATTGAGACAACCACAGATTAAATTAAAGTCTAAATTTTTTACACATACGTTGTTATTATGTTTCACTGATCAAACTAAGT
Source organism: Avicennia marina (assembly GCA_019155195.1). Classification (NCBI taxonomy): domain Eukaryota; kingdom Viridiplantae; phylum Streptophyta; class Magnoliopsida; order Lamiales; family Acanthaceae; genus Avicennia; species Avicennia marina. The sequence goes on from CM032755.1 coordinate 16,560,060, forward strand.
TTTAAACTGAAATAAAATGACTTTAAAGTTTTCACATTTCGAAATAATGAATTATCTGAGATGAAAAGTTCTCTTAGCAACCACAATACATATACGTACACACGATCAAAGAAATAGGGTTTTTTTTTACTTGTTTAATGTAAAATTACACAACTACATTTACTCTTAATTTTTTATTTTTCTTATCATTTTACTTCTTTTCTTTTAATTTATTGTTTTTATTTGTATTTTCTCTTATTTTTTTCTGTTTTCAAATTCTTATAATCTTGTTTATTTTCTTATTTAAATGTTTTTTGTACTTTTTATTTTAAATATTTTCGTTTCTATTATTAAAAATACAACACCATTATGATTTACAAATAAAGTTGCACATATATAAAATGTGCAATTTTTATTACTATTTATATTACCTTCCTCCATCCCTTTTAGAAAAAACTTCCATTATTTTCTCACAGTATCATATGCATAGGTATTTAAAATACAATTTCAACTTCTGCACTCATTATGAACTTTATGAATAATCATCTTAGTTTTGACACAAGTGCTTAACACGCGTATTTAAACTATTCTGTATAATAATTGATGAATCATGTTTAACGATAATAATTACATACTACTATTTCTGCACACGTAACAAAACATTACCTTATTTTTAATACATATATATATATATATATATATATAAGAGTAAAATATGGGCTATGTTCATTAGTGTATATGTATAATTATATTGTTTGATAAAAAAATTTACATCGAGTTTAAGAAAAATTTTGATTATTAATAAGTATGCAGTTATTTTTAATAACAAAATAAAACAATTTAACAATAAAATTTACAAGAACAAAAAAGGTAAAGAAAAGTGACCAAAATGTTAAAGAACTACAGAAAGAAAGGAATAAAAATAACAGAAGAGAAATAAAAAACTAAAAGACGTATCAAACGAAAATTTAAAAATGAAAAGAAAGATATAATAAAATAAATTTGATGGAGAAAACATAAAGCATAACCAATAAAAATTTAGGAAGGATAGTGAAGAAATTAAAATGTATTATAAATTAAAGTTGAATGTTAAGAATATAAAAATTATAATAATCGAAAGTCAATTTGAATTCACTATTTAACGTTCAAAGAGTATGTTTTGCATATTACTATAGTCCATTTAATTTAAGAAGGTAAGTTTAATTTATTCTATAAACAATGTATTCCATATACGGCAACAGAAGAGAGAATATTAGACTTCGGAAATTTTTGGCACATCATGCCTAAGAATGAGGAAAAAGTGGGATTAAACAGTTTTTCAACGTATTTTTCCAACTTACCCATTTTTATTATATTTATGCTAAAATGAATAGAGAGTTTTTTTGTAATTGAATTCAGAGAACAAAAATAGGTTTTATAGGAGTCTGTTATTAATAGTGTAGAGAGATAATTATATTTAAATTTAAAAGTTTGTCAAAACTATTAGTAAAGAATAGCTTAATTCCATGAAAGTTAAAAAAATAAAATGATGATAATAAAATATTTTTGTGTAATTTAAATATAAATAACATACGATAATGTTTACCGGCACGTCTGTAACGCATACACCATTCGTTTCTTTTTCCTTTTTATATTATTTAGTATTGTTTTGAATACAAATTAATTTCAAGTGTACTTACATATATATCACCTTAAACTTAAAGAACGCAGTCTACAGCATGACGCCATTGTTGACCTCAGGTTCTGCAACGAGAGGAAAGCACGCATGTGGGATCACAATTACTATCGTCGGACTTATTGTTCCCAGCATAAGAAGTGCAAGAAAAGCTAACCCCCAAGAATGTAGCGTCACGCCTTACGACCCATTTGCTTCCCCCCCAAGTTTGCATTCATCTGTCTATCTCTATATATAACGCCCAGCCCAGCCCACCTATGCCTTCGATAAGTTCATCCCAAGTCCAAGAACTTCTAATCAATAAGCTTATTTTTTCTCTGCTGTCTAGCCGCTTCTTATTGGACTCCAAATATACACCGGTTATTGATTTTCTGGTAGTGGTTGTCAAGCCATGTCGTCGGCAGTTACCGCTGGGCTTGCAGATGCTTACGTGATGCGAAAGCTGAACAAGGAGAAGATGAGGAAGATGGATGGTCGCAGTCATAAGCTGAGATCGTCTGAGGAAGAAGCAGATCATTGCTGCGGTCGCGAGAGGAAAAGCAATGGCGGTGGTTGCTTCTCCATGTTGACGTTCAAGAAGATACATCCAACCACTGTGCCCGCTTCAGATTCTTGATATATCCAATGGGATGACTTTAATTATCCGATGGATTAGCTTGTTCTTTCGTTGATTAGAATTTTTTTTCTAGAATTGTTTTTGGGTTAAATTTAGATTGGGATGCATTCGTCCTGAATTTCGATCTTAAGTAGATCTTAATATGGATAATTTTAATGTGACTGGTTTTTTTTTATCACTTCCATATGAATGAATATATTACTTTTGTTAAAACTAATTTTTCGAGGAGTTCGTACTCTCAGTAATTCATTAGTATTGTGCTACATGACTACTTCCTAAAGTTAAGCAGAAGAAAATCATCTAAAACTGAAAATTAAAATTTCATAATCGCAGGAGAAAAATACAAATTCGAATATATATATATATATATATACGTCATTTGGTGTTTGTAATTATTTCTTTATCACCAAAGAATTATTTTTATAAGTATATGATGTCAGATGTGGGAATAATCAGTAATGTTACTAATCAGATGAACGTATATAATGACCTCAAGTGGCCAAGTGAAAATAACTGGAAACAAACTTGCACACACTCTCATCAAGGGAATTAAAGAGAATTGGGTATTGACGGGTACATAAAGGAACAATCACGAGAGAGAGAGAGAGAGAGAGAGAGAGAGAGAGAGTGAACCTGATATTACTATAAATTTAAATTAATTTGAGATATAGAAAAATTTATAAAACTTTATCTTTTTTAATTATCGTGTCTTCACTGATGTAACATAAAGCTATGTCTTTTAAAATGAAATTTCCTTTATGTCTTGAAGTAATAATTAATCTGATATATTAACTCTCTATCAGTATTTAGATTTTTTAAATTCTTTTATTAATTATTATTTTCGAATGAATCAATACAGACAGTTATAAAATTAAGCACAAAATAACCAAATTCAACTAACACACACACACACACACACACACACACAAATTAATATTTATTAGTTATTTTTTACAAATAATGTTCATATACAAATTAATCATATATTTATATGAAACTTAACTATTACATGATTTAAATAAAATACAGAATAAAACAAAAAACTCTATATACGTCGGACGAATATTTTAATTCATAGAACTGTTTATTTGTCTGAATCTAATTGTGTTTAGTGTTAGTGAACAATGCAATTGGATTATACTTTGTTAGTAAAAGACAATAATCTATGCTATATTATCAAATTTCAGACTATGATAGTAATTGCTGTCTCTGTCATGCTCATTTTTAAACCTGTCCTTAGTAACTATTTTTAGTTATTTCATTTTTACACTTTTTTATAATAATTAATAAATATAAAATAAGTTCAAGAAAGCAATTTGTTTTCATTAAATTACTTTTGTTTATTTTTTATGCGTTCATTTTTATGTTTTACCATTTCTTTTTTAATATTTTTTCTGACACATTCACGCCTGCGCACGTGCACACACACATGGATAGATTATACTTTATTGTACTAAAATCATTCTAGTTTTTAGTTGTATTTAAATATAAAATTTTTTATTCATTTTAAAATTAGACAAAATAAATTTGATATTTATGCTACATCCATCATTGATTTATTTATAGATTTCTGTTATATTAAAACGTAATTTTAGTCAATTTTTGCACACGCAGAGTGTGCAAAAAAATTAGTGTAATAACGACAATGATGATGGTATATAAAGTCCCAACAATTTTGCAAAATCCCTTGATAACAATAAAGATAAATATGGGTCTCACATAAAACAAAGAACACGTAAAAAAAGAACGAAGTCCGAGGTAAAAACTTAGCCTTCAAGGCAAAATATTATTTCATAAATTAAATGGGTTCCAGCCTTGCTTCCTATCATTTTCCATTTTAAAGCAATCACTCCCTTATCCCTGGCAAAAGCAATGTGGCCCATCTGTGCTTGCTGCCCAAGTTTGTGGAAGTTTGATCCCTTAAATAATTGAATGGGACCTTTATCTATTGCGTTCAATAATTCAAATAAAGATTATCGTATATTTTAATTAATAATAGAGTAATTATTAAATGTAGTTTGCATTCCATTGTTGAGTTTGAGATCATTATAATAACTACATTGGGTCATTTTATCAATTTTTTGAAATACCCCTATTAATAAATCAATATTTATACTATTTATTATTGCTAACTACTTTCGCTACTTAAAGTGGGGAAACAAAAATGCATATCTTATTTATTTTTTATTTTTCCCCATCATTTATATTTTCTCCTTTTATCCTTTCCAATTAAAATTCATTTAATTCATTAAATTTTTCTTTGAACTTTTCTTCTTCTTCTTTTTTCTGGTCATTTCATATAACATTATAATACGATTTAAATCATAACAAATTCTGTTTCATTGTTATTAATAAATTTATATAATTTTATAATACTTAGATGATTTTTGTTAGATGATAAATCATAGAATAAAATGTCGTATGCATATAAATGTTTTGCATATAAATGATAAATTATATTTTAGATTTACGCTCACGCACATTGATTGTACTTGAAATACTGGTTGGAAGTAAATTTTCTTATACTTGGCACAGTTAATTACAATTATTTTTCATCTAAAGTTTTAAAAATTTTATTTCAAAAATTTATATGAAGTACTTACACTCTTATGGAAATAGAATATTAATGTTTCATCAAGTTTTGAAAATAGCAATATATTTAAATAGAATCATATGAATATTTTATTATGTTTCATCTTCTACATGCACATTGGACACAAATATATATTTTGAAAAATTATTCTATGCAATTATGAAGCATATGTAATATTAAATATATAATATGGCAGTAAGTACTATTTTCTAATAAATAAATATTTTCTCATTTAACACGAGTCAAATTGACATTTCAAAATTTTGAAGCCTTAATTTTTCTACTTAAACCAAATATTAAAACCTAATTTGCTTTTTTTAAAAATAATTGTTTTGATAAATTTGATGAAATCTTCCTATCTTTTCCAACTTATTTTCCCTTTCTTTCATTTATTTTCTTACATTCTTTTATTTTTTGAATAATTTAATTATTATCTTATTATAAATAATAAAACTGTATAAATGATGTTATATGTACAGCTTTTATTGGTATAATATTTAAATGGTCAATTTTCGTGAAAATTCAAACCTTCATGTCTAACAACCACTACAAAACATATAAATGCAATATTTATCTTCTAAGGTAAATTAATACGCCAACAACATGCACGATTTTACATACATAAATATATAAATAAACAAAAGTGGAACCCTACGGCTATATTTGAACTTAACTTCCAATACCCCTAACATCATTGAACTTTATATTTCTAAATATATCATTTATCATAATTTTTATTTAAATTTTTATTTAAATTTTTTCTTTTTCATATATATAACTAACTAATAATCTTTTAATCATTACACATTTACAATCAAATCAATAATTACATATCACGTATATACTTATATTTATATTTATTTATATCCTATAAACTAATCGTTATACTTATATACTATTACATCATCTAATAATTTATATATATTTTATTCACATATTCAAATAAAATAATATTTTTTTATCATATCAAAATTTTACAATCTTCTAATACAATTTTTACCAAACATCATTCCTATCTAAAACTCCTATCCCAAACATAGCCTACAAAAATTGAACGGACCACCGGAGATACACTCAAAACGTCACATCCAAAAGGCCTTTAAATTTCACTGTAACCATTGATAGAAAAGGGCCCCGACCTAGCCAAGTTTGGTCAAAAAATTAGAAATATGATCCCATAATTCGTGCTGCCCAAGTCTATTCCATCTCTATATAAATCGAAGAAACCCTTCCATCTTTCAGCTTTGCAAAGTTTGGTTATCTTAGTTCTGAACATGTCAAGCTCCTTCAATATTGGCCTGGCTGAAGTCTATGCCATGAAAAAGTTGTACAAAGAAAAAATGATGGAAAGCAAGGAAACCAAACAGGCTACACATCAGCTTACTGATGCCACTAACAAGAAGAACCTGCCTTCTCCCTCTGGACGTGGCTGTTTCTCTGTGGTTCCTGATCACAAAATTCACCCCTCAGCTGATATCTTGCCGTCCTCGAACCAGACTCAAGACTAAGTCCCCGAGGACATGCATGGTATACTTTTGAAATTTACGTGTGTGGTATGCTTTAACATGTACACGCAGGTGTGAATTAAGTATACGCGACTTCTATGTTGTATATAATTATTTATTATATGAATTGATAGATGGTATGTCAAGGCTCATATATATTGGCTCTGTGATAAGTTTTTGCCTGTGATCGTACAATATTTTCCACTTCTTCCATATGCAATCAAAGGAGTTAATTCTGATTTTTGTTTTTTTTTGGCAGGAGGGGAGTATATGATGAAATTATTTAATGCATAATGCAACATTACACGGCTGCTGTTATCCGATTCTATATAAGTTTATGGAAGTGGGTATTCTATACATAACTCCACGCGTGTTCCAACTGATGTGGTGATCAATAAGTTGTTACTATATATGGTTGTAATTTCAATTATGCATTAAAATAAACGTGTTTCGTGCATTTATCAACAATGTATGGTATTGTTGATGAAGTAACGTTATTGTAATCTAAGTGGGTTTATGGCGAAGTAGTCTTGTGGATTGTCTTGTTTTTCCTATCATTGGGAACTGATGTTATTATTATTGTTGTATTAACTCAGCATGTGCATATATATTCCCACTGGACCTAAATCGAGATCATCATGACATCCTCACAATGAAATCCCTAGAACACGAATATGTTTTGTGGCCAAGGGATTTAACCTCTCCTTAGTTCAAATTTAACCAACTTAAAAGCAGATATGGGCATTTAGACATAGATTGAATCGGATAGGTTATTACTTTTTGAAAACTGATTTTCGAAAAAAAAAAAAAAAAGTTTGATGTATGATTTAAGACGTGTTTGAATGCATAGGTTTTCAATTAAAAAATTTTAAAAGCAACGTGTTACGATTTATATTAGTGCGCCAGAGATAACTAAATTTAAAATTTGAAGAAATATAATTTAAGTTCTGTTTAAAGTAAGTGAAAAAATTGATAAAAAGAAATCTTGAAAGAATTTTAACGAAAAAAAAGGTCCTGAGGTAATTTTTTTGGAAACACATACTTCTAGAATGAGACCTTCGCCCAACTAGAGTTATCTTGGTTAGAAAAAATATTTTGACATTCCAATTATGGGTATTTCTATCACCTAAAATTTGTTATTTCTTTGTAATGTGAAATTCACACAGTGTACTATTTGCTATATTATACAAATTTTCATTCAAATGCGAACGAAATATTTTATTTGATCTTACTGTACACTGGTTTTCGATTAATTTTCTGCCAAATTGGTGGTTAACTTCTGCCTAAACATAACATTACAAAATGTAAATTATGTGACGTTGGATGAAAAAATATAACCAAAAATAAGTTTACGCTCGTGGACAAACCCACTTTTCAATTTTACTACGTATATCAGATTTTGTTGAGGCGAGTTGTTTCTTCGATGTCCTACTCAAATGTTAAGTTGGATTGAAATACGTGTGTGGCCATGGTTCATTTGGTTTTAAATCCTTGAATCCACTTGAAATGATTTTTTTTTTTTTTTGGCCATTATATATTCCTAATTTTACCATTATGTAAGGTCTTAGTCATTGGCCATGTTTGTTAGAATTTCAAATTCTAAACGTTCATTAAACTTTTCACAACTAAACATATTATTTCACGTAATTTTCGTTAAATTCAAATATAAAGTTTTATTTTATATATATAATTAATTATTCGTTAATAATTACATTCATACTTATCTACTATTACATCAATATTTATATATACACATATACTCACATTTTTAAATATTTAAATTATAAAAATTAATTATTATCTTTATATATATATATATTACATTCAAATAAATTAAAATTTTATAATTAAATATATTATTTATTTTAACATAAATCTTATCAAATATTATTCCCGACCAAACACCTCACCAAACATAGCCAATAATTCCGAGATCCCACCAACACACACGTGCCTATTGAGGAAGCGCGCTCGAGAGCCTCCTGGCCAGATATCTGGTTAGATGTCCCCAAAGGGTGAGATCAGGCCCATGATACCTGAAGTCTTAAGTCAGCAACAGAGGCCCTATCTCTGAAAGTACAAAACTGTCCTGATAAGGCTCTAAAAATCCCAGCAAGCAACATCAACATCCGGGTTTGCTTGTAACTTCATACATTCCAAACCAACCATAAGACGCAACCCCCAAAATTTTAAGTTAATTTCTCCACTACAGGCTTTGGCAGGACTTTCCCTCCTTTTTACCCCCTTGATGAGAGACCACTTCAAGAAAAGAATTCAAAAGGAAATATTTTTTTTAATCAAAATAATTACCTGCATTATGAATTCTCAGAATACAAGATTGAATTTTTAGCTCACCGCCATTTTGACAGTGTTGACACTCTTCAAACATATCTTCATTACAAAGATTCCATTTCTTTATTGCGGTTCAATCTCTCATTTTTTTACTTGCACTTCAAGCTGTGCCCACCTCAGATCCATGATTAGGTACTCCGAGGCCTCGGCGTTTCACAAGGGATGCTAAGATTTTTTTTGCTTTTCGTTTTTGGATAATGATGTGCTTGTGAATAGGATGTGTGAGCTCTTTCAAGTGTGAAATATTACTGACATTCCCTCATTGCACGAGAGGTAGGTGACTTGTTTTTTGATTATTACGCCGTGCACAGAAGCTTCTTTATTTTTTCTTTGGATAAGCAAGGGCAGAGTGGGATTGTTTCTACTTTTACTATTCCGTGGTCTGTTCACTAAATTATCATTTTTTGTTCTGTTAAGACTTTTGGGAGCAAATAAAGTTTGTTCCGCTGAATTCGATTATTTGATTTCTTTGAATCCCATTTTCAAGATTCTCTATTGGCTTCCCAGGAACTGAAAGAGTGTTCTTGGATTTTTAGTTGAATCTTTCTTGCTTTGCGCAAGATATCTTGTAGTATTTGTGACGTTCCAAAGTTAAGTTTTTTAGCGATTCTGCTTAAAGTTTCTCTTTTTATGTGAGTAAATCCATTTAAGAGTAATTAAAGAGCCATCATTATGTTACAAGAAAAGGTTTTTCCTGCTTTTAGCTTAATGTATCTGTCAGTGATGTCTTTTGGTCATAAGACTTACTCTTTATGCACATTTTTAAGATCCATGTTCTCTTTTTCTTTTGCCCTTATTATTTCTATTATTTCTATCTGGACATTTAGTATGCCTCCGTTGGGTTGTTTCTGTTGTGGTTACCATTTGACTATACACAAACAATTTACATATTGTTTGCACCATCAATGCCAATGTAGCTGTGGGATCCTGACTCTGAGAAAATGATTACTCCAATTGAGATTCAATTTTCGTTGGAATTCATATGGATTCTAATGTTTGATTCATTTGATTACTACTTTAGCAGCAAGTTCTATATTTGGAGTTTTTCCACTCCAAGTGCTGTGATCTTTACTCAGCATTTCTTCTAAATGTCTGATATGGGTTGTGCAGGTTGAGTTAGTGTTTGTTTTGGCATTGTGTTGAAGTATGCTCCAATGTCACTTTTAGCTAATGATGCTTAGACAAGGTCAGGAATAATGTCGAGGATCTCTAAGTGGAAGCTTGAGAAGACCAAAGCAAAAGTGGTCTTTCGGCTCCAATTTCATGCCACACACGTATGATTTTTCCCTAACTATTTAAACCTTTGACGTGGGCTGCTTTTCCTAAAACTTGATGTCTCTCTATATAACATTTGGCTACACACCAATTGTTTCCTAGATTCCAATCAATTGGTTGAATGATCCATGTTTTTTCTTTGGCATAATTAGTTAAGTGTATTAATTATTAACCTTACAAGTGGATGGGATTGATATCCAATGTTGGCCATGTGTGATCTGAATTGTAAAAGGTCAGACTATTAGGTTCCATGAGTTACTTTGGCTATGCAAGTGTCGCAGTGGACTGTGAAATGAGATTAAGCTCTCTATTGTATAGGATAGAAATCTTTTACTCAGTGGCTTTTACCAGAGCCCAGGAAAAGTCCGTTCTTTTGGGACATCGATCTTGCTGATCTTCCAGTGGGTTTTATAGGCGATGCTTTGAAATATCCTGTGGATTTTTAGGAATTTATGACAATCTGTATGCATTCAAAGGAAGTTTAAGTGTAGTCACTTTGTGTTCAACCTGGAAGAATAACATACAAACTTACCATAGCATGCCGTATAAATAATGTATATTGATAATATAACAATAGTCTGAATTCTTTAGGCATTTTTAACATCCAGTTATTGTATCTTTCTTACAAACTGACATTAGTTGCTTACTTTTTGGCCCTGTGCTTATGTTTATCTCCAAATAGCATATTCAAATATAAACTATATTTAAGAATAAATACAAATGAGTTGGAGATGGGTAAGATTAGCCAGATTTTTTTGTGAATTGGTGTAAGTTTTGGTTTTGTCAATAAATAATAAAGTTCCAATTCTCCTAATTACAGATTTGTTTAGTGTATTACCTTATAATTTTCATAGATTTCCCATGTTATTTTTCCATCTTTTGTTTACAAGAACTTTCTGAAAGCTGGAACTTGTATTCAGTTCTTTTTATAATTTCTGAGATGTACAAAGAATGAGATACAGTTCACTGATTCCATTTTCATCAATTTGTTTTTACGTGCCAATAACTGCTTCTGAACATGAGCTGCATGCATATGTTCTGGAATAAACCCAGTCCATTTTGCTAGATACCAGGAAAAAAGTTTTAAATGTATAAGTACTGCCTAAATCTTTACATTGCATTCAAGTTGTCAAACTAAATTTGCTGACCAGGTTTGAATTTGTTTCTTATCAACATAAGCTCCATTTTGAGGTAGATTTCAACACTCTTTATGTTATTTTGCTGGAAAGAGGCAACATTTACATGATAAATAAAAGAGCAGGAATCACAAATTTACATTTTTCATTAATACATTTATGCTAGTGATATAATCTGTTAACTTCTTTTTATAATATTTTTTTTCAAAGTAATTGACATGAGGGCTTTTAGAATCTGTTAACAATTTTTTTCAAATCATATGCCTATACCATTTCATTGTGTAATGACTTACAGGATGCTTTATCCTTGATCCTTCAGATTCCACAGACTGGATGGGACAAGCTGTTCATATCATTCATTCCTGCTGATTCTGGAAAGGCAACAGCCAAAACTACGAAAGCAAATGTGAGAAATGGAACATGTAAATGGGCTGATCCTATTTATGAAACTACCAGGCTTCTTCAAGATTCTAAAAGCAAGCAATATGATGAGAAGATCTACAAAATTGTTGTGTCAATGGTATTGTATCTACCTTGATTTTGTAAACTTAGGAGATTGAGAGAATTACTTCCTTTTATTATAACAAAAAATGCATTTCAATTTACAGTGTTGGATTAGGTCCAAAAATTACTAAAGAGGCAAAATATTATTTCATAGTTGACGTAATAATTATCCTAGATATAGGAAATAAAAGATATCTACACGTATAAGTTAGGTAACAAAAAATGTGGATGTATGTAAAAAGATATTGCTTTTAATACTCCCTTCAAGATAAACATGGTCATTTTAGGAGTGGCAATGGGTGGGGGTGGGGTGGGGAATTGTTCCCTTGACCCTCACCCCAGTTGTCAAATATACGTCTCCAATCCTGCTCCCCCCACCCCCATCGCCATCTCAACTCTTTGATGGATTCTTGTTGTGGGAAGAAAAAATATCTAATTTTATTTTAAAAATTAAATTTTAAAAGACAATAATTTGACCCTACTTACTTTTATGTAAGCCAAAAAATTGATATACTAATTACACACTTGAAAATCACCTTTCATGATCAATAGAAAATCGTTAAAATATAGGAGCGTATAAGTTTTTTGTATTTTTCATGATCAAACTGTTAGTCTAATTTGTTTGATTTACAAGTTAGTCAAATATAAAATTATATATGAAATCAATTACTAAACATTACACATAACTAAATGTTAGTTTGAAATTTATTAACCAGTACAAGTCACACTTTATATGCCTTTAAAGTTATTTACAGATGGTAAATTAATTGTGATTTAAATAATAAATTAAAAGTTTTTAACCTTAAAAGTATATCAATCTTTAAAATATGAGAACAAAGAAATATTAAAAGAATTTGAAAAGAGAGAATTTGTGAGAAATACAAATAAAAATAAGTTAAAAGAAAAAGATTAAAGAAAAGATAGAAAAATAAATGAATGTAAAATAAACATAATGTAATTTCACATTTTACAACTTATTTTCCAAAAATGTAGTATCTGTTAAAGTAATATACATATATATGTTTATATTTATTTTACTAATGGGAGGCGCGGGTAGGGAGATGTTCCCCCGTTCCTTCATCCACCTTAGCCCATTTGTACCCCATGGGTTGGTTACTTGTTTCTATTGTTGTTACCTGCACTCGTTGCTATTCCTAAGTAATTTTGTTTAAGTTCAACTTAGACTATTGAGACAGAAGATATAAATGCAGGTGGGTAGTTGTAAGATGACATAAAAAATCATGCTTTTTTAGTGAAACCACATGCATGATGCTTAGGTGGATAGAGATCATGTCATTCATGACATATGGTCAAAATGTTAAGGCTCATGCATTGCAAACAAAAGGATGCCCATAATTGACCATGATTGCCACCAATTTTTTTTGTTGTCTACAAATCTAAGATGTACAGGCTTACAATCGAAAGATGACAGAGCAATAGCATCATTAGCTGCTCGTACGATTGGTCAAGGCTATCCTTGATTTTTAAAAAAGACTTGTTTTTCATGATACTTGTGCAGGCATAACCATAGTAATAATGGACACTTTGTAATAGTAGATATCCTACCAAATAAGTTTAGTAACTAAACTACTAGAAAGCCAAATGACTGGTGATGCACTTTGTTATTGTTGGCCTTTAAGACTAAAAACAAATCAAACAAAATCACCCCCTTTTTCCTATGTGCGTTTTTTTCCCTCTTTTTTATTTTGTTGTTGCTTGCGTGCATGGTGGTGAGTTGATGGTGGCTCGTGGTGGGCTTAAAGGATGGTTTTAACTAGATTAGGGTTTTTTGAAAAGGACCTGCTTTGGTATCATGTTGGTAATTGGGACAATAATTTATTATATTACATTGAAGAACCCATCACAATATATGGTATGAGATTTGGGTTAAGAATTACAGAAGATACCAAATATAATTACAACATTGCTGTAATGCCAATCCTAGAAAGTAGGGAGCAAAAGATAACTGAGGTAACAATATATGTGAAAATATATACAAAGACATTGGCTGTGTTAGTTTTCATTTTATCCAAACTTCAATCATTACACTTCTTATGTTTTTTTTTTTTAATTTTCACTCAATTTTCAAGAAAAATTCATTAAAAACAAATACACCTACAAACCAAAACAAACATACCCATTGCTACTAACAAGAATTGCTCTAGAAACTTAACGGTAGAAATCTTTGAACTGCATAAAAGAGTAACATAAAAGAAAGATTGATGAGCCCTCATGATGCATAGGTTTGTCCAAGTCATTTATGTAATTTATTTCATTGGGAATCTGATATATTAAGATATTTTTTTGTATATACTTGAAAAAATCATAATGCATAGAGACGTTATTTTTTTAGAAAAAAAAGAAAAATTTAATCACATATTAGGTTAAATTAAAAAAATTAATTACACTTTAGAATTTCAATTTATTTGATGGAAAATGATGTAAGAGAACCCATGTTTGTTTACTTTCTAGGATGTCAATGCCTGCATTGCACTCAGGCTGTCAAGTTGTGTCCTTTTTAATTAAACCAAATTAGTATAAGAAATATATACGTTCTGCAGAAACGTTTCTGCTTCATATTTCTCCTTACTTGAAAGATTAAATTAAAGTCATAAATAAACACCTGTTTGTCATTTTTTGATCAATTTTTAATGGAAACAATTATGTTTGTGCTCTATATATTTTAGATTGTTATGGCATTATTGAACAAGTTTGGAGCTTCTGTTACATATGCTGCACACTGGAAATGCTTATACAACTTGGGAGTCTTTTAGTGGGATCAATTTCTATGACTTGACTACAGTTGAAAATACTACTCTACTACTTGAATGTTAAAATAATTTGCAGTGCTTTAGCTGTCTGACCCTGATTCTCCCGTCTATCTCATTTCTTGTTGTGTATGTGTCAGAATACATTCCAGTCTCATTCACATGACAAGAAGAGGCATTTATTTGCCCCAGGTTTTTTTGGTTTGTACTTAACCAATCAGCTTGAAAGAAGCTACATGAGAAAATGAACCATATTCATAAGAAAAAATCCAAAAGATGTCAGTTTTCATTTTAAAACTTAACATGTGCTAATCAGTGTTAAATAGTATTACAGGATTTTGAAGCTTGATCTAATTAGGGACCCTTCAGACAATGTTGTTATTATATTTTCTGTAAGTTCATTAGTTCTGTTCATCAAATGAGTAGATCTTTTTCCCCACTCTGTCTGTTCCTGGAATTTCAAGCATTAGTTATCTGATAAGTTTCCATCCTTCTCAAAATGCAATATATAAGTTACTCAATTCATTTTCATTTTTTCAGGGGTCTTCAAGGGCTGGCACACTTGGTGAGGCTACCATCAACCTTGCTGATTATATTGATGCCTTAAAACCTTCTTCTGCATCACTTCCTCTTCATGGATGCAATTTTGGAACTATATTACATGTAAGGAACATCAACTTTGCCTAACACAAAACTTACAATGAGGCGCTAATTGAATTCAATATAAGGAGAGCGAAAAAACTCTAGCATGTGAATTAAAAATGAATGTAAGGTCATCAGAAATCCAAAATATTTTTGACAAGACAATGTCAATACAATCACATGTAAACACTTTCTAACAAATTATTCAGAGAATCATGGTGGGTAAATAATAGTATAGAAGCTCATAACCCAACATGACCTAAAGGATTTATTTATCTAGTATCTATTGATTCAAATTTTCATTGTCGTTCCATGTGGGACTGCTTCAATTATGTTATTGGGCTGTTAAACTATTGTGACTTACTTTGGGATTCATACCACATAGGCGTTCTTAGTTGTGAGTAGCATGAATTAGTTGTTGAGGAGATCTTCAGGCCTTGGATTCGTTGGTGGAGATTCCGTATTTGCATCCATAGTATCCATCCCCTCCCCAACCTTTTCTATCAGTTGCTTCATTGTGTCTTCATTGAACTTAGTGTTTGCATCCTGCAAAAAATTGAAGATGTAATACTTGGTGATAATATATCTATTATTTTCTTGGTCTAGCCTGTTCTCCTTGGTCTATTGATCTATTTGATCACATCTATTATTTTCCTTTGGCAGCATTTGGTGAGTCCCAATTTTCATTTTTCCTTTTCTTTTATTATCTTTTATGACCTGCCATACCATGCTTGTTTTATAATGTGTTCAAATTATTACTTCAACATCTTGATTGACTGCATTGTCATGTTTCAGATTACTGTCCAGCTCTTGACCTCAAAAACCGGATTTAGGTACTGAACCATCATGCTGAATGGCATCCTTGATTTTCGTATGATCATCTAAAGCTTAAGTTTATTTTTTCAGAGAATTTGAGCAGCAGAGAGAATTCACAGAAAGGGGACTAAATGATAGCTGTGGGCATGGTGCTATTGACGAGGCACCATATTCTGAAGAGGTCACCTGTGATCAGAATAGTAAGGTCTGATTACTTGCTCCTATCCATCTGAAAACCTACCCCCTCAAAAGCCATATTTCAGCTATATGTTACTGTCTGTTTTGTACCGGCAGTAGTTGAGTTAGGCATTCTATTAGGTATAAATTGACAAAATACAACTAAAACATGAATTAGTTAGAAAAATTGGTCAATTTTATTAGATTGGAGTATCCAATTTTTAACTTGGTATAAGAATGTTTCTGATGCCTTTCTGCATCTGTGAATGCATTTTGGCAATTTATTCTGAAATGGCATTAGTTACTGAAGACGTGCCAAAAGAACAGAGTGTCCTTGTTCTTTAATAATTGGTTTATCATTCCAAATTTGATTCCAACTTAGCCTAATATTGTGAAAATTTCAATCTCTGTACTAACTGGTCAAGGACATGGTCAGAATAGACTTTTTTGGTGGTGTAGCTGATGGTATGAGTTTCTTTCCGTAACCTAATTCTAGTATTTGGGGTTCCTTCTTTGTTTTCTATAGGTCAGTGAAAGAATTAAATTAAAGGAAGATGCCAATGAGCTCTGTTCATTGGAGGGAGAGGTGAATCTGAATGAAGAATGTGTTGACTCAGCTACTGGACTTGATGGCTTATCCAATACCTCCGAAAGCTTATGTGCTGAGAAGCCAGAGATATCCGGCACATGTGAGATTGATAATCTGAAAGCTACAACTTCTGGTGATCTACATGTGCTTTCTCACTGTCAAACTCCACATACTGTGAAAGAACATCCATCTGATCAAAACATGGCCCAAGGGAGTACTGGTTCCGCTCAGGGGTGGGGATCAGACAATTCCATGGATAATGAGTTGGCAATGGCTTGTGAGGAGAATAATCAGCTTAGCGGAAGCTTGGAATTGGCTGAATCATCCTTTTTTAACCTTAAGTTGGAAGTCAGCTCTTTGCAAAGCCTGGCAAATGAATTACGTGCTGAAACACAAAAGTTGTCCCATCTTTTTGCAGATGAGATATCTTCCACTGAAAAATTGGAAAAAGAGGTCTCCGTGATGAAATCAGAGTGCCTAAAGTTCAAGGATGATATAATCAGGCTCAAAGATTTGAAATTTAGCCCTGTAATTCCTACTGTGGAATTTAGTGATAATAAGGTCAATGACTTGGTTCATAACATGCAACTTCAATTTTTAAAAGGAATTGCTTCAGTGGAAGGGAAGATAAGAGAACTTCAGAACAAGACGAATGCTGTCCACCATGACAGAGACCCTAATTTTATTAACATAGAGTTGGAAGCATTGCTCAATTTTCTGCTTGATCTTAAACATGGAAATGATGGAGCAACAGTGTTGCTGAATGCAATACCATCAGAAAAAACAGATGTGAAGGAAATAAAAGGACTGAACACATATAAGAACGAGCAGTTTGTATCTGGAAATGGGCTCGGTTTGGAATTGTGTGAGCCTGAAATTATTCCTAAGCATTTCAGTGTAATCCCTCCAGTGCCTGAGGTAGTTGATCATTTAGGTGCTATTGATGCAATGAAAGGCCAAATTTTTGATCTTGTGAGGGAGTTGGATGAGGCAAAAGTTGAAAAGGAAGGCCTTGTCAGAAAAATGGATCAAATGGAATGCTACTACGAAGCCCTTATTCAGGAGCTGGAGGAAAATCAAAAGCACATGGTGGCAGAATTGCAGCACCTCAGGAATGAGCACTCTACTTGTCTGTACACAATATCCTCCAGCAGAGTGGAAATGGAATCACTGCGTGAAGATATGAATCAGCAGATGCTACAATTTTTGGATGAGAGACATGATTTGGAAGCCCGAAACAAGGAGCTTGAGAGAAGAGCTACAACTTCAGAAGCTGTTCTGAGAAGAGCCCGCTTAAACTACTCGATTGCAGTGGACAAATTACAAAAGGACCTTGAGCTTCTTTCTTCACAGGTTACATCCATGTTTGAGGCTAATGAAAACCTCATTAAGCATGCTTTACCTTCACAACCATATTCACAAGGAGACCAGAAGTTATTGCAGAATCCAGAAGATGCAAACGTTAGCAAAGTATCACAGCTTCAGAATGAAAACTTGAATTTGAGTAAAAGATTGGTGGGTGGGGGTCTTCGCTTAGAAGACTTGAAAAGATCTCTATGCTCACAGGAAGAGAATTATCAGAAGGTCGAAGGAGAACTTATGGAAATGTATTCTCTAAATCTAAACTTGGATATATACTCAAAATTGTTGCAGGAGTCATTACGAGATGCTGATACTGACATTAGAATCATGAGGGAAAAGATGGATGATCTTGTAGAAGAGTTGAAACTTTCTACTACTTCTGAAAATCAGTTGATGTTGAAGTTGCAGAAGGCTACAGATGATATTTGTGTTCTTAATGAGTACAAATCAAGTAGCATTTCCCATTGTAGTGATATGGCACTGCAAATTCAAAGTTTAGAAGATAAGTTAGTAAGTATTTCCAAGGAAAAGTATCTTCTTGCTCAGAAGCTGAAAGACTGTGAAAGCACTTTGGTGGAATACAGAAGTTACCAGAACAAATATGGAGCTTCTTTGGCTGAAAATGCAGACCTATCTCTTCATTTACAACAGAAAACATTTGAATATGAGAAACTTACAAATGAAATGTCACTTTTAAAGGAAAAGTTTACTATCCTTGAATCTGAATCGGGTGAGTTGGTTTCTTTCAAGGAAAATCTTGAGAAAAAATTCAGTTTTGTGCAGGATAAGTTAGATAATCTGTTGGAATCTTACAGTAAACATCTTTGTTTCTTTCCTAATCATCATGGTCTCAAGTTGGAGAGCTTGGATATAAAGGATGCACTCTTGCACTTAGAAGAAATGCAGCATAACGCATGTGTCAAATTTTGTCAACTGATGGAAGAGAATCAAAACCTGCGAGGTGAGAGAGACATTGCTGATGTATCTTTGAGCGATGCCAAATCAGAAATTCTGGTAATGAAGCAGAAGTTCAAAAATGATGTACAAGACATGGTGACTAAGCTAGATGTGTCCAATGCCCTTGTGGACAAACTTCAAACAGAACTTGAATCAGTGGCTAGCAAACTTCACTTAAGTTCTGAAATTGAAGAGACATATGCCCATCACAGTAAAGTACTTTTGGATGATCTTGCTCTTTTGGAAGATCAAATGCAAGAACTGACATGCGGAAATGGTTACTTTGCTCAAGAGATCTCAGTCTTGGATGCTGTTACAGAAGAACTTGGAAGGAGTAAGTTAACCATTGCTGAGCTGATGCATGATAACCAAGAACTTGCTATGTGCTTACAGGGGAAAACTGAAGAATCTATCAAGCTTTCATGTGAAATTAGTGGTCAGAAAGAAACTTTGCAATTTTTTAATGATGAGTTGCACGAGGAAAAGGCTTACAAAGATGAACTGGAGGGAAAAATTAGAGATCTTACTTCTTGTTTGAACAGTGATCAGGAAAAATTGCTTATTTTTGAACAGCAAAAAGCTGAACTTGCCATGTGCTTACAAAGAAACTCTGAAGAATCTACCGAGCTTTCATGTGAAATGAGTTGTCTGAAAGAAAATTTGAAAATTGTGCAGGACGAGTTACATGAAGAAAAGGCTTACAAAGATGTACTGGAGGGAAGAGTTAGAGATCTTACTTCTGACATGAACAGGGATCGGGATAAATTGCTTACTTTTGAACAGCAGAAAGCTGAACTTGCCACGTGCTTACAGAATAAATCTGAAGAATCTATCAAGCTCTCAGAAGAAATTAGTTGTCTGAAAGAAAATTTAAAAAATTTGCAAGATGAGTTGCATGAGGAGAAGGCTTACAGGGATGAATTGTTGGCAGGAGTTAGAGATCTTACTTCTTGCTTGAACATAGATCAGGAGAAATTGCTTAATCTTGAACAGCAAAAAGCTGAACTCATGCGTGTTAGGAAAGTTGCATCAGATCTTGAATTGGAGAAATCAAAAGTGGCTCATCTTTTGGGTCAGCAAAATGTGTTTATGGATAAACTTCAGATGAATAATTCCTATCAAGCTAGTCTTGAAAGTCATTTATTAGAGATGCATTACTACTCTCTTGCTGCTGATGTTAAACTTATTTATCTTGCAAACCACTATGAAGCCCTACTTGGGCAACTTCTGCAGAAATTGTTGTTGTCAGAGGGGTGTCTCAGGGAGCTTCAGAAAGGGTGTGATGATAGAGAGGCTATGCTGAATCACTGTGAAGCCAACTGGAATGAAGAAAAAGCTAGCTTGTTGATTAGTCTTAAAAGCCTAAAAGCTGAGTTAGAAGTCTCTGGATCTCAGAACAAGCTTCTTTCATATTCTAACAACCAGATCTGGGATCAGCTTGAGGAGCTTAATAGGAAGCTGACAATGATGGTGACCAGCTTGTCCTTGGATAACATTCTGCAAGCTTCTGAGGTGGAACAGCTGAAAAGCATGATGATAGAGGCCGAGGAAGAAAAGAGTTACTTAACTGTCTTAAAAGAGGAACTAGAAATTTTTGTTATAGCACTCAAAGGCAAAGTTGATGAACTGTCTGCTGATTTAACTTCGCTGGAGGGGTACAAAGATGAACTCATGATGCTTTGTTCCCAGTGCAGTGAATTTTCACATGAGCTCTCTGAACAGGTGTTGAAGAGAGAAGAATTTAAAAACTTATATACCCATTTGAAGGAACTCCAAGGAAAGGCTGAAGCTGAAGGTATAGTAGCTCATGAAAAAGGAGAAACTGAAGCAGCACCAGCTGCTGCGCAGGATTCCTTGCAAATTGCATTCATTAAAGAACAGTATGAAACTAATATCCAAGAATTGAAGCAGCAGCTTTCGGTATCAAAAAAGCGTGGGGAAGAGATCCTTTTGAAGCTGCAAGACGCTATTGATGAAATTGAAGTTCGGAGGAAATCTGAAGCTGTGAGCTTGAAGAGGAATGAGGAACTCTCACTCAAACTCCAAACACTGGAAACAGAATTGCAATTAGCACTTGCAGAAATGCAGGAAAAAAGCGAGGCTTATGACCAAACAAAGGCTGAGCTTGAATGTGCATTACTAAGCCTTGAATGCTGCAAGGGGGAAAAAGAAAAGCTTGGGGCTTCTTTGCTAGATTTTGAGGCTGAAAAATGTCAACTTTCTGTTGAACTTACCTCCGTGAAGGACCAACTGGAAGACCTGAAATCTTCTATAAAGTTTGTAGAGGATGAATATGGTTCTGTGGCCAAAGCAGAACATGACGAACTTAATTGGTTGAATGGAAACTCTTTCCCTGTTTTCATGGATCAGGATGAGTCAACATCTAGCATTGAAAGAGAAAGTGTTATATCAGTTCTAGATGGTGAAATTTCTGATTCAACTAAGCCTGTGCAGTCACAAAACGTTCAGGTAATATTTCATTTACAGCTTTTACTTCTGACTTGTTTAGTCTATGAGTCGCCTGAATGAAATGCTATATTTTTAACTGTGTGGTTCAGATTGTGTTATAAAATTTATTGTGCCAGTTTTATTTTTGCTTGTTTCTTTCTTTTCCCGGGAGTATGCATAATTTAAGCTGTAACTTATTAAAATTTTGAAGAAACTGCATTATATCCTCAAAAAAAACCAAATTCATGATTGATTTATGCTGTCCTTGTTTTTCTGATTTTATTTTGTATCTATCTTTTCTGATTTTTGTAATTCTTTTCTAAGATTAAGATACAAAAATAACTGTCAATCTCATTATTATAGTTTCCAGGATTTACGTTTTGCTCATGCTCTCATATCTGACAGGATGAGCACGTGTCCTTGCCACTGACCTTCGTTGTTCTTCTTTATCTCCTTTCAAGGATTGCCCTTTATCTCCTTCAGAATGAACAGCTTTCTCTTTGCATGTTCTTGATGACTTCCTAGTTTAATGATTTTTGTTGCTAGACAGTGAGCAAGAAATAGCTGATTCTGTCTAGTTGGAATATTGTATGACTTTTCATGTTGTCAGTCTTATAAAATTTGCATTTTATGTATATTCTTTTTTGGTGAATAGGTTAATCGTTGTTTGAAAAACCGTTAGGTGGATCAAAAATTTATCTTTTGGCAAGATTCCAGTCAAAGCCTCCTTCAAATTTTAGGTGTAGTTTAAAAACTGCTCCATTGGCTTACATACCACAATATAATGTATATTTTTGTTATACAGATGTAATATGTCATATATATGGGCTTTCTATCTTTAATTTTAATAAGTAAAATGTTGGTTTCTTAGCGATCCTCTTTCTCCCAGACCATTATCTCATGGTAGATAAAATCATGCAAAGATTTACTGTCTTATTCTCTTCCTAATTGCAATTTCAGGCTGAAAAGTTTGTGAGCTTTTAAGCACACCGATTTGTCACTAGTAAATATCCCTGGTTTTGTTAGGTAATATCAAATATCATATATAATATCCAAGAAAGATGTACATTGATGCAATTGTCACTTGGATAATGAGTTTCAATGGTCAAAAGGAATACACATTGAGTGTTTATCTGGTGGGCATCTTGAGCTTCACCTAACTCTATGCAGTGATTTAGGCTTGTTTTGCATTTGACTAGCTCTGGAATTCTTAAGAGAAATTTCTAGGCCCGGATTGGGTCGAGCTTGAAATGTGTCTTCCTTGGCTTCCTGCCTTCTAACTTAATCTTATGTGGGTATCATTGAAGAGCTAGCACTTTGTTAGACTGTTTAGCTGCAATACGACTAAGAGAATGCTTTGTGCTCATGAAGGTCATCTGAACTTAGTGTTACCTAAGTCCTCAAAAAGTTTTCAAAGATGGTTTAGGGTTGTAGGATTTCAAACTCAAATGTGCTTTTCTTTTCACAATTTTCTTATGTGGTTGCCAATGTTAGTATATCAAACATGTTATGTCCTGTCAAAATGGTTGAGCTGTTCAAACTGTGTTTTGCATTTGCCATATTGTTTCTGCATCCATCCGCATCATAACCATTTAGTAATACCCATCATTTGGACCATGTCAAGGAGTAAACAAACCATACATTTCCTGTTTGATTGGTTAATCCATGCTTCTTACGGAAGTATGAATAGCCAAATTTTCTAAGGAAAATCTTTACTCTTGTTTAAGAATCTCATAAAATTGGTTAAATAGATTTGATAAATTAACAATTTCTTTTGATATGATTGTATTTTTTCTCCGTTAAAATAAAAATTTTTAGAGGATCTTTCACAAAATAATTATAAAAAAAAGTTGACCTTAAGTAGTTGCAATTATGCAGGACACTGCACTGTCAGGTCTGAACCAGATTACTGAGTTTCTTGCCACAAAAGAATTTCCCCAAAGCAATGGCAAAAGGTTAGATGTTAACAGTGAACATATGGGAGCCCAAAGATTGAAATCTAGCATGGAGCATTTACACGAGGTATTTACTATCTTGAAAAGCCTAATGCTGTTGATATGTTCTGTCACAATACTGATCTGAACAAGATGCTAGTACCATGTTTATGTAGGTTATTGCTGATCAAATTCTGACACTAACTTATGCCTTTTCTTTTCTTGCAGCTGGAAAAGATGAAAAATGAAAATACAGTCTTCAACCTAGGCCATGATGTCAGCAAAGGTTTTCAGTGTCCACAAACAGAAATAATGAAACTGCACAAGGTGAGCTTATCAACTGTTTCACGCAACTACAGCGTATGCTGTGACCAGAATCTTATCTCTGTTTCTCTTTTGTCCTCTGGAAGGTAAACGAAGAGCTCAAAACCATGTTTCCTTCATTTAATGAAATTTCCAGTGGGGGAAATGCCTTAGAAAGGATTCTTGCATTGGAAATCGAGGTTGCTGAAGCCTTGAAGGAAAAGAATAAATTGAATGTCCAATTCCTGTGGTAGGTCTTTTGACATACAACAATTCCACGGACAACATATATTGGCATTTCACCTACACATTCAAAGCTATTCTGTTTTCTTGGTAGCAGCACATATTGTTTCTCCTGAAGCAATGGGCTAATGCTAGCATTGGTGTGTGTTATATCTGAAACTTTGTTTTCTTGAAAGATTTATTGGTGTGGGCTTCATATCCTAATTATTATCTCATATTAACATCCAATTTGGTTTAGTTTCTTTATCTCATTCCCTTGGGCTTGGGAACTGTCCCTTATCAATTTAATCGTTGTTTATCACATTTTTGAGAGAAAACTCTGATGTTAATTTCGGGCTATAAGTATTATGTTGCCTGCTGACTTTGTCATACTATAGCATCTTTTGGGGTGGGGGTGAGAGTTGAGACAAAACTACACGGCCCTCTTGTATGGTAGTTTTGTTTAAACTAAGTAGATGGAGGATGGGAAAATGCAACTGATATATAGGATGGGAAACACTCCAGGGTTTCCATCTTTGTGCACTTGTATTTTTGTGTCCTAGATACTCCTTGTCATATTTTTTCAAATATTAGAAAGAGGATTTACATGGCATCTTACATTGAACTTGTTTAAAGTATTACTAAATACTATACTAAAATTGATGGCTATATTTGGTTAAAAATTTCAATTTGTTTTAATTTGTGTGTGTATATAATATATATTATATTATTAAGTTAATAAGGTTTTTTTTATTGTACAAAGTCAAATTATGCAACTATTTTACTTAAAATTCTTTTTATTTTCTAATCTTTTTATTTATCACTTTTCTTTTACTTATTATTTTTATTTGTATCATCTCTCAAATATTTTCTTTCCGAATTCTTTTGAACTTTCTTTGTTTTCTTATTTTGAAATTTTTTACTTTTAGTTTTGAATAATTTTATTTTTATTATTTAAAATAAAATAATTTTATAATTTATAAATAAATTTGCATGCACATAGAACGTGCGACTTGTATTAGTATATAATAATGATTGGATAATATGATAGTAAATGAATATAATGATTAGTTTTTAAGGTATAAATATACGAATGCAAAGGTATGTGTGTATATATAGATATTTGTTTGATTCTAAATAAATATTTTAAATATTTGTGTATATCTACAAGAAAGAGAATAATTTGAATTTGAAATTTCAATGAAAATTCTGTTAGGTAGTATGTTTGGATTTTGTAAATTTTGACGGGATGAAAATGGGTAAAAATATTGAAACTAGCACGGTGGACTTATTTTTCAATAGTTCAAAGTCCCTCTATTTTTTCAGTAGCACCATACAACCTAGTTACCTCTTGATGTTACATAACCATATAAACTTGTCATCTTTGTCTCAACAACTGTATGTATCAATAAAAATCAAGAAATAGAAACTAGTGAAAGGTGAGAACAGTGGCAGATCTTAACATTTTGCTCTAAGTTTTTATTTATTAACTCTTATCTTTTGACTGTTGCTTGAGCACAACCAATTCACATAAAATACTTGTTATCCAGGCTCACCTATCATTTTCAACTCACCTAACAGATAGTGAATGATGAGAATAGTGCCATCTGTCCATTTTATTTCACTTTCTTAACCTAAAGTGATGATGCTCTGAAATGGGGGTCGCGTTTATTGTGGCGTTGAGCACTTTCAGCCGGTGGTCCTTGCCAGATGATTTAATCCAAATTCTCTTTGCATCTGTTGTTGATCACTTGATGCTAGACACTGGTTATTGAACTTTTAGCTTGGACACTAGCAATTGACATACCGTTTACTAGGAGGTTTTGAATCTGGTCCCTGTGCTAAAGAAGCAGCTCAGTTCCTGTCATGGAACAAATATTTCAATTACAAGCTGCTCAGAACTCAACATATTTTTTTTGCTCTGTGTCAGTTCTTTTTTGAAGCAACCTGGCAACGAGGAAGCAGTTTTCAAAAGCTTTAAAGACATCAACGATTTGCTCAAGGAAACATTGGATCTCAAGGGAAGGCATGCTGCTATGGAGGCTGAACTGAGAGAGATGCATGAGAGATACTCTCAACTGAGCCTCCAGTTTGCTGAGGTTGAAGGTGAGAGACAGAAGCTCAAGATGACACTTACGAATGTCAAGCTTGCTACCTTAAACAGATCATCATCTGCCGATGTCATGGGCCACCCTTCCTAGGAAGAGATGGGGTTAGTATTTTGGTGCATTAGTCTTTCTTACCACACTCGCAGTTGATGCATATGAAGCAATACGACTTAAAAGCTCTAGCAGTAGTATCATGGGATGTGCAGAAAATAGATGCATCCCTGCATGTAAATAATTATTTCAGTGGCTGGATTTTCTACTGGCAAATAACCGTTGATACCAGATATATGTATGTCGAGTCCTCAATTTTTTTCCTAATTTGTGTTGTAATTATGTATAGAAAATCACTTAATGCCAAACCCTTTCCAAGTTTCCGAGAAGCCATTCATCTTTTGTTTTCGTAAGAGATAATTCAGTCAGTCGCTGCCATACTGATTCAGTTATTCTAAATATGGTATTGCTCAAATACTTCTTACGAGTTTGAAACTGCAACTGCGCAAGATTTGATTGGTATTAATGTTAAGTTAAAATGAATTTTAATCAGGTCAACACGCGAATTGAGTTTGAATGATTTAAGAATGCATTTGGATGTGAAGATTTGGAAGAATAGATTTTAAATTCATAATAACAAATCCATCATATTTGTTTTGATAATTAACCATTTCAAATTTTTTAATTTTTATTTTAAACTATATATTTTGCTATTGTGGCAAATTTCAAATCTTCTCATTTGAAATCTTTTGCTTCAATTTTTCTTGTTTCTAATTCAAATTGTTCAATTCAAATGGAGACCAATTGTTTCATCGTTTATTGAACGGGAAAGGTGCTAAAGTGCCCACATTTAGGTGCCAAATCTTCCTATCAAGGCAAACAGGGTCTTAGGCGAATGTCTACCTAGAGTCACAGCCTTTCCACTAGGTACCATTGGATCACCAAGTCCTTCATTCATTCATCCTTATTGAAATATTAAATGAATCCATCAATGCTATTGCACAACCCCATTTTCCTATAATGCATTATGAACAAAGAAAATTTCATATACATACGCAATACAGTTTTGAGATGCACAGAGATTATCACTGTCCAGAGTAGTCTAGAAACAACTCAATTAAGGTTTTGACAGTGTGAACTCTTTTTCAGTGTTTTCCTCTGATTTTGTTCTGTCCTCTTTACAGAATTTGGGTTCTATTAGTGCTCATCCGATTTTTGACTATTATAGATCATCGTTTCCTGTCTGCCCTCCTTCCCTTACATGTAATGGCAGCCGAGTATTCCTGATCGGGCACAGGTATGAAGCACTCAAGCCAACGGCGTGATGGCAATAGACCAGCAAGCCAGTTATTGGATAATTTTTGGAACTATTTACATGTGTAATCTTCTAGATGAAGATCCAGAACCTGTAACGCAAACATATGGGACGGCAGATATGAATGTTCAAAGAATCTCTACTCTGTTGGGTAGGCTACAAGATGGTGCAAAAGCAGCAGCCTTTCTTCCGCATATCATCTTGCAATTTATCTGTTGGAATAGCGTTCCCAAATCAGTAATAGATCTTGAACAACCAGGCTAACAATAATGCGTTTACTATATTTATGAGGCCATGAAGTTCAATTACAAAAGCATTTACTAATCAAAATCGAACCAGTTCTTAGAGTTATGAGTCATCCCATCTCATGTAAATGCACATTGTAAGCCTGTAATGCCCAATCCCTGAAGTCCCATATAGAAAGCAACATTTCCTTTTCACATGCGGTGAATGTCCAAAATAAGAATTTCAAACACACACACACACACACAGAGATTAAAACTGACATTTATATGGTTGTGTCATAGCATGAAAGCTGAGCTAATCTAGAGTCTTTGCTTTCTCATTCACTGCAGTCTAACTACGATCAAGAATATAAGATCACTAAATATGACCCAAAAAGAATATTCAGTACACCGACAGGGAAGGGTCTCCACCACTAACATCAGCTCTAGTCTCTATTCGGCTCTACCAGACTAGTTAAAGATCCCTACGCTAGTCTTCAAGAATAATTATCAGGTATTGAGAATTTCACTTGGGAACATACTAAAATGTTGCAGCCGAGGATCCTTGGAATTTGGCTGATAATACAGAATCAATTCAGAAGGGTTTACATTCTAAGCCACTCGTTTATGTGGCAACTAGCACTATTAGAGAGAATGTCTACACAAGGTTGATTGCTTCAGTTCGGCATTATTTCTTATTTGTATGTTTCTTTTTACAGACAAACAATGAAAACCAAAATCATCCTTTCCACAATTGCCCTGTTTATCATAATCTTTTTCTTGCATATGCAAAAATTTTTAGGAATGGGAAAACTTGTCAGGATAATTAATGGGTATGAAGTAACAGCTCTCACCTAAACCTCAAGCTGATTTTGGGGACTCAGTTTTACCTTATTTCGCAAGAGACATACAACAGGATGCATAGAAATGCCTGCATCGATGAAGTTCACTTGGAGACATTGTTTATATTTATTTTAAATTATTAAGTTTACTTTACTCTAGATAGGTGATGTGTTGTTTAGATGTGTGTTTTTTCTTATTCATCCATAGCTCTCTGGCCAGGGGATGTTACCTTGTATTCTTCTATTGCAATCCTCATTTCCCGTAATAAAAGTTTCCACTTACCCTAATACCAAAAAGATTCTTAATGTCTGAAAGACTGTAAACATCAAGGATGGGTCACTAACAACATTAACATTGAGAAAAATAAAATTTAGCAAATAAGCCACTCAGATATCTAAAAACTAAATCATATAAAATATCAAGAACGGGGAAAACATTGTTATTGAGAGGCTGATAAATGTTGGCAGTATGAGTAAGGAGTTCAATGCTGGAAAACTGAGCTAAAATGATCCTCGGAGGGACATACAACTAACAGGAAATGTTAACAAAATATTAAAAATTTAACAAAATGGAAGAGTATAAATAGGACAAACCAACGCAAAAAAGTGCAATAAGAGAGGTTAATAAACTTTCAAAGGATAAAATTCAAAATCATGATCAAATGTATCATGCACTTCAAACATTATACAAAACATACTGAAATATGA
The DNA here is from genome assembly GCA_019155195.1 of Avicennia marina. Lineage (NCBI taxonomy): Eukaryota > Viridiplantae > Streptophyta > Magnoliopsida > Lamiales > Acanthaceae > Avicennia > Avicennia marina. Next base: position 16,589,101 of record CM032755.1, read on the forward strand.
AATATTACCGCCATTTTTACCTGCAAGTTGAGGACGCACAACAACATGCATTGTGATGCCACCTCCAGGAACTTCACTGACAGGCAGTCGCGATTCAGCAAGTGTTCTGTTATTTTCAAGTATTCTTCCAGCATAAATCAGCTTTATGTCACTTACGGATTTAGGCCCGTTTTCTTTTTCTGCAATATTAAAGTATCCACGAGGATGGTGAATCAGCATCAAACACTAAATGTTACAAGATAATGAGAAGGGTAGATCAAAGCTAATAAATCCTCTCACAATAGATTACTTTTGTTTCAGTAAAGTCTAAGGGTGGTAACGAAAAGTCTGAGCCCTTTTAAATTAGACCAATAAATTGTATCCCTTCTATATTTCACTCCAATAGAGATCATCCAGTGAATTTGTGTTCACCAAAATTAATCTACAAGTATCAGGTGGTACATTTTAGTGATCTAAAAAGAAAAAAACAACGAAGAAGATATTTGCTTTTTTTCTTCCTCAAAAATATTATGGTCAACAGCATCCAGATGTAAGAGTCCGAAAGAAAGAACTTTAAGCATGTCGAGTATTTCATGTAAAAATCTTCTCAGCCTTTACCTGCAAGAACAATGTTACATGCGATGGAAATAGAGAAACAGTGTGCTCAACTGAAAAAAATGCAGTACTCCACTAATATTGAGGCTCATAAGGAAAAGGCATAGATTACTTAACATCTAAAGCCCCAATGGCTCAATTCACTCAGATGAGTTCTCTTACACCTATTTGTATATAATAGAGGTCATATGCTCACACATCACCAGAAACTCTGGCTCAACATCTACAACAGTTATTTCTCCAATCCCACCGATCAAATGGTTAGCGCCGATGTTATTATTGTGATTATTTCTGGGAGATCAGGAAATTTCAGAATATGCATAAAAGAACTCGGTGCCGCCGTAGAGTGTGAATTAACAAAAAACAAGAGATAACTTCGATGAATGCAATTCTACTATAAACATAAAAAGGAAGAACTATTTTCATAACAAGAGAGCAAACTATACAAGCAACACAGAATAAGCTATCAGCAAATCCTTGCTCCTGTTGCTCTATTAAACATGCCAAAAAACTATCTTGTAACTTAAAAAATTTTCTACAAACACCAAAGAAACCACAATTCAAGCTGGAAGAAAAAGGAAAGTCAAAACATTTGTGCAGGCCTTAACAGATTGAATTTTTAAGGGGTAGCGGTAATAATAACAACAACAATATTACATAATACTTAAATGGATCCTCAACCTTTAGGCCATTGTGCAATAATCCTTTCCTTAAGAAAGGTTACAGTTGCATTGGAATTATACTTGGTCGGCCCAATATCACTGCCATCTGCGAGCCTGAATTTGAGTTCAACCAATTCGTCCGCAGCCATTGAACAAATCTCACAATATCTATGACCTCAAAATTCTTACAACACACCAATCAAATCAAGTGCTGGCACAGGAAAATCCAACGCCACCAATTTTGTTACTGCCCAGTGGACAGAGACCCCTAAATTAATAAAGTAAAGACCATACATAAAGATCCCAGATCAGAACTAACAAGGGCTTTATATATTGCCCAGAAATCAAGAAACCAACTTTGAAAGCAGGGGGTCCTTCCTCAGCTGGCAAAATTCTCGAATAACCCAAGATCAAAACTGGCAAAATCTCCCCAGGAAAACTGCTGTATTTGTTTGAAGAAGCGGTACCATCAATATATGGAAAGAAATCTGGTGGATAAATTAAATTAGGGTCACACAAGCAGACAAAAGATATGTGAGAATTTTTTGGACAACAGGATTCAGAGAAAGATCGGTATTACAAAAAATAAGAATTCAAAGTGTACGAATAACATTTTTTTTCCTTTTTTCTCTTTCTTTTTTGACAAAAATGAGCAAGAATATTTGTCAGAAACTTCTGCTTTTGTTTCATATATTGAAATAAACAAATCATTATATTGCAAATGACTCTCAGATATGGAAGAGGTCAAAGTCAGATCCTTTTACATGAATCTACAGGAAAATGTTAGTGATTTGACCGAGACATGTCTGTTGTACCAACAAATGGAGCTGGAGAAATACGACTCGGAAAATTGCATTGCCCCCCTTGACTTTTAGAGTATATATACTGTAACCCCATTTTGGATATTGCTTATGTATGTAGGTAATGCTACCGTTTTGTTTATAATAATTTGAGAGTTAATATTCTAATGTATGAAGCATTAATGAAATAATCATATTGTTCAAGTTTAAATCCAATTGTTCTCTAAATCTATATTGTATATCTGTACAATATTATTAATATTCGAAGGCTATCTTGATTGTAGAACATAAATTTACATAAATACCTTCAATATATACTATATTATTAAAATATTGGACAACTTTAGTTGCAAAATATAGATTTACATTATTATTTTTAATTAAATAGTGTCCATTTATACAATACTGAAGGAATTGTTCACTTATGGTAGTCAATGTTAAATAACTAAAAAACAATAGCCTTCTTTTTATTATTTTTTAATATTTAATTCATTTTATTTCTTTAAATTCTTTTTCTTTTCAAGCTTCTTTTACTTCCTCATTTTATAAAAAATTCAAATACAATATTAATTTTTAAATAATTTTATTTTATTATCAAATTTATTAAAAGTTATATTTTACTATACGAATCATAAATTTATATGATTTTTTAATTATGCACACACTTAAAATATGTCATTTATACTAGTATTAAAGTTATGAAACTTAATTTGATTCTCCAATGTGGAATTATTTTTTTTACCATTATTTTAATTTTTCCTTTCTTTTATTTTCTCATTTCACTTATTTTTATTTCCTCTCACGTTTTCTTTCTTTTTCAATTTTGTTTAATTTTTATCTTTTGTAATCTTAAATTTTTAGACTTTAATTTTAAATAATTTTAATTTTATTGTTAAGACGATAATAAATTTGTGATTTATAATAAGCAATAATGCTATATACATTACAAATAATTTAACACACGCATGAAGCATATGACTTTCATTGGGTTAAAATATGAATATAGTTTGATGATCTAACAAATCAACCTCCATAGCACATTAGCTGTACCCACAGTCCCACACACACTAAGAAACATAAACATAAGACAATGCGGGCATTGCGATACAAAATTTGTAAAAAAATATAGGATAATATGGCTAGAACATTTATGACTCCTTAAAAATTTAAATTATATTTATTTTGAAAAAATTAAAAAATATGAGATAATTTGTGTAAAAGATTGTTTCCAGCCTTATGTTTTAGAATATATAAACACAAAAACCGGTCCTTATTGTAAAACAATCCAATTTATAACGTGAACATTGTAAACTTTTGTACACAAACTTTGCCTTTCTTGGCATTAAGAAGGTCTAAGATGCATGTCAAGATTGTTAAATATATTTACATTTTATGATTAATATCTTTGGCAAGTTTTTATAAATATTGACTATGCATGTAAGAAGTGGTCATGGTGAAGAGTATCGTACTTGTGCCTCTAATGTCATATATTGAACCGATTGAAAATCAAATTTGGGTTTTATATTTGTTGGATCTAGACTTTATAGCATGTGTGTGTGCTGTTTCGGTAAATGCATTTGGACATGTAGGCAGGCATGCATGCAATGTGTTACGGATTATACATTTATTCATTGTAAAAAAAAGAAGTTTCGAGGCCATTTAAAGGTAATTAAATAAAGTTACAAAATAAGTGAATCTGATCATTTAAATTAAAGTGTGAATATTAATTTCATTTGTATGGAATCCTCGAGACCCAATTTCTAATTGTTGATGGGTTTAGTTGGCCGGGTCAGGATTTTAATATAAATAAAGAGATATGGTCCTAATTAAAGTATAGGAACATTTGGCACTAATTTTCAGAAATATGTGTGCTCAGTCAAAAGATCACCAATCCCAACAATTAAAACCAATTATCAGAAATATGCGTTTTTGTACTTTCAATATCCATATAATTTTCAGGAAATGATTCAGTAACTAGGGTATCTATTGAAACAAATCCCAACAATATTTGCCATTAATCTGATTTTACACGTTCTCGGTGGAATAGTATCATATTTGGCTAGAATAAACGAAAGATTGTTATAACATATTTAACTCTATAATAAATTTTGCATATATCCTTCCTCTTCAATCCCAACATTTCCTATCAAATTCGAAACTTACAAACATGATACATAACAAAAATTTTATTCAAATATAAATTTTAAAATTTTATCTCTTAGTTATATAAATTGTTAATTATTTTTTAATCATTAAATAAATTTATAATTAAATCAATGTCAATACACTCACATTTATTTATATTTATATATTATAAAATATAGACTAATTATTATTTGTACATATGATCACATGGGTAAATTATTATAATATATTTTTATACATATATTTAAATAAATTAAAAATTTTAAAGCATTAAAATTTTATAATTAAGCACCCAACAATTAAAACTAAACCACTCTCCCAGACATATACGTATATTTGTAGAAACACAGATCCAGTGGTCAGCTATTCTCAACGCAATAACATGAAAATCTTATATGATCCTGTGATTCTCTGACTCCGATATTTTTCTGTATTTTCTTTTCAACGAATTGTGATACATTTTTATCTCAAGAAAATGTCGTTGATTAGAACGATTTAAGATTTAGGAATACAATCCAAATTGATAAAATTACATTATAATTTTACACTCAGAAAAAGAGGTGGAGACCCACCTACCAATCAATATGTTGGCTAAAGATCAAACGTTTGAAAAAAATGAAAATAATTCTTGGGGTTTAGGACATAGTAGTTATGCAATGACATGATCACCGGTGGAGGTCACATAATAAATTTATAATTTTTTTCAAGGACAGCATAATTTTTATCTTGTTTTCAACTTCTATTGTGATGAAAAAATTGAAAATGAACATACTGGAAGAGTTTAAATCGTGGAAACCCCATTTTTTTTTGTCACAATGTTGCCGTTTGCTTAAGATTTTCACATGTATTTAGGTTAGAAATGGATTTTGTTTTACGAGAAGTTAATACTTTTGCAAAATTACCAAGAACGCATGATGCATATTACATAGTTGGCTCAATACATAGAACTATAGCTACATTTGGAAGAAGGGTTTTTGTTGCGGTGATGAAAATTTTGATTTATTTGAATATATAAATATAATATATAAAAATAATTAAAAAATATGATAATACATATCTATAGATAATGATTAGTTTTTAATAATAAATAAATACAATTGTGAGTGTATATGTAGTATGTATAAATATTGATTTAATTGTGAATACGTGTAATGATTAAAGAATAATTAATAATTTATATATGTAATAGAAAAAAAATTTAAATTTAAATAAAATTTTTGTAAAATAATATATACGAAATTATAGAGTTTGATAAAATACATGATTGGAGAGAGTTGGATTCCAAACATGGTGATGGTAATTGAACCTTCTTTTGCGTGAGTGCACAAAGTTAATTTCTTCGATGACTGCTGTTTAATTATGTGACCAAAACTTTGAGATGACGCGCGCGCGAGCGCGCGTGTGGTTTTTTTTTTTTGTTTTTATGCAGCCAAACCAATGTAATTGGACATCCAACCTTTAGCTGGCAGCAGCCATTGATGTTCCATTTTGAACCAACCAAAAATATTAATTAAGCAATATGGTTTATTTGCAAAAACTGTAAGAAAACCTAGAAGATCCAGAATGATTACTACAATTACGTGAAAAAAAAAATCATCAAAAGAAAGATTGATTTCTGGCTGATTGTGACTCTTGACCAATAAAATTATGGGACTAATTTCTGTTTGGAATCTGTAAATAGAAGCAACATTATTGACCTTTGCAAGCTGAGCACACATTACTTGAATATAAATATATGTCCATGATGTTGTTCGTTGAATATTTTTTCATGCTGCGTTGAATTTCGATGAAAGGATTTAAATACGATAAAAGCATTTGAAGGCAAGAATTTCCAGTAATTTCAATAATAAAAAAATGAAATGGGTTTTAAAGGATTTATAATCTATTATATTTTATTGTTAAAAATATTTTTTCTTTGATTTAAAATCTTAAAACTTTTTCAATTCCAAATTTCCTATTCTATACTGTATTCTAACCTAACGGCTATAATCTGCTGAGAAACCGCTCATTCAAGTTGCTTTATGCCAACCAACATTCTAATACTTGTTTATTTGGAAAAAATAAAAATAGTGTTTTACAATTTGCAGGTTGCAAACGTTGGAATTTATTCAATTGAATTCTTTAGTAACTAAAACTTGTTTAGATGTTACATAAAAAAATGAATGAATACGACAGCGTACTTTAATCCATGATTGTGACTTGTAAATTTGGAAAAAACTGATTTTATAATCGTTATTTATGAATTTGAGGAAACCGATATTTAAAGCGATTTTACAAAAAAATAATTAGGTGGGTGGGAGACATCTCAATACTGAACCACCCCCAATCTTTTCAAAATGAATGTGACGATATGTATACATACCAAATCCTCAATATATACAAAACTTTAATGAGTCTAACTAATACCTTGGTAGGGCGGGAGTGGGGGATGCCTCTAAGCTTGGGTAGGGCGGGAGTGGGTTGAGGGATGTTTCCCCCACCCTATTGTTAAAAACTCTTTCCTACTTTGTCCCACCTCTCACAACTTCATTTTTTTTTATTCTATTTTTCCATCCGTCTCATATATTTCTTAACAGGTGTTCGTTTATGAAAAATTTTTAAATTTAAATTTAATCTATTAATAATATTGCTATAAAAATGATATTTTTATACTTACAATAATCGATTAACAAGTTTAGTGTAATAAAAAATGAGTTTTAATTTTTGTATCAAATAAAATAAAAATTTTCGCATTTTTGTTTATTATAATTAATTTAATTTTTCATACTCTATGATTTTTACATGAGGAAAAATATTCGTTTTGTGACAAATTGTATATTTCATTATAATTAAGATATACATTTATTCATATTTAATTCTTTTTGTAAAATTTTCTTTGAAGTTTAAGTAAAATTATCAAATTACTAATTCAATAGACTAATTTTCAAATTAATTAAATTTAAAATTATATATATAATTGAATTGTTTAATATTGCACATAAACTAATTTTAGTTTATAATTTATTTTAATTAAATAATATATATTTATATACATATAATAAAAAAATGGAGCAAGGTTGGCTGGGTAGGTTCTCGTCACCTATCCCATTTAAAAAGGGGATGAGGAATTCTTTCAGTGCATATAATATAATAATAATTATGTTATGAAATATAAATAAATATATATGTAATATATGTATTAATTTAATTATAAATAAGTATAATAATTAAAAAATAATTAATAATTATATATATATATTAAAATTAAAATTAAAATTAAAATTAAAATATTATTAAATATTACGTTTGATTATATAAAATTTGAGAAATTATTTTGCGGTGGATTCCAAATATAATCACCAAGTCTCGTACGATTATTTTGAGCCTGCAATTTTATTATAACAGTCAATGTGTGCAATTATTAAAGGCAGCCTGCACACATCTAAATGCACACACCAACTTGCACGGACACATAGAGTCCACACTCCAACAACTAAAAATATCCAAAACGTGTTTTTTTGGAAAGGAATATCCAAAACGTTGTTGGTGAGCAGATCATTTGTTTTTTTTAATGATTAAAACCCATAGTGGTACTGTCATCTCCGTCCTGCCAACAGCTTTTGAATTTTTGCCATTAACAAAATCGTATTTATTCTAAATTATACTTGCAAATTTCACTGAATCATAATCCTATACAACTTTTAATTTGGATTAATATGAAAGCTAATTAAGGTGCTCATTTTTTTTCTTTCAAAGACTGATATTTTAATTAATTATTTTTTTAATTGTTACAGTCATCTGCAAACATTGTTACATTTGTTTATATTTCAATTTTGAACTTTCCTGTTCACTATGAATGGAGTAATAGCAAATTTCTTTGCAGACACTCCTTAAATTGCAACATTTTCTAATATCTCACCAAACACTCTCACGTTGGCCTTTTTCACTCCTTACAAGGTGTTAATTTTGAGTGGATACTGAATTTTAAATTTTAAAATATTTGGTCAATTATAAATTGATTTAGATAGTTTTCAAACTTTATGTAGTATATAAATGTATGCGGTTGAAATTTCACCAAATTCTACCATATAAATGCAGTAAACTTATTTTATTTTTATTTTTAGTTTTGTATAATTTATTTCTTCCATCTCTATTAACATTATTTTATTTTTACTTTCTTTGATTTTTTTTCTCGTTTTTCTCATCTCTCTTGGTTTATTCATTTTTGTTTTTATCTTTCTTTCAATTTAGCTTATTTTTATCTTATTTTAGTAAAAGTTGGAAGTATAGTTGCAATTAATATAATTTTATTTTTAATATTAATGATCATTTTATATTCTAATATAATGACCTTATTCTATTTTTTTTCTATTTCATGTGATTTATTTTTCCTATTTCTGTAAACATAAATTTATTTATCATTTTAACATTGCTTTCTTTAATTTTTTCCCTCCTCATTCTTGGTTTATTAATTTTTTCGTTTATTATATTTCCAACTTATTTCTTTATCTTCTTTTTGTAAAATTTGTAGCATAATTTTAATTTTGATATAATTTTCTACCTCAATATTTTTAAAAAATAATGATATGATATTTTATTTATATTTTTCCATTTTGTTATATTTATTTCTCCTATCTCTATTAATGACTTGGAAGATATGTAGTTATATTGAATTATGATTTATTTTATATTGTGTTTATCATTTAACATTAATAGATGTATATATAACATATTATGTGCTCAATCCATAAAATTATTTATTACAATATAAGTATATTTATATGTATACGCCAGGTCTTATTTTTATGTATAATATTAAGTTTCAATGTAAAAAAGTTATAAATGAATTTTATTTTAGCCAATGGTTGGCCAGAAAAGTATGTAAGTGTTCACATCTTTTAGAAGAGAATATCATCCACTTGAAAAAAAAATGAATATCATTTTGTTAAATGTTCTAAAAATATAATTTACTTTGTTAAAAAATTATTTCACTTCTATATGACAACTAAATATTGGCCATATTTTTAAAATATTTTTCAAATAATAATGATGTGTAATCTTTATTTTTGTACTTATTTAACAATTTTGTAATTTGATGTTAAAAACTTGAATTTATTAAAATCTCAGCATGAAATTGATTAGCTTTTAGTATTTGTACTTAGTTTTTCAAAAATATTTCAATTGTGTTTACATTTGCTACACACAAACACATTCGTTAAATTATTCATAAAGTGAGGAAATTGCATTTTATTTTACTTACATTTGTTTGTACACAATGAATATAATTTTGAAAATGTTATCATCTTTTTTATTTGTTTTTTATTGTAGTTGTGTGGAAAATATTTTTTTACTATTAAAAATTTTTATCATGAGAAATTAGATATGATTGATCCCTATTATATAAGGGTTACACTCTAGTAACTATTAAAGGAGAGGGTTACATCTACAAGCACCAAAATAGGAAAGGCAAAAACAGAATATAAAGGCTGTGTTTGTTTTCATTGTTTACAATATGCTTTTAGTTATATTTTTGTTGAAGATTGTATATAAATAAAAGAAAGATAGAAATAAAGTTAAAAATATAATAATTGTAATATGTATTTTTTGAATAGAAAAATGAAAATAAACATAGCCAAAAAGTGTCCACACCGCTCAAGGGTGTGAGCGGATCAGGTGTGAGAGAGTATAAAGTGTCCATGTCGAATAAGAAGTTTTAAACTAATTGTGAATTATATTTCTCATAAAATAATTAATTATTTAGGAATGGATCAAATATTTATTTTTGGAAAGAATAAACAGATTACTTTCCTTCATAACAATCAAATTTTCAGAGATTGAGTTGTTTTTAGGATAAATTTATGATATACATTTTCCCTCAGACATCTACGTCTGGATTGTCTTTTGGGACATAAAAAATTGAAGAATTTGTTCGTAACAAGAACTGTTAAATAATGTAATCACACAAAACAAGGACACACACACACACATATAAAATTGGGTACAATGAAAAGTTATGTTTTGTTTAATTGTGATTCCTGCATAACATAACTCTTGCAAACTGTTATCGTACTCGTACAAAACCGGGAAAAATGAATATAATTTGACATAATTAAAAATTTTGTATAATTATATCTTCACATATTTAATGACGATTCCTGTATAGTACAACTCTTTCAACTTTGTTATGATTGAAGTTCAGTTCAAAAATTAACAACTTTTTAAATTACATTCTCGACAGTGTTTACTATATTTATAATCTATATAATAAATATCAAAGTGGCCCATCCATTCCTTGTTTTGAATATTTCCTTAAAATCAAATATAGATATTTGGAATTATGCAGTTGAATTATATTTTAAATATGGAATATCTTTGATTTTCAATACAATTCTAAATATAAATTATAATTTAACAAATCAAGAAAAGACATTTAACACACACACACACACACATTTTTTAAAATTTTTATAAACTTAGTACACTCTAGTTTATATTATTATTGCGCGATGTCAATTAGGAATTCTTTAGCAGAGTCATCTGTTACTCTCTATAAAACCATAAAGTTGCATTGTATCGCTATTTTTGGAAGGCGGGCGTCAGCCCGCTGAAGGGTTCAACGCATGAGTTGGTTAATTTGCAGTACAAATTTATCAGTGGATTGTATCAAAAGAAAATTGAACCAAACTCATAACAACAAAATCAATGAATGCTTCGCAGAATCCAGATAGACGGAAAAACCAGTGAAAAAGAATTTAAGTAAAGGAAGAATGCTCATGTAGGAAGTGGCGGGCTAAACGCCCGCCACCGTAACACCCGTCGCCACACCAAACCCACCGCCGCAAGGGTTTACTTGCATCCTACTGCACTTGCAACGCTCCGAAACTGCATCTTCCACCTTCCGATCAGTTATTCCCTCTTCCCCACCATTGATTCCCTCCGCATTCTCAACGCAATCTAATTCGTCCTCTCCTCCCGCACGGTGCCCTTCGCAGCTCTTGTCGACGGCGTCGTCGAGAGGGACCAGAGTCATCACGAGCCGTCCATTGGACCTCTGTGCCTGGAAATACTCGCGTCGCTTTGCCTTCTCCTCCTTGATCACCAGCCTGCCGTCGCCCGTGTAGTACTTCTTCATCACCCACGGAATGTGCGACGGCAGATTCTCAGTTCGCGCCAGGGAATAGATCTGCGGCGGATACACCTTCTCCGCCGGCGCGCCTCTCCTCCATCGCCTTCCGGCGCGGGAGACGGCGCTGCTATTTGACTCTGTCACGTCGGGTTTCAAATCGACGCAGCTTTCTACACCAATGTAATCCCCCAGTTCTTGGCTTTGCATGGGGATCGAAAATTTGCCAAGAATCAAAAAATTGGGGGATTTTTTTCTCTGTTTCGCATAGAATTTTGCATGTGTTGTGTGGTTTACTATAAATATATATATAAACATGTATGTATGTATGTGTGTATGTATGTATTAAGTGGAAAGTGGGAGACAGCTCAGGATCTAGTCATAAATACAAAGTGCGAGGATTTGGGGGCTTTTGGGTGTTGGTTTGGGCATTACAATAACTCGAGGACTATAATATATTTATCGGGTGTCAGAATGTTAAAAATATAAATCTCGATAGATTAATATAATATCACAATATTCAAATAGTAAATCGTATAAATTAAATTATATTAATATAATATCATTAGTTGTAAAGTTCAAATTTACAATGTCATTATGTCTATGCAATTATATTTTACTTAGTAAAATTGCCAGCATATACATTACAGGGATTTGCAGGGTTCAATGTGTATAAATCGGGTTTCAAAAATAAAATAAAATGTATAGATCGATGAGGAGTTGGAAAAATGAAAAACTAGTAATATATTCACAAACTAATGTCGATATTGAATATCAGGGACGCATTTTAGTACGTATTTTAGTAAAGTATAAATCTCTCCTATAAGATATATTTACTAATTTAAAGAAGGTCGTTATTTGTTAACATTTACAAAATTTAAGAAAAAGGAATGCAATTGACTGACTAGAAGTATTTTTCACTGGGAATTTCCCAAGGAGGATGTCAAGGCAAAAAGAATTTTCCTTTTAATCTGAAATTTTGGGCTAAGTTGGGTTACCATTTAAAATGTTTTAGTGGCAACGTGCTTTTAGAATGTTTTTTACTGTATTGAAAACCGCAGCAATATTGTGGTTAGTATTGCAATAATTTAACGTTAATTAAGAGGACTTATAGTAACAATCACACATGCATGCAATAATTTAACGTTAATTAAGAGGACTTATAGTAACAATCACACATGCACACAACAACAGTAACATAAAATAAGGAACACCAATATTTATTAATGTAGTTCGGAGATTAACTCTTATTTCTGCGAGTACTAAGTTAGAATCACTTTACTATGACAATTAAAGTATAGTGAATAATAAGGCAAACAATACTCACACTTTTCACATAAATCTTGAACCTTCTCTCAAAGTGATCAAATAGTTGAATGCACTAAAACACACTTATTTTGTGCTTAACTTAGTTACCTTATGTCCAACTCTCACATACTCGGTTAGTTTGCGTATTTATAATGTTGTTCACATACTCTAAGTCTCATAAAAGTATGAATAATCACTCAACGTATCTAGCTTTCTCACAGCTATTGTTTGAAGTCTTCAAGGGTTGCACTTTACGTTTGAAATGGTGTGATATTTATAATTGACGAATGGAAGTTTTCCATTCCATGCAAACACTTGTGGATAGTTTCAAACTCCTACAAAGTCGGCTAGTATTTAGTTACCTCAATAATATTGCTATATTATCCAAAATAATGTAATTGTATCCTAGAGGTAATCACAGATTTTGATGCATATCCATTGGGTATTTGAACTAATCCAAGTTTAGCACATCATATTTGCATCAAGATTCCAATTTCTCAATGAATTTCATCAGTTTTGGAGATTTTTAACTAGCCATAAGTGATATCAAATAATTAGACTTAACAATTATCCATATGATTGTCCAACTTAAGATTGATAATTAAAAGTCCAAATATTAATGATTGTTGGACTCTTCTAAGGAATGTGTCAACATACTTTTGGTAACAATATCCCCATTTGGTAATTGGCATAAAAAAAACGAAATGAATGAATTCCAAATGAAGTTAGGTAACATAATACTTGATATAGCAATTCAATACAAATGACCAGTTAGAGAACTGCAGAAACCCATGTCATTATTTCCTACAACTGTCACCGTATCAAGCAAAATGAAAGAAATACAACTGAGTAGAGCAAAAAAAAATTTCAAACTTCAAAAAATGAAGAACTAAAACTCCCCCTAAAGTGGTGCTGGTTCAAAAGCTTTGAATTTGCCTTTTTAGGCATCACTCCCCCTCTATGCTATACATTCGCCAAAAGGAAAACAAATGGGCACAACATCAGTAAGATGCATAACTTTGAGAATCTGCTTGTTGATTTGTTCTCTGGTACTGGAGCATCAAACCACACAGCTTCTCCATCATTATCAGAGGTAGTAGGTCTAATATCTTCAACAATTACGGGAATCATTTCAAATGGAGAGGGGCAGAATCAGCTACAGTATCATCCATAACTGATGTAGGGCGAGTGCTAAGTCCAAGAATGTCTTCAGGTGGTACAAGCGGGGTGGGAACAAGATCAACAAGATCTTTCTTTAGTGAGTTCACTCCCAAAGTATTTAATGTTGCATGTAGGATTGCAGCACTAATCTCTATATTTTCAATCTCAACTTGAAGGTTGTGAACTTGGATTCTCAGCACTTTTCTTATTGCCAGCAAAGATTGTACAGCATCTAATAATTGCTGTCTATAGGGAATAGGTGGTGGAGCAGGTGTTGTATTAACTACAACATAGGTAGCCAAATCATCCACTTTGCCAAAGCATCTAAGCTTTAGTCTCTAGAGCTTCAACTTTAGGCCTCGTACGTGATCACCTTTGGCCACTCTCACCTTTGGCCTTAAAACATATGTTACCATTCTTTTTTTGGAAAATATTCAAGACAAATTAAATTTAGGTGGTCAAGTTAAACATTCAACATATTGTTACGTAATAGTACTAGCTTTTATAACCTATCACAAAGGTGGTCAAGTTAAGCATTCAACGTAACATACATTATTCCATTAATTTGGAGCAGAAATTAATCAATGTTTGAAAATGTCGACCCAAATTGAAAACAGAAACACAACGAATGTTTGAGGAGGATTCACAAAATCTTAGATACATCGAAAAAGAAAAAGGAAGAAAGGAAATAATGTCATGTGGGAAGTGGCGACGACGTTAACGCCGCCATCGCCGTCGCAACACCAAGCCTAAAGCAGCAAGGATTTAATCCCATCCCATTGTACTCGCAACGCTCCGAAACTGGATATTCCGCCATCCCATCACTTATCGCCTCATCGCCACTGCTTTCTTCCCGGGAACCCTCCACATTATTCCCAACGCAATCCAACTCCTCCTCTCCTCCGGCACGGTGCTCTTCCCAGCTTCCGTCGGCTGCGTCATCGAGAGGGACCAGGCTCATCACGAGCCGCCCATTGGACCTTTGTGCCTGGAGATAATGGTGCCGCTTTAGTCTCTCCTCCTTGATCACCAGCCTGCCGTCGCTAGTGTAGTATTTCCTCATCACCCGCGGCATGTGCGGCCGAAGATTCTCAACTCGCTCGCGCGAAGATATCGGCGGCGGGTAAACCTTCTCCGCCGCGTCCCTCTTTCTCCACCGCCATCCACCGGCGCCAGCGCCACGTGAGCCTGCCACATCGGGTTTCAAATCGACGCAGCTTTCGACCCCAATGTAATCGCCCAGTTCTTGGATTTGCATGGAGATAAAGAATTTACAAAGAATCGAAAAAGTGGGGGATGTTTTTCGCTGTCTTGCCTAGAATGCTCGCGGGTTTTGCATGTGTCGTAGCTGGCTTGTTATATAGGAGAAGGGTATAGGAAATGGCGGGAGACAGCTAGGCTTTGGTCAGACAATGTGCGAGGATTCTTGGGCTTTTGGTTGTCGGTTCGTATTTTAAGATGACGGAGTACTCTAAAGTATTATTTATCGGTGACGGAATTAAACAATATAAATCTGGTTTTATTAATATGACATCATAATTGTTAAATATTAAATCACATAAATTAAGTTATATTTATAAAATATCATTATTTGTATAGTTCCATGTTACATCATTTTATATGTTCTAGATCTCGTTCTTATATTATACAGAGCAAAAGTGCCACACAAGGAATTCCGATATTGAATATGCATACTGATATTACTGAATATATTGGAGATGTAGTTTAGTAAAATATAATCTCAAATATGATAAATATACCGATTAGAAGAGGAGGATACACACACACACGCACGCACAAACACGCAAAAAGTTAAATAAAAAAAATCGAATCAAACGACTGCAGGCGTTTTGCATTGGGTTTCGCAAAGAAAACTTGGATGCAAAAATAATATTTTATTTATTAAATTTTGGGCCATGTTTGGGTATCATTTAAAAAGTGTTTTTGAGGTGGAGTGGTTTTAACGTGTGTTCAAAAACCGACTCAAATTGGACAATTAGCCAGATTGCTAGCCAGTTTTAAAAGTAAAATTTAAAAATCAGAATTACAATAAATCGAGCAAAACTGCACTTGAATTTTTAAATCAAGTCATAATTATTTATGGAAAGCACAAAACTCACGATTTATTAAGACACTAATTTAATGCCGTTCTTACATTATACCACTATTCTTTATTAAGGCACGCCCAATAGGGTTTAGGCGTCATTGTTCAAAGTGCAAGAGATGCGCCAATGCGCGCCTCTACAATAATTGTACTAAAATTTATTATTTAAAAAATTTATAAATAAAAATATTGCCATTTGACTTCATGGTTTTTTTTTTTCACAGTTCTTTTTGAATTCTTGGTCAAGTTCTTTCATTTTTAGCAAGTTTTTTATTTATTACTAATAAAAGTCGCACAAACACTATGTACAAAATCATTTACAAATCATAAAATTATTGTATTTAATAAAAATGATATTATTTTAAATTAAAAAGACATTTAAAATAAAATTAAAGATCCAAAGAATTTTAAAAATAAATAATTGAAAAAAAATATAAGTAAAAATAATAACCTTAAAGAAAAGAAAAAAAGAAAATAATATAATAAATAAATAAGTTAAAATAAGGACAATTGTGCAATGTCATATTGTCAATACGAGTCTTAATTTTTTAATAATATAGTATAAATATTGATGTATTTAACAAAAAAATATTATATAATTTATATTTATATATATTTTTTCGAATGGCATCTATATATCATATTGTACAAAAACAAAAAAGATCAAAAATAATTTAAATAAAAAAAAAAAAAAAAAAAAAAAAGCAGCATAACAATAGTGAACTTCAATTAATTGGCCTTCACATTTTGACCAAAGACCGGCCCACGTAATTATATTTTCCAACCAGTTACAGAAAGAGTTATGGCCCGTGCTTACATCTGAAGAGTGTAACATTTGAGGACGGGTAATTGCTCATGCCTAACCTAAACTCGTGTTGAAGAACAAGGGTGTCAATTTAAATTATTTAATTAAGGACAAAGAAGTAAATTCATATAGTACAACTAGAACAGCCCAAAATTTTAATATTCAGTATAGATGGGCTGTTCTCTTCTTTAATTCAAACTTATGTAAGATTTTTCCTTTATTTCTTTCATGTTTTCTTTTTTTTCATTAAATTTCCCTCTGTTTTATTCTTTAATTTTAGATGAAATTTTTTGGAGTGTTATTATTTTGTTGCCTTTTGCTAAATTTTCTTATTTCTTATAATTTTTTTTCTTCTTTTATTATTTAAAGCATCTACAATCTAAATGAACGAATTTTAACGGCCTAATTTTGAGTTGATTTCTAAAACATGATATATATTTTGTATTATCTGTGGCTTAAATAATTTTATATTATAATTATGAAAACTTTAGTATTTTGAAAAGGCGGTTTGGAGTATAAATTAATCAATGTATAATATCAAAAAATATTGAACCTAGTTAAAACAAGTACAAGTGAATGGCTGAAGAGAATTAACAAAATCCAAATTGATTGAAAAAGAAGGAAGAAGAAACAATCATCATGTGTGAAGTGGCGGCCTAAACGGCGCCGTCGTCATCGCAAGACCAAGCCAACAGCCGCATGGATTTACTCCCATCCTATTATAACTACAACGCTCCGAAACTGCATCTTCCATCGTCCGATCGCGTGTCCTCTCATCTCCAACGTTGATTTCCTCCCCGGAAACCTCCACATTCTCAACGCAATCAAATTCCTGCTCTCCTCCGGCATGGTGCTCTTCGCAGATCTCGTGGACGGCGTCGCCGAGAGGAACCAGACTCATCACGAGCCGTCCACTGGAGCGATTTGCCAGGAAACACTCGCGCCGCTGTACTTTCTCCTCCTTGATCACCAGCCTGCCGTCGCTGGTGTAGTACTTCTTCATCACCCACGGCGTGTGCGGCGACAGATTCTCAGTACGCACCAGCGAAGAGATCTGCGGCGGGTACACCTTACCCGCCGCGTCTCTCCTTCTCCACCGACTTCGGGCTCCGACGCCGGCGCCGCCACGTGTGTCTGTAACGTCGGGTTTCAAATCGACGCAGCTTTCAACACCAACGTAATCGCCTAGTTCTTGGATTTGCATGGTGATTAAGAAGTTGCAAATAATCAAAAATTGAAGGGATACTTGTCTCTGTCTTGCGGAGAACTCTCGCGGGTTTTGCGTGTCGCGGGGTGTGGTTCGTTATATAGGTGAACAGGGAGAGAGTGGGAGACAGCTAAGGCTTTGGTGATACAATGCACCGCAATTAAGAGCTTTTGGATAGTAAGATTACTCTTTGAAGAATCTAAAATATTTAATCCGGAAGCAAAATATTAAATAATATAAATCATGTTAATTTGATACAATATCGCAGTTTTTAAATATCAAATACTATTAATTAGGTTATGTTTATATAATATCGTAACCATCTAGCTTAAAATATGTCCATTAGTATATCTCTTTATTGTACATAGTAAACTGCCAGCCTATATATTAAAGGGAATTGCCAATATTGAATTTGCGTTAATGGATATGGTGATGATGAAATATAAGGACAGAGCCCATATTAAATCTGTACATTGAATAGTGAAACATAAATCCCCAAGAAGATATATTTACCAATTAAAAGAGATTATTAGTTATAAATGTTTACAAATATTTAAATAAAAAAATCCTATTGACCGACTATAGGGGATTTTTCGTGGAGAATTTCCCAAATGAAATATCAGGATATTTTGTTTATCTTAAATTTTGTGCTATGTTTCTTTACTATTTGAAAGTATTTTTGAGGTAGAGTGATTTTAGGAAGTTTGTTAGGCTGTAATTTAGAAGTTTGTGTTGGGTTCATGCGTGATAACTGTTTAATTTTTGGCATATATAAATACTATTTGGTTCAGATTCCTAAAATATAAATAGTTATTTCTTTTTTTTAATGGATATTACAATACAAGAAATTTTCACATGTGACTATCTGAGTGGAAAAAAAAACATTTCCGTCTACAAATATTATCTCGAAAATTATTCATAAATAATTTTTGATTGTATAAATCGCGGAGAATTTTTTGTGGTGCTTTATAGAAATGATTTTAAACTTGAATATTTGAATTTTGGGTGAGCTTTAATTTCAAGCAGAAGTCCCAGTTTTTATTTTATTTTATTTTTTATTACCCATTAATCAAATTTGGCCCATTTCTGGGGATGGCTCGAATCCCTTCCTCCTGACAACAATTTTGTGAAAGTAACCGAATGATACGGGATGCTCTTAGAACATAAGATTCATAACACACACACACATGGGAATTTGGCATAAAATAGGAAAGAAGCATCAGATATTGTCATATAAAATTAAGCTCTAGTGTGATGTTCCATGTCACTCCCTGTGTATATTTATGCGTATTTTATGTCTATGGATATGCAATTTTGAATCAATATTTTATTGCACCAGGTCAAGATATTGGTAATGGCAGTGAGGTAGATCTATCACCACCTCTTTTTGCGCCTGCTTCCACCCTTCTGCCCCCTATGAGTATTGTCCGTAAAGGCTTGTTCACTTTCGTAGATTGTTAAAGTCCACTAAAGATTATTTAAAATGATAAATTAATCATAAAATAATTTAATATTATGTTAAAAATATAAAAAATAATTTAATGATTAAGTATATCCAACGGACTAATATGTTTGGATTACTTTATCAAATTAATATTTATCAAACATAACACTTAAAAGTGTACAAGCACTGACAGCATATATAATCTGTCTTAACTTGAGGCCTGTATATGCTCAGTATATCTTGTGGATCCATATTCATACCCTCAATCTTAGTCTTGATCATCACGGCGTGTAGCCATTAGAGTCTCTTTTATGTCAGCTTTGATTTTACTTTCCAGATGCCAAGTTTAAGCTGTGATGGATGAGAGACGGGTCCCGGATTTTGTTTGTTGCAGACCGGTTCTCGTGGAGTGAAATGAAAAAGGTTCGATGGTCTGATGCACGAGTCTTGGGACTTCTTAGGCTGTGTTTGGCTGTGCTTCTTTTTCCGTGTAAAGATCAGAATCGAACTTGATTCCTGTACCTGATATTCCGATGCATAGCGGTATAGTGCCTGCACGTTTTGACTCTTGTTAATGGAGGTATGGCCTTCATTCTCTTAAGTGGCCATAGAGTATCTATGGAAGTTAGGGCTAAGGATTTAGACATAGGAAGAGAGACATTCCATGTTGCTGTGTGGGATGGTATTATATTTAACCACTTCCCGTTGCCGTTGGAGTTTTGGGAGTTTAGCTTTGTTGCTTTTCTTAAAATAAAAAACACACGTTTGAATGATTATATTTTAAATTTTATTTTCTTCTCTTTTTGAATTTTACATAATTTTCAAAATAATACACTAAAAAGTGCACATTTGAAATTAAAAACAAACACAAGTAATATATATTTCTTTTACAAACTTGGTAAATTTGGTAAGTAAATTATTCTTATTAGGTATTGGGACTGGGAGTTTGAAAAATTGAAGTTACTCTGAACTCCCACATGTATCTCACCAGATGAGTAGTTGCAGTTGTTTAGAGACTTAACATTTTATAATCCTTTAAGTGGGACGTAAGGGGAATCCAAGGCCGATCTTGACAGAACTTATGAACACTCATGACACAATGTTTGGTCTCAGGATTTTTGGGTGGAAAAAAACAGAAGAAAATATTAGAAAAATTAATTTTAATTGTTAAGTTAAAAGGCAAAATGTCAAGGGAAATAAAATATGGGGAAAAATAAAGTGCAAATGAAAGAAATTTATTTTATTCATAAAAAAAGTGAGGAAGATGAAATAAAAGCTAATTTAGTTATCACTTCTTTTTCGAAAATCATTCAATATTTATATATTTTATTATTTTTAATATCATTTTCGTATGAAGTAAACATTTTCAATTTTTTTAAGTTTTATATTTTTTCCTTTTCAATAAATTTTCTTCATTAAACTCGTCGAACTAAGCATGCTATGACAATCTGAATTTCTTGATTTTTTTTCCCTTTACCCTATCATTTTCACTTTCTTAGTAAATTTTTTTGACGAAATATATTATAAAAAGATTAAGAAAATTTAACCCAACTATCCAAATGGGTTGTGAACTATCAAATAAGGATATAATGATTCGTTACGTATCAGTGGCAAAGTCAAATACCGACATTAGTATTCAACAATTCAAGGTTAATTTAAGTGCCCTTTTGGTACACGAGACAAGACTGAAAAAATCTCTTGCAAATATATCTATCCCATCCCTTGTCAAAGTTGGCGAGTTGACTTACTCAATCACGCACCCAAACTTTGGAACACCATGATATTTCAATCATGTTAACAAATAAAGAATTTCATAATTTCTTTTCGTCTTGGTATCTTGAAAAATAATTGCCATAATTTCTGGGGTGTGAAAGTGACATGGGCAAAAGAAATACTACTGATTTTGGTAAGAAAGCATTTTGTCCAAGTTTTTATCTTGGAATAAAATCATCTTTTTATCACACAAGTGGACAATTTGTATGCAATATGGGGCCCTTTCGGCTTTGGGGCGTCTATTACAATCTCGGTATCTGGTGTACAAATCAATTGGGGTACAATTAGAAGTTATATTAAAAATAAAATTTTTTACATAAAATTATTTTAATGTAGGGATTCAAACTTATTGTGTCATCGTCTTATCCCTTCTTTACCGCCAGGCCAAGCTGTTAGGGGTTCACGTGCTACTTAACCAACATAACCTAAATTCGATTGGATCAAATTCAAATCGAAGTTTTGACATGCACTGAAAATTAAATAAAAAAATGTTCAAATTGTGATTAATTACAATATTTTGTAAAAGTTTGATAATCAGTTTGACTTTGATACTGTGGTTCGATATATATTATTGCACCAAATATCATATTATTTATTTTTATTTTTTAATATTATTTATTATTCAGTACTAATTATTCTTATTTTACTATTTTTATTTATAAATTTTCTTCTTCCATCTATTTTTTCGAAAAAAAAAAATATGTAAGGAATTACATAAATGTGTTTTAAAAAATAAAAAATAGTAAAAGATATTTTCTATTTCGACCACCAAAATAATGAATTGAATTCACCAAAAGGATCTTAAATGGTCATGAAAATTTCAATGTGGTTATAAAAAGTACATTCTAGTGTTGTGTTCATTCACTGCAACCATGTTTAATTGTTCAATTAATTCCAAAACGAAATTATTTAAATTGTTTTAGCTAGAATTGTGACTCTTCAACGTCCAAGGATCTTCTGTATCTTGATACGTCTTCACACACACACACACACACACACACACACAAAGTTGCAAGTGGTGGGCATAATTGGATGGTCCTAAGCTCATAATTGGTGCTAGTGCTGCCCACTGTCCATAATGTAAGAAGCCTCTCAGTTTGTTCACTGCATTATTTCGAAGTTAGACCATTACATATTTAGTTTACTAGCAAAAATTGAGATTTGATCAACATATGTAAATTTCTGCAGCTAGACAAAAGAACTTTCCCAATGTTTCTGAAGCCAGATATCTCTAAATATTCCAATTAATTCAAGGGACAATAGAATATTTCCAAAAGTGGAATATGCCCAATCACAAATCTCTAGTGGACAATAAGCCCTTCTCGAGTGCCCAACCGACCCCAATTGTCTTATAATGGAAGTTGTCGCAGATGCCGAATTCGATAAATTTAGCATCTGTGAAATATATACAAATGTTTCTGTTTGATACTTCTCTAGGTTGACGAGATAGTGTTCCAAATGTGTACGTTTGAAGTGCTTCATATGTACTAATAAAATAACATGCACGAGCACATACCAGACCTCAGAATACAATTACATACAATTCAATACACAATGTGTTGAGTGTAGCATCTTCAATACACCACGCATTCACCATATGTTTGTCTTTATTGCCATGAGTGCGAATCCAACCATCAAGAACGATGGAATTTTTTTTCTTCTTTTATTATTATGTCGTTTTGATCTGATTGAGAGATGAAACCAATTTATATACCGTAGAGTTCAAACCTTATTGATTCTTTATTCAGAATATTTGTTTTTATCTTATATCATTTTTAATATACTAGATATGCGCTTAAAATATGAATTTAAATACGTGATATGAAAGCTATGCTTTATTAATTTGAACTGAAAACTCTGGCTACAATACATAACTCTTACATGTCAGTAAAAGATATTCACTACTGCGTACCAAAATAAGTTTCCAATACGTGCGAGTAGGTAGAGACAACCAATTCATGATATCCTTGATGAGCTAAGTCTGATTCCAACAAAAATATGGAGTAAAACTAGTAGAATATATTTTCAAAATGCTATATATATATATATATATATATATAGAATAGAATATTTTGTTAGAATTCCAATGAAAGTTGATCATTCGAACCATACCCGAATTTCAAAAATTTATGTTTCAACTCAAATATTAATCCTTTTTATGGGTAGCACCACGACTTTGTTATTGACTACATTAATTGATATTCAAGGAAAGTGGAATTAGATATGGGTAGGAAAAAGATAGCTATAATTAGTTCAAAACTTAATCTGTATCCTCAATGCGTGCACCACTGCATTTCCAATTTACAAGCTCAATTTCCTAACACCATGCCACCTCCATGCATACGAATTATTGGTGATAATATTAGAATTCAATAATTTTGGTTTTTTTTTTAAAGTTTTTAAGAGTAAGATGATTTATTATCGACAATGCATTTGAGTCCACCTAAATCGAACTAGCTGGCAACCACGTTTAAGTCCGTATATATTGGCTTGGGTTGAAGTCCAAGCAAGAACAAATATATAATGTTCGTCTATATTCTACAAATTATATATATGCACATATATATATATAAACGGGATTTTCAGCTAATGCTATTAAAACTAATTTTTAAAAAATATGTTTTTTGGGATGGACTAGTTTGGAACCATTTTGAAATCAAAATTAATTATAATAGTTAGGAATCAAGTGAATTTTAAAAAAGTTTGAAACTTAAAAGTAATTTAAAATTATTTGCCATTTCTTTAACCCTCTGTTTCCTCGTCATCTTTTAATGCATATCACATGAGTATAAATTCAAAACACTAATCATGATAATGGACTGCACAAAATTATTTTGATCGAACCCCAATTTTATTTTTGCTCCAAATTCTTGAATGTCCTTTTCTGAATACACATCCCTCGAACTTCACTAAGAATAAACTTTTTACTTTTCATCGCACGCCCCAAGCATTAAATTCTCCGGTAACAAAGTTCACACAAAAGCCAACAAAATGCAACCCGACATCACTTCTATATAAGTCCTTCGCAACTCTATTTTCATCATCCGCAGAAGCATTGTCTAGGCACTGTCTTGTTTCGTCAAGAAAACAAGAATTACGTGCATTATCCTTACCGCGTCAGTCATTTTTCTTCTGCACTTGTAGCGAAAGGTAAAAGGGTTTCATCATTTTGTTTTTTTCGTTGATCGAAAGCTATCAGCAACTCGTTAAGTTTATGCTGATCGTTACTTTAAAGGGAGAAGAAGAAGAAGAAAATGGGAGTTGATGGGACAGTGAACTACCTGTCTGATCTGCTGAGCATCACCAGAAAGAAGAAAAAGAGGCAGCTTAACACCGTATCCCTCAAAGTCAGAATGGACTGCGAAGGCTGCGCCCAGAAAGTCGAGAACGTACTCTCTGGCCTCAAAGGTAGATCACATCAACCTTACTGAAAATTCTGCAGAATCTTTCCCTACTTATTTTGAGTGATTAATTGTTTGCACAATGCAGGAGCAAAGTCAGTGGACGTGAACTTGAAAGGGCAGAAGGTAACGCTTTACGGTTTTGTGGACGCCAAGAAGGTGCTAAAGAAGGCTCAGACGACTGGGAAAAAATGCGAGTAGTGGCCGTACGTGCCATACAGCTGATGGCTCACCCGTACGCCGCCGGGGTCTACGACAAGAAGGCACCCGCGAATCACGTCCGGGGGACGGACGAGCCGGGGGTGGCCACTCTCAATCCGGTCGAAGAAAAGTACAGCCTCATGTTCAGCGACGAAAACCCAAATGCGTGCTCCGTCGTGTAGATGATCGTTTTCGTCATGGCGAGTATTTCGGTTTGGAGTTTGGGCAGTGCATATATGATATGTACACGTGTATTAATTGTGGGCTGTCTTTTTAACAAACATTAAATAAATATATACATACGCAAGCAAAAGCGCTGAAACTGTGTATAGTTGGTTGTCTTTCAGAAATGAAATTGGGGATTTTATCCCACCTTTCTGTTATAGTTCTGCCAAAAAATGTAATTGATAGCAGGAAATATTTCAAAAAAATCTTGAAGAAAGTCAAAATAAATGTTAAGTTTACATTTTTCACTTTTTTTTTTTTGTGTGTTTTTCTTCGTATGTTTGAAAAGTGAAATCATAAAAATATAGAGATGTAATATCAAATATAAGAAGTAGTAAAGAGTTGTGAAAAAATGAAGAATGAAGTATTTGGTATCAGCCACAATTCAGTCAACAAAAGACAAAAAATTAAAGTTAAACGATATATTAATTTTTTTTAATATATAAAAATTGAGTATCAAACCATCAAGTTACACTGCAATTTTTAGTTTGTTTCTTTTCGGAATTTAGATGTATGTTTGAATGTGAAATTAATCATGTGCTTAATAATACAAACAGCCTTCAGCCTTCGGCAAGATAAACTTTTTCTATTTCTTGAAATGCTAATATATAAGTTCACTTTTATATTTAATCATTTGTTTTAGATGGATAATCGATTTTATTATACTAATTGTAGATTTATTCATAGAAAAGCTTCTAGAAATTGTTCTTAGGGACTATAAAATAATATTTCAAATTAGTTTCTATTTTGCCCTGGAAAAGGATAATTAAGGGTCTCGTAATTGACACCGGACACCTGAAAGTAGTACTCTGTTTTCCTTTTTCCTTCTGTTCTTTAATCCCAAAAATGGCGTCTCTCTCCATACAAAAGGGCCAGTAAGTCACCTTTTCTAAAAATCACTTCTAATCCCTGCCATGTTGACATCACCACCTTTTGTTCATTTAACGATGATTGATGCGCAATTCAGCCCATCACCCAGTAAAGCATATTTATCCATATCCTCATATACCCATTATTAACTTTGCAAGTAGGGGTGTCAGTAAAACCAAACCTGCAACTCAATCTTGATAATTTATTCAAATATTACTTATTTTAATTTTATAAAATTCAAATTTAAATTAAATTTTGAGAATTCAAGCTCAATTACACGCAAGTCCAAAATATTTTTGAGCCCAATTGATATAGAGTCAAATAATTTGACTTATTAGCACCACTGCTTGCAAGCACTTGGAAGAAAATAAAGCCGAATCACTGAAGCTGGGAGATCGGGAGTTCAACCCTAATTGGTTAAATTCGACCTGTAAACCCGAGCTTTCCAGTAATTAATTTCCACGTAACATCAAAAATCATATGCTCCTCTTCTTAGTTTCCAAACTCGTACTCGGTACAGATAACAAAGCTCAAATATCCAATAGGCCAACGAAACTATGTCTGACCTCAAAAAACAGTATGTTAGGATAGATCAAAGATTGTCAGTGACAGGTTACACATGCCGTAAAATTATACTTAATAAAATTTGCAACAAGATTTTAGAGTTGAGATAACTCTTCCCTGTGGTTGGTTTCTCCAGTATATAGAACCTCATTGACAGAACCAACCACTCGGCCATATAAACCTGCAAAGGTCCAGAGAGGAAAGGAGAGGAAGACCATTAGTAGCTACAACATTTGTAAATATATAATAATAAACACCAGATATAACAACAGATAAAATTTAAAAAATAAAATAATTACAAATGTGTGTTTTTAGAGTGAAAAAATGAAAACAAACATATAATAAGCTAACCTTAGTAACGTGTGTTGTCAAATACCCAGGGCTCATGAGTAAAAAGCTCGCGACCATTCATTTGGACCACTGCTGCAGCTATATCTTCTGCACGCTTCCTTGCTGCTTCAGCTTTCCTGGCAGTGGCATCAGCATCCTGTAAATCAATTTCCAATTATGGATAACATAAAATTTCCAAACACCAAACAAGCAATAGCGCATATATTCAGGGCTATGGTATCCCAGCAAAATGCGCTTCTTGACTTCCCAAGGTTTGGTAGCCTGTAGTAGAAGGCAATACAGGAAAGGTGATAATTAAGATTCTAAAATGAGTTGCTGATATGGGGTGATTACTAGTTATGATTCTAAAACATGCGGCAAAATTTCATGATTCGTCCCTGAAGATAGGGGGTCTACAAATTTCATACGGAGCTTTATGTGAAATTTAAAATAGTACCAGATTTTGAGGAAAAAAATGTGGTGAACTCGGTCCTCTACTACTAATTCCATCACATGTCGAACGGCTAAAACACATGCAAGGCATGCGCCCACAAGTCTAGCATTTTTTGTTCCATAAGAATGAGATATCTACACTTTTGATCCCTCACTTTAAATGAATTTAAAAAAATGTAATAAAATTCTCTCAATTTCAGTCTCTATGCCCTAATCCCATAAATTATTAATAAAATGCTTAATGGTCTGTTAAATTGAATCAAATTATTGGGAATAAAAATTAAAACTACAATAAATTATAAAAGTTTAAAAAAAAAGAAAACAATATAAATCCAATAATTGAGAAACAAGAAAAAGAAAACCAACAAAACAGAATTGGAAATAAAATTCACAAAACAATGAAAAAGATTAAAAATTCAATAAAAAAAAAAAACTAACCAGAAACTACAAGAAAATCTTAAGACCAAAAAGCTAAAGATAAATAATGATGTAAACTAAAAATACAACATATATATAAAAAGGCAATAAAACAATTAGAGGAAGAGGAGGAGAAGAAGAATACAAACGATGTTTCCTTGGGCCATTTTTTATGAGGCCTTTGATCTTATTAGATCACCTATCAATAGGAATTCCAACTTTGAATGAGACCGATTTTACAAATGGAGCTACAAAAACTCTAAAAATTAATCATAAATGAAAAACTCCAGAAAAAATCTCAAATTAAGCACTCAATCAAATAATTAAGAATAAAATTAAAAATATAATAAATTAAAAATTGAACAAGCAAAACGAAAAACTACATAAATTCAACAATTAAAACATAAGAAAAAATCCAACAACACAAAATCTGAAATAGAAGTAAAAATGAAATAAAAAATTAAAAGTAAAATAAAATATTTTGTAGTTTTATATATATTTTAATTGTATATTTTATTATATTAATTTTTATCATTGTGTTTCTTAATTCTGTTTCAAATTTTATTTATTTGGGATTTTTCTCTTGTTTTTGACTCCTGGATTTTATATATTTTTTCCAACTTTTTTTTCAAAATTTCATAATTTACTATACATTTTTTGGTCCTCCATTATTTTGCTTGTTCTATTTGCAGTTCTACTTTTGTCATTATGCTTTTAAATTTTATTTTAGATTTTGTTATGTTGGATTTTTTTTCTCTTGCGTTTCAATCCTTGTAGTTGTTTCCTTTTTTCCAATTTTTATAATTTATTATATTTTTTATTTTTATTCTCAATTATTTGATTGAGGCCTTCACTTGAAATTTTTGTTGGCTGTTCCATTGTTGGTTTTAAATTCTTGAACTTTTTGTAGTTTCTTTTTTATATTTAATATATATTTTATCTTTAATTTGTTCCTTGCATTTTGGTAATATTATTATATTTCATAATTGTTGGGAATTTTCTTTCTTTAGTTTTTCAGGTCTAAAGATTTATTTTGTAGCTTCAGAATAACTTAATCTAATTTCATATTTTATTGTATTTTTAATTCTGATCATTGTGTTTTTATTGTAAAGTTTATTTAAAATTTTGTTTTGTTAGTTTCGTCTCTTGTTTTTCATGTAACTTTTCCTTTTTAATTTTTTGATCTGTTATATTTTAACTTTTATTCTCTATTCCTTGAATTCAATTTAACAAACTCGTGATTGTTCCATTAAAACGACTAACGGAATTTGGGCCCTAGAATCTTAGCTACAAGGTTGTGTTACATTCTAAAATTCACGTGAAGTCAAGAACCAAAAAAGTACCTCCCTATCCTACAGGACAAAAAATGTTTTGCACATTCACCACTTATGTGACTTAACAAATGTGTTCTATCCTCTAAAAACTTGGCAGAATGAAGAAAGAGGACCAAAAGCATGATGTTTTCTAAAACTTTAGTACTATTTTTAATTTTAATAAAGTTTGGGACAAAATTGGTAGATTTCCTCATCCGATGGGATGAATAATGATTTAGCCTAAAAAATGCTCATTAGTAAATTATGCATGCACATTTTTAGGGATAATTACTTAGACACTCTCTCCGCTATGAACAAATTCCAAAAACTGCCCACATTGTTTGCATGATTACATGAGCACAGTTTGCATAATCACACTGGCACCACCTAAACTTTCTACTGCAGAGAAGTTACTTGAACAAGGAAAAGTATTGATTCACTCCTCTATTACAGCTCAAATAGGAGGGGGAAAACTGTTACAAATGATTTTACGCATCTCAAAAAATTTCAAATGTCAAAAATCTTTCTCCTGTCTTTTATTCCTCTACCCATATAAATATATAGAGTGATGGATATGTACATATATAAACAAAAATTCACACATGTATGCATATAATGGAAGGATTCAATTTAACCAAATCATAATAAATGATGTTAAAAATATGCTTCGTAACCCTTTCCATCATTCATATAACTCCCACAAGGACCAGACATAGAAGATAAGAAAGAGAAAAAATAGAGCAAAACACAGAGAAAAAATTATAGAGTAAAATTCCAAAGTTGCATTGCATGAACTTTGAAAAAATTGTTCACTGCATTAGCAAAATATATTTAACCCTCTCATTTATTAATTCTCTTTCTACCATATCCCACACCCAACAATTGATGCACAGGTGGAGACTCTTGAGATCATTGCACAAGGGGGGCTGCATATAACCCCTTGCTACTTTATATGGTTACACAGCAAAACTGTGAACAACAAGATATGCACTACACTCAAGGATAAATAACAAATGGTAGCCAGTTGACAAATTGATCAATTTCCGCAGGACTATGTTATATACATTTCGACATTATGCATTGACTTCCGCCTTCCTTGAATCCACAAAATGAGTATGTGAGAAGATAGGACACTTTCATCAACCCAAAAACGAAACAAAGGAAAAAAAAAAGGTTTTCCTGCCACCCGGGCTCCGGAATAAAATCTCATTCCATTACCACATGGTTACTACATTTCCATTCCATTATACTTAGTCCTGTGTTGTGATTCAGAAACATGCTAACAGAAATCCCCACCCTATAAAATACACTCAAAAGATTAGGAAAAAGAGAACATTAAAAAAACAGAAAAAAAACACAGAGTAGGATTTTCGCAAGACAATTTGAACTGGAAACCTGTTGCTATGTTGCCCTGTGCGTGTGCAATATAGGGTGGGGCTTTTTAACTGGAATTTATTAGGTGTATTGTTTTACGGTCTCGTGTGTCCATTTTTACATATAAGCAGCATAGGAAATTGTTATTTTGTTTGAAATATGGACAAGAATGCATTTAGCTGGCCTATTTTAAGAGCTCCGATGACAACAAAAAGTAATATTTTTAAATAAACCTAAGAATTAGAGAGCCTTGCAAGTATGAAAAGTTGAAAATGAGTTGATGTCAACTGTATTTCCATCCCATGAATGAGCAGTAAAGCTGGAGGCTTTGAATACCAGAAAAATCGAACCAATACATTAGACTAGTCTGAAGAAAATGATAAAAAGGGCCTAGGTGAAATCAATCATATTAATCTTCAAGTTTTGGTGTAGATATTAAATTTTAAACATCATTCACATAAGGCCCAGCACAAATCTCCAATTTTCTGTATTTTTTCTAACCCTATCAACTAGAAAATCATGCATTTCTGCATTATTTCGTATACATGTATATACATAAATGAAAAGAGACCAAGAGGCCCAAAACATAAAAAAGAATAATTGGCTAAACGCAACTGAAAAACATGATAAAAGAAAGCATACAAAAATCCATACTACAAAATTAAGCAAAAAATCCATGAGAAGAGAGTGCGCGGACCTTCCGGCGTTTCCAGGCAAGAAATTGAGCTTCTGTGATAGAATTAGGGTTGGGTTTCGGAATGTGAATTTCTGCTTCGTGTTGACTTTTCTCAGCTTCTGCACCCATTTCGTCTTTCTTCTCCTTCAAAGACGTCGTATTCCGATGGCGGGTGACAAGGCGGAGCGGCCGGTTCTTCCGATTGGTCTGGTGAGGAAGGTCCGCGGTTGCGTGATGAGGAGCTCGGGGTCGGCGTTTTGTGCGCTTGTAATTACTTGTTTGCTAAATAATTTAGTCAGATCAATAGCTGCAAGAAAGGGCAAAGGTGGTATTTACCTTATTTTAAAAAATAATTGTAATTATGTGTATTTTCAACATTAAGTTTAATTTTATTGATTTGTTTTCCAATTTATGTCCACAATTTAAAGACTGAACAGCAATTTCAATACAAAAATATTAGAACGTCAAGAAAATTAAGTAAAAGCTTTTAATTGTTGAAATTCACACAAAAAAATCTTAAAAATATGCGCGTGTAAAAATTAAACCAATACTTAATTTATTAACACAATAAAATCTAATAGTAATTTAAGACAAATAGTATACAATTATTAAATTTATTTTATTCAAACTTAATATTAGTATACAGAAAATTATACTAAAACCAACATTTTATATTTTCATCGTATAATATGTGTGTAAATGTCTGTATAAGAAAGATAACCTTAGTATCTTGGCAAATAAATGATAATAAAATAAGATATAGGTTAATGCAAGAAAAAATTTCTTCATAAACTCCTCACAAATAGGTCCTTGTATTAAGTAAATGTGAGGAAATTTAACTTCCTTATATTATATACATGTGACAAATATGATTTCCTCACAAATAAATACTAAATGTGACAAAAAAATTTCTCACATCAAATTGTTATTTTTATCATATTTATATCTTTCTTCACAAATTATTTTCACGAATTGTGACAAATATTTCTTCACATTAGAATTGATCATAGTATAAATATCTATTTGTGAGAAAATTTCCTCACAAAACTTTTATGTTTCATATTAGCTCAAAAACTTTAATGTACCAGATATATATTATCACGTGGCCATAAATAAAAATTTTAGAAATAGAAAAGAAAAACATAAGTATTGCCACCTCTACATGAATCATTAATTATAACACTAACTACAAACTGTATATTAGTAAATCTCTTAAAAATTTATAGACATGGAGTGCAATTAACAAGCGCAAATACAAGTTTTCATAATATTTAATTTAAAAATATCTAATAACAAGTGTTAGAACTCTACACCCAACAAATGAAGTTGATTAAGTTTCATCAATAGCTATCAATTACCATAAAAAAGTACCCTTGAAACTATGCTAATTCTCTCTTCGTTTCAAAGCACAAATTTTTATGTCATAAGTGATAACCTTGTAAGAGAATAATCTGGAGTCTGAAACGTGCAAGAAAAAACCCGAAAATCGACATATATTCTCAGCGAATGAAAAATTGCGGATTAAGACTCAAGAATTAAAAGTGCTTATTATCAAGCTCTCTTGAAAAAAGAATGCCATCACCTTTCACTCTACACTGTTATGAACATCTCTAATACATTCAAGATTGTATTTTTCTAATTAAAAGAATGCATCTAAGACCACATTTTCCCGAAAAGAATGCATTTGATAGAAATAATCAAACGACAAAAATCACTATTTATTTTGTCCCTAGTCATAATTGGTGCATGCTATCACGAGGCAATAGAAAAGTCGTCACAATAAGATATAAAGTAAAGAAAAATTTATTTCATCACATGGTCATATATTATGAGATAAAGATAAGTTTCTTCACAAAAAATTGTCACAAATAAAGACATTTTTTATAGTGGTATTTTTTCTTACAAATTTTAAGGGGTTAAAATTAATATATGTTTTTGCATAAAACTTCATAAATAATGTAGAATCGAATAGCATAAGAGTTAGGAACATTAAATGACTTGTATCAATAGAATATTTTGTGTAACATTGATAATAAATAAATAGAAGATATAGCTCTCCAATCACCTTCACAAAAATAACAAAAAAATTTGCCATTAAAAAGATATTTTTACTAGTAATTTTTTGTCATTGACATAGCCATTCCACCCTTCTTCGTCATGGTAGTTTATATAATTTTATATATAATACTATAAATAAAATTTGATTAAAGTGATTACATATAATGGTTATTATTAATTTTTGGGTGTAAATTTATATAAATGTAATTGTATACGAAGAGTTTTAGAATTGATTTTGTTGTCACTTTTCGAGTTTAATGAGTTCCTGTTTGACGTGGCAACGCATTTTCCAAGTCATCAACTAAAGATAATTTAACGATACATCCTTTTTCCTTAATTTTAGGAATCCACAATGGATGCACCATACAGGAATCCAGAGAGAAAAGTAGATCGCATCCTTTCTAATTTTTAGGAGTTGAAGATATGCTGAATTCCTCGCTGAAAGGAGACCTAGACTGCTGTTGTGACATCAACTAGGAATCTAGGCAGGAAAACTTTTTATTTAAATTGGCGTAAAGATTGCAGTCCCTCGATTTGAGGAGTCAGTTGACCAACTCTGCATGTATTATTTGGAAGCTGCGCATGAATGAAGTCGATAATTTTGAGAACTTAAAATAGTCCAGCTTACACACTTGTTTCATGTGAGTGATTGTATTCACACCAACTACATGGGTAGCGACCAACGTATAGGTTGGGTCTACTTACGACTCAAAAGAATGAAGTAGATTTTGAACAAGTATTTTTGAGAACTTACAATAGTTCCTTTTCTTAGAGTAGCTTATACGCTTGTATTTATGTATTCACGTCAACAACAGTGGTAAAGCCCAGCGTATAGGTTGGGTTTAGTCACAAATCAAAGAGATTACCTGAATAAGTGTACCACTTAGTTAAAATTAAGTAGAGTTAGACAAAAAATGAAATGTTGTAAACTCACCGTGTTGTCTTGTTAATTTGAGTTAGTAGAACCCATTTTTTTCAGAACGAAGGCCCCCACAAATATAAGAGGATTACTCTGAATTACATCTTCAGATCTTGTAATCGATTTATTTAATTTTCTGTGTTGTCATGTATGATTTATTTAATTTTCTGTGTTGTCATGTATGATCATATGACATTGCAACTTATTTGAGTGTGTAAATTACAACATCCAACTAGGCTTACATATTTAATTTCAAATAGAGACGATGATTAGACTTTTAATCAAAAAGCTATTTTCGAAATCCATTATGTTTGAGTAGTACGTGTTTTTTAGAGTTCAATAATTTGAAAAAATGCAAACAAACGCAAACAAAGTTCTGAAAATTTTCATCAGACATGCCACGCAACCATAAAATTCATCAAAATTTTCTTTAAGACACGCATTTTATAAAGTGCAACGTTTTGGTTGTTCAACCGCTATCCAAATATTTGCTTCCCCGAAGACGCTTGGTGAAGAAACTCCGAAAGGGCTCCTCAGATAAGAAATGCCATTGTCATCTTTCACTTTGTCTTTTTTCTCCCCCTTAAATTGAAGACGTCAAGGAATCCAACGGTGGTGATTTCTTGCAAATAGGTATAATGGTAAATTACTTTCCTTCAACCAGAGAAGGTTAATTATAACTTAGATGTTACAAACAAGGTGCATTAATAAAAGAAATATATATATTACCGTGATCACAAAGAGATCAGAATGAAAGAAGTCTGAGAATGATTCCAAGAACCAAGCACAAACAATTTCCTTCGCAAGTAGCTTACTTCACAATAGGGCGACATTCCCGCAGTGAATTATTAACAACATTGATACATGGATATATATTTCCTTACAGATTCTTGTGCCAACATCAAGATCACATCACTACATGAAACGATATGCTGCACATGGAATGTAATAGGATTACTCTCATTAAACCCATTAACAGCTATTAAAACCTTTCATTTTGACATGAAGAGAAGCCTCCACAGCATCAGCTACAGAGAGGAAAAACCAATCAGTTCCAATTTTTTCAATAAAGTTAGCTGCCTTCATCTTTGTAATCACTTGCCACCTTGGATTCGCCACCGCCAACTGCAAAGATTCAATATTATAAATATAAACAAGCAATAGTGGCACACTCAATGTGTGTAATTTTTTTGAAAAAAAAAATATGATAATTTATTTATTTTAACAAATTAATTTACAATTAAAGTATGTGAAAAACCAAAAAGATGAAAGAGCGAATTAAAAGATATAAAATTATGTAAGAGAAAAATAAAGAACTATACTAAAAGAGAAACCCTAAAGATTTAAGCTTAGTAGTTTAACATTGTATAACTAAAATCATATCTTTAACCTTAATATAATACAAAGAAATAAAAAATTTTGAAAGAAAAAGAAAGATATAATAAATTAAAATTGCTAAGTAGAAGAAATAAATAAAAATTAAAACAAGTATAAGGAAAAGATAATATGAAAAGAATTAAGAAGCATTACACATTGTGAGACGAAATTTTGTTATTTGCTTAATACACAGTATAAATAGACCCACACACATGTATAGTTTTAAGAGAGAAAATGTCTATAATTAGGACAATTGACTTACTTGAATCCCCAGTGAAACGAGTTTCAGATGCAGTTCTTCCATGGCATGAATGCCTGATGTGTCTATGTTCGTCACATCTGCCACAACATTATACAGTAAATATATGAAAATTATATTGGGAAAGCTAGAGCCATGCAAGGAAGTTAGAGAGAGTGACTTTAGTTTTCAATGTGGGACAGTAAACTATTGAAATACTCACTTTTTGCAACAAAATATGCATTCATAAAAATGTGTTAATATTATTGATACGGATAATTAAAAATAGAGATGACAAACAGATACATGTACATTGTTTATAAATTCAATATCTTATAGAATATTCAGCTCTTGCTAGCTTCCGCTTAAGTTTTTATACACAAGGCTTACTAGTCATGTCGAGGACCATCACACGAATCCCTCCTTTAGTGTCTTCTTCCATCTCGTTCTCATCCATCACCCGCTTCAGGATCCTGAATCATGTAATGAAAATCAAAATTAATTTTTAAATATTTGTGCAATTAGGTACCTGTAATAATTATATTAGTTATTACCTTTGTGTGATGAAATTAGCATTTGCAAAGCAGAGTGTTCCACAGTTGATCCGGATTGCCAGGACGCCTGGAACTTGGGTGGCCACAGGATATTGTTCTATGTTGCAGAAGATGTCTGTTCCTGGGAGCCTCCCGACTACGTCCGTACTCGGCTTGATGGAGGACAAAATTAACTTGCCAAATGAGATGCTCACCTGCATTTAAATTAATGTAAATCATCACGTTGATTGTATATGCATACTTATATTATTCTCAATTTAAATTGTATTGTAATGCTAAAATTGTTTATAAATTACAATAATGTGGGGTCAATTTATGAATACTGTTACGAATGTATTATTCAGTGTTATAATATTGAACTTGACACAATTGGTGAATGGAAGTTAAAAAAGAAAAAAGAAATTGTATTGTTCTGTTTTTTCTTTCTTCTTATTCGTCTTCTTCTTCTTTTTTTATATTTTGGGGTACAATACACAAATTTTTAATAGATACCATTTTTTTTTCAAAAATATACACAAAATCAATATGAATTAAATAATATAACAAATAAAAAAATCTATAATTAAATTACAGATCATCTTGGTCCGTACACATACCCTAGTATTATTTACATTAAGTATGTGAGCTGGTTGGTGTACGAAGTTTTGTCTTTAGTGATGGTCCCATTAGTCAAATCTCAGGGAACAACACAAATTTGACCAATACTCAACTGTTCGTGAGAGCCTCCCGTAACAGTTAACGCATGTCGTGTCCCAACCCAAGTCTTATCCAAAATCTAGAAGAAAATTTAAAAACAAAAAAAATGGAGCCCACAAAAATGTTGATCAAATCTTAGACGTTTATGATTATTAGACCTGTGATTTGACATGCTAGAGTAGACCATTACATTATTCAGATTTCTTCTATTGCCTCGCAACTAAATTATGAGCAAATGTCAATCATCACACACACACGCAACGCAAGACTCCGTTTGTTTTCCTTTTTAAACTAATCATTAATACTTAAAAATACAAATTTTACTTAAGTTTAATTTTTTTAAAATTTATATAATTAATTAATAATTTTTTTAATTATTATAATTATTCACAATCAAATTCATATTTATTTTTATAATTTTTTTACTCATATTTATTTTTTATTAATTTATTTATTATCATATCATTTAATTATTATTATATATTACAAATATATAAAAATAATTGTACAATTCACTTAAATTTGCCAAACCAAACTTAATTTCGTCGTCGTCCGTCGTCCAAATTTTCCTCACGCATCCTTACTGAAAAACGAACATAGACAGAGACTTTAGATGATGAGTAGGTAGCAAAATTACCGCGACGAGGAGGCCGATTTCGACAGAGCCAAACAGGACGCCTAGAAAGGCGGCAACACAAACCACGAAGTCCAGCTTGTCCACCGTCCAGATGCCATAAGCTCCGTTCAAGTCGATGAGTCCAGGCAAGGCGGACAGGATGATTGAAGCCAGAATGGCCAGTGGTGTGTAGTACAGAAGCCTGGTGAGTAGCAACAGGGATATCAGCACTGTCACCGCCATAACTATGTTCGACACCACGCTTTCGCACCTCGCGCTGACGTTGACCGCCGTCCTGGAGAAGGAACCTGCCGACATGAGATCAGTGTGGCTTTCTTTTACCGACATTCTTGGAGTAATTTTTCAGAAGATGTATTCGCTGGACTGGATGGAAACAGAAAGTGACCTTACCAGTGGCTGCGTAGCAGGAAGTGAAAGACCCGACAATGTTCATAAATCCCATGGCTACCATTTCCTTGTTCCCATCCAGATTGTACCCTTTAATGGAAGCAAAGGATCTGCCAACAGCAATTGCCTCCTGACGGAGTTAATGTATATGTCAGTCATTCTTATCATTTTCCACCATACAAAATCACGCTAAGACGTGTAAAATGGTAGTGAAAAAGGAAGAAAGTGCTATATAAACTGACAGTGAGGGCTACAAGTGCGCAGATCAGTCCAACTTTTGCTGCTTCTCCCACATATTGACCTCCAAAATTCAGCTGATTAGCCGACAGTGGATTGAGGCCTCCCTTGAAGTGTTTCACGATCTTAACGCCGTGCTGATCGGCCCTTGTCAGGTACACTATCAGGGTGGATAATATGACTGAGAAGAGAGGAGCCATGGCTGGTAACCAGAATAGTTTCCTGTTTCTTCTGCCCTGAAAATTTTATTTCCAAAGGGCCAATTGTTAGAAAAGTTGCTGGTTACAGCAGTGAGCTGAGAATATTGTCATGAGATGAAAACGGTGGTTATCTGCCATCTGCAAACTCACGATGAATCTGGTGATTAGGATGAAGATCAAGAAGGAACAGCCAAGGACAGAGTTCAAAGGATACCACTGTTAAATTAGCACACAAATGTCATCAAGATTTGGAAATTCCCTATAAAAGCTGATTGAAATAAGAGTTATATATTGTCCTCTGGGAATTAAATTACTTGCTGACGAAGTGCTTTAACAACAGCCCCAATCACAGAGACCACATCAGTCTTTGTGGTGAAATGATTGATTCCAAGCAGTCCTTTCAACTGTTGGAGGCCAATTACAGTGGCTGCACCTCCCATGAACCCAACTATGGCAGCATGAGACAGAAAATCTATAAGAAATCCCAGCCTGCACACGTTCAAGTTCAGAACTAAGCAACGCGGACAATATTTCTGGAAGAATGACAGAGCTTAATTTCTAAAAGAAGCAAGAAAATTGACCTGAACAATCCAAACAGTGCCTGGAAGGTACCGGTGAAGAAGGTGACAGTGAAGATTATTCTTGTATAGACAGCTGGATCTGTATGAGGGTCTACCTGTTTTGAAATCATAGCCGACAGAAGCAAGGAAACCACAGCCACAGGCCCAATGGCGATCTCTCTCGAGCTTCCCATCAGGGCATATATCATAGGCGGCACAACACTGGTGTCTGAACGTTACAGCAAAAGTATGCAAGTTTTCAAGGTGCGAAATCAAGTAAACCAAGCTAAAGTGATTATTAATTCCGTTATCACATACACAAGCCATATTGAGGATCAAGCTTTGCCAGGTTAGCATATCCAATACTCTGCAAAGATAATCCATTTCAAGAAACCATGAATCACAAGCCAATTCAAGAGAAGTCATTATTCGTGCTATTAATACAATTGTACCTGAGGAATGCAGAGGCTGGCTAGAGTTAGGCCAGCCATGAGATCATTCTTGAACTTTGAGGCTCTGTAATTCCTTCCCCATTTGAGGATTGGAAACAGGCCCTGGAGGATGAGAGCAACCCTGTTTCTAAGCCCACTTGGCCAGTCTTTTTCTCGTGGAAGAATTGTCTCCTTTATGGAGCTGTACAGTTCTTGCCACGGGGGAGGAGCGTTGGGGGAGTTGAGCAGCCACTTAGCCCTCTCCGACCCCCCTGCGGCCGGACCACC
Source organism: Avicennia marina (assembly GCA_019155195.1). NCBI lineage: Eukaryota > Viridiplantae > Streptophyta > Magnoliopsida > Lamiales > Acanthaceae > Avicennia > Avicennia marina. The sequence goes on from CM032755.1 coordinate 16,628,612, forward strand.
CTCGGCATCCATCTGCTGTAACTCCATGGTGAATGTGTCAGCAGGAACAGTGCCCACGACTATTTTTGATGTGTTTCTCTGAGCCCAAGGAGTGAGGGCAAGTGATTCTCCAGCTTGCTTTAAATAATGGCCGCGTGACAATGGAGGGCATTCTGCAGTGCCATACGCTTTTTGGTTTTACACGTGTCGCGTTTCTTGTCCTGTCTACTAACATGCAATTCGGTACCGGAAATTTTTCTGCTGCATGGTCCATTTCCACTTGGTACATTTGTGTTGAACTTGTAAATTTGTAACATATATTACAATACGTAATTGAAAAAAAAAGTTAAAAATTAATTAAATATTAAAATTATGATATTTTTCACAATCCTACAAACATGTACATCGACAAGATCTACTACATTTGCAAACATGAAATCTAACAAGAAAAATTAATTAGGTAATTAGTTGTAAAAGATTATTTTAAATAATATATAATGTTGTGTGTGTATAAAGAAACATTAAATTAATTTACAAAATACATTCAATGTAAATATAATAATTCAATGTGAAGAAAAATTTTGTTTTTTGAAATGAAAACACCTCATTTAATACGAACATTTTTAATACAATATTTTTTAAAAAAATCCCAATTGCTCAGTTAGAATAATTTTTTGAAAAATAGTTAAATAAATTAAAGTCAAAAAATAAATAACAAAAATTATATAAGCTGATTAATATCTAAAGTTAAAATCTGCGAAATCAAAGAAAACTTAAAAAAAGATATTTTGTTTATTTTTTTTAAAAAAAAAATTGTACAACTGTTTTAATTGTTAATCCAAAATAGTTAAAACTAGTTTTTCTCTATATTAGGCAGGTTTGATCAAGTTTGACAAAAGGATTTTACTTACATCTTAATGAGTCCAAAAAATCAATGAATTTTGAGTTGAATCGGTCGCCAATTCGATACAATCTTCCAAACCTTGCTGTCAAGAACCATGCGAGTTGGCGGAGAATTTCTGTATCGTTCGTCTTCTTATTATTATATTAATAGGTGGACGGGATTAAGCTGATGATACACGTAATTGTTGGTGTGAAATTGAAAGTTTGGTAGGAAATATATGCTTATGAAAGCTCGATGTCTTGAAAATGAAATCTATTGGAATTTTGTTAATGTTAACGAGGAAACAAGTAGGATGCGTGGATTTAATTTTTCTAGTTTATTACCACTATATGTGTGTTAGTGTTGGGAATTTTGGACAACAGGATTTTGGTACTTTACCCTGAATGAAAAGATTATACTGATATAATAATTCACTACGAACAATTTTAGTCAATTAACAATTTACTCAAACATAATACAATACAAATAAATATAAAATTACAACAAAATTTCTCATTATCTTTAGGAAGATTTACTTCACGAATTCTCTCTAAACTTTATTGAAAGATTATCTCAACGCAAAAACTTATATATTCTCTGAAAGATTGAGATTATCTCAACATAAAAATTCATATATTTTCAAAAAACCTCACTCGGAGGATTATTACTCAAAGTTTTTTCACTTCTTCATTCTTATTCATTTTCTAAGCTTAGTTGTAACAAATGCCCTTATTTGTGTTAACTCTATGTAGAAATGAACATTCGAGATTAATTTAATTCAATAATTAAAATTGATCGACACTTACTTTATTTTACCTTTCATACTTACTCTATGAATTTAGATCAATTTATTAATCAGATTTGTTGACTTATTTTTTTTTTTAAGAAAATAGATCATGAATGTTTAAGTATGCTCGAATTTCTTAAAGTACGTCACAACAATATTATTTTAAATAGATTCTAAATGTGAGTCGCTTTTCCAACTGTTGAATAAAAGTAGAAGATAGAGTTAATGCACCAGTTTTATTAAGGTAAGCATGGATGGAACTCAAATTTGGAATTACTAAAGGATTTATCAGCTGCCCGGTTATGACAAGTAATCTCCACTTGATTATAGATCATCTAGATCAAAATTAGAATAGTGTATTTTCAAAATGGATTGTTGTAGTACTACGTTCGTTAATGGATAAAAAAAATTTCAATTTCACGTACCAACAGCAGGAGTTGATAATTTTTTTAATTAAAGCATGATCGAATATATATATTATTATTTCTAAATAATAACGTTTTTACGATAAAAGAAACAGAAATTTCTTAATGCAATAAGCGACACCCGAGCTTTTCGTATATGTTGGTACTCGCGACTTCCCAATTTCAAAATTGCGAGATATTATTAACTTTGTATCTGATTAAGTCAAATTCCCTACAAATTTACATGTGAATGGCACTTCTAAATACTACAAATTCATATAAACACGTTAAATTTAATCAATCAATTATTGGAAATGGCAATTGTTCTTTCACGGGGCTTGTCTTTACGACACATTAAAGGTTGGATTAAGGCAGCCCACGAGGGCGGATCCGTACCACGAAGACGAGATAAACAATTCACACATCTAATTGTTCATCCACTCCCCAACATATTCTTAAGGTTATAAATCCATCTTTAGTTGCTTAATGTACCTCATTATGTATTTTCTCTTCACTCTATTCCATTAATTTCATTCACTTCCCTTAATTTCAATATATACAATTTTCTTTCTTTCGTTACATTTTATGAATGATTCAAAGTTTATATTTAAACATGTACAACTTTATTTATGTATACACCCATTTACTATTCCTCAATTTCAATTTATTATATATTTTTTCTTTCAATTAGTACAATAATAGAAATTTAAATTACATTCCTCCATTCATTATATTTAAAAAGCACATTTTATGTATGTTTTGATTTTTGGTGTGTGTTTTCAAGTGTATTTTTCTTGAAAAATATATAAAAATAAGAGGAAGATAAAATTTAAAAATTGTAATAATGACAATATTATTTTTTGGGTGAAAAAATGAAAACAAACATAATCAATCTTGCTTTCAATTGTGTTTCTCTTGTCATTTGAGTTTATTCTATTCTTATTCTCTCTTCTAGTTTTTTTTTTTTTTCTTCTCCCATTTTATAAATAATAATATTTATTTATTTATATAATTATACACACACAGTGTGTCCTTTATCATTAATTATATATTAATTAAAATTAGGGGCGTCTTTTTGGTTGCTAAATGTGCTCTTACGTCATACATGGTTTTTACTCAATTCTTTCAATTTTTATTTATAATTTATATTCCATTAATTTAATATATTATACTATTTTCATCAATTTCCTCTTCATGTTGTAATTTATTCTATTCTCTCTTATATAAGTTACTTTCTTTCTCTTTTATTTTATTTTATAAATGATATAACAGTTATACTTAAAATTATTATTAATTTATTTATATAATTATACACATGCATCTAGAGTAATTTTCATTTTAAGGCTAAATGCCCCATACTAGTTACATAATATGTAATTACTAACATATTCTTATTTCTTTAATTATACAGATACATAAACACACACACACACACACACACACATATGTATATATTTAATTCTACTCCCTTATTTTTTTTATTTATTTCACTATCCAGCTTCAAATTTAAATTATTTTTTTCTCAAGTTTCTCTCTTTCACTCTTATTTTATAAATAACATAAATTTTATATTTAAAACTAATTATTGATTTATTAATTTAAATATCCACATGTATTGCATGTATCTTTTATCACTTTTACATGGAGTGTTTCGCCTCCCAATTTAGCTTGTAGAATTTTTATTTTTTAATGAAAATGAGCCTTCAAGGAAAGTGAATGCGAGTTCCAATTATTGTTGAACGACAAAACCAAATTTATTGAAAAATAAGAGGATATATTTTGAAAGGTATCATGTACATATATCCACTGATGAGACAAATTTTTATGGGGTCTCACTATTATATCATATTAATTAACAGAAATGGAGGCCCACTGCCTTTTTTTACATTATCAATTTATTTTCCATCCATTGTGACATTTCTTCCCAAACGTACAATCTCTAATTAAAAATTTGAATGTTCATTGAATTATCAGCAGACTCATTTTTTATATAATTATTGCTATTAAAATAATTTGAATTTATTATTACAACTAAATATTATATGACATATTATAATAATTTTCTATCGACAATTTAAATTAATTAATTATTAATAACTGAATACTGCGTAAATCATTAATAATTTTTTTGTGAGACTTAAATCCATGAGCTCAAAGTTATGAAGCCCCAACGTCGTTATCAGGCCAATCTTCCTTAGCTAGACTACACGAGTATGTTTGTTTTTAAGAATTTAAGGTGGAAAAAAAATTGATGAAAAAAGGAAAAGAAAATCAAAAAAAAAAAAAAACTAAATTTTATATTATGTTTGGTTGAAAGGATTTCAATAAGGAAAGAAAAAATTAAGAAAAAAGAAATAAAATTAAACAAAAACTTAAATATAAAATCTTTTATAATTTGAGAAAAAATAATAAAGAAATAAATAAAAAACAGAATTTGTGAAATTTTTGAAAGAAGAATAAAAGTTAAAATATTTTTTTTCATTTTTTTCACCATTTTTTGAGTAAAATAAAATTTCTTTCACTAAACCATAATTTCTTTTTAGGTTTTTTTGTCATAAAATTTTCCTTCTCAACCAAATAATTAAAATCATTTTCCTTAACAATTTTTTTCCTTTCCTCTTTAAACTCCAAAAACCAAACATACTGTACATTTGTAGACACGAACATAAAATTAATTGAAGGACGATTCATTATAAGGATTAAATTTGATAAATTAACTTATTAAAGTTAATCAAATATTCATTTTAAGTGATAAAAGCTAATAGTAAATTATTGTCTTACATTAATTTAACAAAATATTGGATTAATAATCCAACACAATGGCTTGATTTACTTTCAAAGACGAGAGTAAGGCCCTTTGACATTATTTTAAATGATTATTTTATTATATTTGGGCGATGTTTATTTTATATGATTAGATAGAATAATTATTTTATCTAATATAATTACATATTCTTTATGAATGATAGAGGCATGTGATAACAAGACAAATTTAATATAAAATAATTAAAATGAAGGATAATTAATCTCACGTAACAAATGTGATAAAAAAAATTTTCAAAATAATTTAAACGAGCCTTAATCCTAAGTAAACATGTCCCATATATGAATTAATTCTCTTTTATTTTGATTATTTTATATAAGACTTGACATTAATTAAGAGTTTTATCAATCATAAATAACAAGTGATTAAAATTAATAAAATAATTTATCTAGCATAATCATTCATAGAAGACGTAACCAATTACTATAATAAAGTAATCCAAATATGTTAACCATTAGATGTATTTATCATTAAGTTATCTCATAAATATTTTATCATTCAAAAATTATAATAATTGAAAAAAATTAATTAATTATATATACAACACGAAAAACACTTGAATTTGAATTGAAAAATTATTTCATTAAGCTATATGTTTAGAAGTTTAGAATTACATGCGATATTGGCTGATTGGAGAATGGGTTCCAAACATAGCCCAAGCATTTAACTTTGACGTGAAGTATAGGTTTGATGATGAGTGCAGTGACGTTGAATCAAACAAGTTGGGGAAGAAATTTCAATCAAATTCGGATTCTTACATGTATTGTTTAGAGAAAGTAACGAAGAGACAAATTGATCCCCAACTGCTTTGCACTTAACTTCTCCATCATTTGTACAAATTAGGAAGCAAAACCGAAAGTAATATAATTTTAAAGAATCGAAGAACTCCACCTTCCATAGAATCCGACGCTTCCTCCATCAACCCCGACACTATGCTTGGCTCAAGAATTTTTGGAGGAAAAAGGAAAAAAGATGATAAAGAAAATAATTTTAGTTATTTGGTTCATAAAAAAAAATGATGATGAAAAAAAAGTCAGAGGGAAAATATTTTTAAGTAAAGGCAAATCATTTTCGACGAAGAAAACTATTTTAACTATGTCTTCTTCCCTCAAAATTTTCATCACTTCCATTTTTCTCATTCATTCTCAAATTGTTTCTCTTAAATAATCAAAAAATTATAAAATTTGATTTTTTTAATCTTATTTTACGATTTTTAATGATTTTTTCTCATAAAAATTATTCTACCAAACAATTCATGAAATTTTAAATTTTTTCAATAATATTATTTTCCCTTTCTCTAGCATTTGTCTATTCTTTCTAGCAAAGTGCAAATCTCCATTTTGTGGGTTTCTTCCACGCGCCACTATGTTACTGTTAAATATCCTTCAAATACCACCCGTTCCTCACCCAACAATCATTATTTCCCAAAGAAAACAACACTGTTTTTCATCAAAATGCCTTTCACAATTATATCGATACCCTCCACCAGTAGAAAGAGGAAATTCGTCACAAAATTTGCTAGAATTGCCATCCCGTCCAGTATATGTATTATTCTCAAATGATCAAATTAGAGTAAAAATAATTAAAAATGAAAGAAAAAGATCAATGCTTTCCTAACTAAAACCGACACTTTAGAATCATTTTGATTTATCAAAAACACACTCTTAAAAATTAGCAAATAGCGCATTAAGAGAGGCCAAATGAACAGATGGAGTTTGAGTTTGAGTTTGATTAGAAATAAATAATTTTACCACTGGTTTTTCCAACTAGACTAGACAACCTCAATGTCAATTCAAACTATCCCAACCGTCGATAGTGCATGAGCTCCTCTACACGTTGGCGCATAAGTTTCATCAAAAAAATTAGGTTTTGGAATGAGATGCACTTGTTGAGGAATAAGAGCTTTAGGGAATATATTTCATGGGGTACTGCTGTGGCTTTTGGTCATTGTTTTATGTAGTGCCCTAATTTCATGCTGCCTCTTCCGAGAGAAAATCCACTAAAATTAGGTTCCCATGCATGCAATGTTTACAAAGGATACGTACACTGTATTTATGGGATAACTTCTTGCTTATTGTTAATTTCAATAAGTGATTTTTGTGTGTATATTTCTTGTCTAATTTGTATATGATTTCTTATTGAATATAACTTTGACTATATGTATCAGAATTGCTTTTATCTAAAATTATTGATAATAGCCTAAGATAAATTTTCACATGCGTACTGCGCACAAAGGGATGGGATGTTCGGTCACCATCCTCAATTTGTTCAAATTCCTGTTTATTTATATGTTCAGTAGATACCAAATACCTAACAAAAATGCTCATGTGTCCCATCATACTGGCGTCATAATAATTTACTTTCTTTTTTATCCTATTTATTTTTTAAGTCTAGGACTTTGAACATAATCAAATTAAATCAATCATAGGTTCCACTGTCTTGTTTATGTTCTTATTTTTGGCTTGTACATTATACATTATACATGTGGTCTCTATGGAGGCATGAATCATGTGCGTTTCGCTTTATCTTTCTCAAATCCAATAGAAATTTTAGAATATATATATTTGGATTTTCATCTTCTTTTTTTCAAATGACCATAGATTTGGGTGAAAGGAAAACTTAATTGGTGTAGCACTCACTTGGAACTTCGCCATATTTATTTAACTTATCTATTTTTACATAATTTAGATGGTTGTGTTCTTTTTCTTGCAAGTTATCATGAATTACATAATCTAAAAAGTTTAGAACGGAGGAGAGATGGGTTTGAACTTTTAGATTTGGAAAAGAAACAATGTAACATGGATATTTGGAATGTCAACAGCCTAAAGTTTGGGTCAAGATTACTCTAGCATTATTATACACGAATGTCATTCCCAACGCATTGGGTAACATGTATCATTTTGTTGTATATTGGCCCTATAGATATCATCCTATTCACATGTATGCTATGTGCAAACATACGTTTCTTGATGTTATCTTATTAAAAATATAACATTTGTCATATTATGAATACCTTGTACATATGTGGACCGAGACTGCCATTTGTTAAATCTATTGAACTTGTGCTAAATTCTTTCAAACATGTTATCTTCTATTGTTTATGCATGTATTTTGACCTACCCCTTTGTGTCCATTGAGCCTCCGTGTCCTGTCTCAATAAAATTAATATATGCATATTTAGCATGATTAATAAATAAATAAATAAATAAAGGTGAATATTCATGCAATGTTACAACATGGCTCCAAAAATTTTTAGGATGCGCATCTAATGTCTTTATGGTTACCTAATTAAAAAATATCATGATGATATTAATGCTCATTCCATTTATTTAAATATGAATATATGATGTGGAAAAGATTTTCTTTTAGGTCCTTGTAATTTAAGTATATGTCTCACGTTTAAAATTGTATGATGAATTACTCACTTGCTTTTGGTATTACAAACTTGTCAAAAAGAAACTTACCGTGGTGCAAAAGTCATTCAACAAACAGCACGAACATGTATACTATATTATTATTTTAATAAAGATTTTTAATTGTTCAAAATAAAATTACACAAATACCCTTTTTAACTATCAAATTTTCTTTATATCCAAATTTTTATCTTTTTTTATTTTGATATTTGATCTACTTTTAACTTATATTTATACTATATTATTTAAAAAATAAGATTTTTGCAACGCACAATGAGAAATTACACAATTAACTTTATTTAAATTCTTATATTTTTCATCATTTTCTTTTAAACTTTTTATAATCAAAATTTCTCTCTATCCAAATTCTCTTGATATTTTAATATTTATTTAGAAAAATTTTTAATACTTTTTTAATAATTCTAACTATCTTATTTAAAATATAATAATTTCATAATCTATATAAATTTACACTACGACATTTGCTAGTAAACTTTATTTGAGCACATGAAACCTGGGATTATTAGGTTGCGCTTGTGCAATCCAAGAGCAAACCAAGAAAAGATCAAGACCAACTACTCCACACTTGCAGTGTGGATGCGTGAGCCCCACATCATGTAGGGCCTACCCTGTGTGAATGTGGAAGCAACTGCCCCTGAATTGCACAAGTATTTCCTAACAATAAGTTGAATGTACATAATTACGTAGCTAAATCCATAATATATATTTGATGATATATTTGTGCCTAGTTAGTTTCATACAAAAGTTCATTCGTTTTCTATTTTAATTTCCTATTTTTACTTTTTTTTAATATATATTGTTGCTATCGTGTATAGACTTTTAATTATTTTTACATGAATGAATTTTAGCGACTAGCCAACACAAGATTAGTTGAACATACATAATTTCTTAACTAAATTCATCATATATGTTAGTATATTGGATGCGTGCACAAAATCTTTTATAAATATTGAATTTCATTTACTTTAATTTTTTAAAATAATTTTTTTAAAAAATTGAAAGTATATAAAAAATTTAAAACATCAAGAAAGACTAGTAAAATTAGCACAGTTTATGTGTGTGTAGATTATTTATAAATTATAGAATCATTGTATTTTTAAATAATAAAATAATATTATTTAAAATATAAAAATATTTAAAATAAAAAATAAAGAAAGTGAAAGTAAATAGTTTAGAAAGAAAAACATAAACAAAAATAAATTTAAAAAATTGAGTTATAAATGATATAGAAAGAAAATGAATTAAATATAAAATTAAATATGTAATTTTATATTGTACAACTAAAATTAAATATAAAATTATATTTTGTAAAATTAAAATGAACTCAAATACTTAATAATGTAAAATAAGTAAGATGAATGAATTGAAATCTATAGGATTGTATTAAAAGAGAATGAAGAAATTAAAAAAAAAAAAAAGTGAAATATTAAAGTAATGACATTATCATAATTAGTTAATTACTTAACTAATTTGGATTCAAATATAAATTGACCGCTGCGCTAATCTATCCCATCCTAATTGCAAATTCGAAAGCGACATCGTAACAGACATAATTTTTAATATGTCAGCACCCTCAGTACCTTTGTGAATCGAACGCTTCCTACTTGCTTAGAGTAGGATAGCGACGTGTCATCTTTCCTAACAGGACATGAATCATATCGCATGAGAAGACGGTGTTTTTATACGTGAAAATTACATATTTAATTATTATTTTTAAAAAAATTTTAATATAATTTTTAAAGTAAAATATTTTAAAAAACATATTAAAATTTAAAAATAAACAAAGCTCTTGATACGTTACAAACGCGTGAACATATGCCCCCAGGTTGTCTTGGCAGATACAGTCACTGCAGTTGCACCTGATGCATCTGTCTCCGTGAGTATGTGTGCACATTTGAAATTGATAGGCTTGCTTTTATCATCTTTAAGGTCTTTTTTTTTTTTTTTTTTTTCGTGGAATAAATCAACTTAGAATTTGTAATGAGTTCTAGCTAATTTAAAATTGGCACCACTTCAATAGGTGTCTTAAAGTAAATACCTAACAACTTGTTTAGATATTTGATATAAAAGGGGATTTCTGCGAGAGGGCCAAATCTTGTTCTGTGGAAGATCCATAGATTGTATCATGAGGCTATTGTCCAAGTTTGCTAGTGAAAACTAGAAATTAATCCTCCTATTGGCTGTAAGCAGGATTTGGGGTGCTATTAATTAAATTAAAAAATTAATTGTTGTTTGGTTTTACTTTGATTCATGTTTTATAATGTTTCTTCGGCAATTTTTTTCATTTGTATTTTCCCCATTTAATTATGTATTCAACATTGCAATATCTAATCTAATGTACTTCATTTAAAAGCGATATCAGCACTTCACAAATGAGATTTTTAATTTTTGTATTGCGTATTTGAAATAATGCAATTGAATGTGGTCTTTGAGTTTGTTTAAGTTGAATTTAAAAAACACCAATGCAAGCCCAACATCATTGTTGTGCTTTGGCCAACGGCGTTATGGAGATTGAGCTTATTAGCATCTATTAACTCATATAGAACTCAAGCTTAACAAGGAAGCAATTAATTGTCAAAAATCATGAGCTTTCAAAATAAATTGAACCCATTTAGGAAAGGAACATTATAATCCATTTAGAGGTATATCTCTTTTTACAAATCAAAGTCATTTAGAATAACCATGTATGATGGTAATATTTCTCAACACGCGCAATTCGAACAAGCCTTAACTAGTTTGAGCTCTGTTTATTGATGTTTATTGATTAATAATTATTAAATATGAGGAAAAACATGAACACGCACACGAATACACTATTTTTTTATTGTTGCAAATTTCGTTCAATTAACAAGAATAATCCATACATCTTATCACTTACCAAGTAAATTTTAAATGAAACATCATATCTTCAGAACATTCTCACTGCTTGCAGAATTTTAATAGTTGGTCTGAGATTTCGTACAACATATAGAATAATAAGATTTTTGGATTGTTTGGGTTGAAACATGTTAACTAAAACTCAACTTAATTGGGTCTGGGCTTCAAGCAACTCTAGCAGTCCTATGAATAATTTAGGCATAGATACTTTAGTACACACATACATATACATGTGTGCATGTATGAATATATTAATACTAGATATATATTATTTTTTATATTTGATATGTAATATAAGTTGCTTGTGGCATATACATGGTATGGTCAAAAAACTACTTTGACTAAATTTGAATAAAAATTCCTAGGCTATGCCTGGCTTGTTGTTTGGGTGGGTAGGGAAAATTTAATAATTTGAATAAGAAAAAATTAATATTTGATTCATAAGATTAATTTTCCTAACCATTCTAATCTTATGAATCAAATATTAATTTTTTCTTATTCAAGAGATATATATATATATATATTTAAAATATAATAATGATTGGATGGTGTGATGATATATAGGTTTATATGGAAATAAAAAATGTATGTGAGTAAAAAAATTATAGAGATATGAGTTAGTTTAATTGTGAATAGTATAATAATTTAAAAATTATTAATTAATTATACAAGATAATAAAAATTTTTTTTTGAATTTAAGTTTTAATGAATTACATGGTAAGATGAATAGTGAAAAATATATTAACAAACTTAGCCAAACTTTTAATCATGAAATATAAAATCTTTCTCGCTTGCCTAGAAAGAGAAAATGAAGGTTATGATTGGACACAAATCTATTTTACTTTTTTGAAGATCGTCTTTTTAAAAGAAAACGTGAGAAAATAGAAGTTTGAAAAAGTAAAAGTTAATATTGGATATACGTTTGTATATGTTGATTTCTAGAAAAAAAAACAGAGAATTGCTAATGATATACTGTGTATCTATATGTATTTTAAATTATGGTAGGTTAGGATAGATAAAAGAAAAAAATATAATATTTTGAAAAATTATAGATTCTAGATTTAAGCATATGTAAAATATGAAATAAAAAAAAAAATCTAGATATGCCAAATATAATTTATTTTTAAAAGAAAGTTTTGTAAAACACAATTTCGTGACACAAGAATGCTTTCCAATCACAATCAAAATGTTTTCTTTTCTAGAGAAAAATAGTTAATATATAAATGTGCTCTAATGGAGTTTATCTTTGAGTTGCATCATGCTCTCGAATTAAGTTAGCAACGTGGCGGTAATTTCGAAATATTCATCTCAAAAATACTCATATACATATATATTAAAAACATTTAAATCTAACATTTTAATAATCAATTCATCACAAATTTCATCCCTTGTATCGAACATAATAACCAAAACCAAATACAATCATTACAATAGAAATTTTACAATACATCACTTATTTCTTAACACAATAAAATCAAAAAACACTGCTGTCTTCAACTTTCATATATAGAATATATCAACCCCAAATATGTTACTCCTTGCCATCATCGTCTACGAGAGAAATTGTTTTGACTTGTGAGCAAAATTTACCCACTAAAAGGTTTGTCTAATTTCTTATGAGATATGAATCCAATTAAAATATTTTGCGAACTTTTAAAACAATTTTTAGAATTAAGTTGTAAACATCGAAACAAACGTTAATTAATTTATTAACCCATCTTGTCACATGCTTGTAATTCGGATATTCGCATCCCATTTTATTTATTATTAATTTTGTCCATTGCGAGTCTCAATCTTCAATTTAGGGTTTAGGGTTACATAATTTATTTCAATTTAACTAGACGATATTTTAATTTATTTTTCAATTGATAGGGTTATATAATCTACCAACTTTGCCTATTATGAGCCATAGTCTTCAATTCTAATTAGGCGATAGCCTAATCTGTGATTTTGATTAATAAAGTCGTATATATTGTTAGTTTTGACTCCTATAAGTCTTAATTTTCAATCTAAATTAATCTAATTTATCAATTCCTATTAGTAAGGTCAGAACAAATAATGCATCAAATGAGCAGATGGTTTGTGATTTCAAATTCCAAGTGTTCCTGTATCATCCACATTCATAATTTAGTTTAACATAAATATTTTTAAATAATAAGTTTGACAATATCTTAAATAAAGTGTATACAAAATCATGTCCACATCTAAATATTTTAGTAATATAATTCCCGTGTTGGTAGGAACAAAACTTAGCTCCGGAAAACAATGACATTTTGAAATATTTCAAAAATAATTTCTTAAAATTCATGGTAATATGAAATTTATCCTTCTTAATTGAAATAGTTGAAAATTCTCAGAAAAGTCATTTTCATGATAAAAGTTCAATTCATTTGATAAGGAAAATTTAACAATTAAGGTAATTGCAAAAATTTTAAGAAGAACCAACTTATTGGGATCTAGCTACCAATGGTTTAATTAAAACTTCGTTCGGATTCTTAAGCTATGTTTGTTTTTATTCTTTTACTCAAAAAATATACATTATAAGTATTAGACTTTTAAATTTTATTTTTATTTTTAAAAATTTTTCAGACTTTTTTTAAAAAAATACATTTAAAAAAACACATTAAAAAATTAAAATAAACATAACATTAAAGTCTGACCAAATAAACCGGATGCTTGAGTAAATATTCTGCCTAGCCTAAATTTCTGAATTAGCAGTCCCTCACCGGAGATAATTCCCTCAAATTCCACAACTGCTAATGCAAAATCTTTGTTGAAAGTTACAAGCCATTTGTTAATTGTGTTAGTAATCGCTCGTTAGCCTCCCTCGTATGCCATAAAATGCACACAATGGTTCACGCTTCTGATGATGTTAGACACCCAAATGCATGTCTCTTGCCCCCCTAGGTGTTTACTTTTGCCTGGATGGGATGCATATAATGTAATACGGCAGCTTTCATCACTCCGCTCAAGTTTGTACTTGGCCTATGCTCATCCTACACACGCCTATGTATATGTATGTGTGTGTGTGTATACACACACATACAAGTAGGTGTGGCTAGTTAGGGGGTGATTTTGACTTGGACCCTTCGTGCACAGAATTACACCTACACACATTTATATCTATATAGAAGTAGGTACTGGCTAGTTAGTACGTGACGTTTTCTGATTGACCCTGACATGCCCTTCTTCTTTTTCTATCGTTAACTCATTTCCCAACACCTCAACTATTATTGCAAAATCAAAAGATAAATATATACACAAACGCACATTCATAGGCGCCCATGGGACTATAAAGATCAGGATAACCTCCTTCTTCTGTCGCCATATACGTATCAGTAAACACACGTCTGTAAGTTTATGTCGAATTCATTTTCTGAACCAGCCCTGCTTCCTAATATAGCGATAAAAATTAAAATCCGTGGCTCTTCTTTAGCCACACTCCTCCTTTTCTCTCCCATTCACTGTTTTTTGTTTTTTCGAAATACTCTACGGCATTAATATACTTAAGAGACAATTGTCCACTGACGAAGTAAGTAGAATCCAACTATAATTTCTTATCACACCATAATATCTAATGATAAGAATAAATCAAAACCCAAAAAGAATGATATGAATCATGCCTCAATTTTGGGGTTGGAGACTCTCTTGTTCTCTCCTTCAGTTTGGAGCCGGCCAAACAACGTTTGGGGTTGGGGGATCCTTTCTTTATTTTCTGCAGCAACACTATAGGTGGCTTTATGTCTAGGTTAATTTAGAGCAAGGGTTCTTCTTAATTAAGGCATAAATTCCCCAACAACCCCCCCTCTAAACTTAACCTCAATCGGCCTTATTTCTTCCAAAAATTCAGCCCCAATTAGCCATAATCTCCTCTAGGCACATAAGGCAAGGTTTGACTAACTTATGATATTATTCCCGTTGTACAAGCTTAAGACATTAAGACTAATAATTATTTTTAATATCATTATTATTATCATTAACATTATCATTACAGAGAAGTTTGGGGAGGGGACCCGACCATTACATTATCCTAACCGTTATTTTAGAACAAATATATATGAATCACAGCGTATGAAATTCTACGTGAAATATATCAAAGGTATAAAAATTGGACAATAATTTTGAATGCTAAATAGATACAAAATTGAAGTAGTGACAATTGATCGTGCAATATGTTAATCTTTCTTGTATTGTATCCCTTGTAAGAAATTAGTTGTGTGAACTCTAGCTATGACAATAGATTCAATGAATTGTATGCACTAATAGTGGGGTTTTACTTTATAGTATTATTATTCATAGTTGTGGTAGAAAAATAAATTAAACCATCAATACTCAGTTACTTTATCAAATATAACGAACCGCATTTGAATAATATATTCTCATTCAATAAAGTTTTAAGCTCAATTTAATTGATAAAAATGATAAAAATATTTAAAAAAAAATTATTCTCACTCAGTTCAATTAAAAAAATTATTAAATAGAATTAAATTCAAACACATTTTTGTTAATCTCCGTAACAACAATAATAATCTTTCATATTAACGTGTTCAATACCAAATCTTTTAATTGACAGGAAATAATACTCAAATTTAAACTCATTCTCAAATTGAAAAATACTCTTTGTCTATATTGTATTATTAAATGTTTGAAATCATTTTGGTTGCACGATGCAGAACAACACATTTATCTTATTTGAAATACACTTATCCTTAGTTTAAGTTCTTTAATTCTTTTCTATCCCTTTTTCTCTTTTCTTTTAATTTATTTTTAGTTTTATTTTTTTTCATTTTTTCGACTTTCAATTTATTTTTATTTTAAATAATTTTTTATCGTTTAAATTTTAAATAGTATTATTTCTACTGTTTAAAATTTAATAATTTTATAATTATCAAATAATTCTACACGCATATGTGCCTACTTCACTGATAGTGACCTAAAATGTATATTTTAAAAAATTATTTCATTACACCTATTGAGTTAGGTTATTTATTCACTATTTTGATAATATTATATTCATTTTTTCTTTATCATATTTTTTAAAAAAGATACATATAATTATTTTAAATATAATAATTTAACCAACTCAATTGATAAATTTTAGCATGGCGTAATATAGAAATAGCAATGAAGTAAAGACCATAGGTACTCACACCTACCCCGCGTGGGTATAAATGGGGCGTGAATTGGGGCAGGGTGGCGTGGTCGGGTAGACTCTGCCACATCCTTTGCTCTAACCCCCTTTTAATTGTATATATGTATTTTTATTATCTATACTTATATTTTGAGAAAATAAATTATACAATATAAATTTATGTAATTATTTTAATTTTATATTTATTTATTTGTTAATATTTTCTTTTGCCTTCTCTTCTAATTTATTTTTATTTTTTATTTAAATTTTTTTCTCATTACAAAATCTTTTAATGTATTTTACTGTTATACGTTTCAATTTTAAATGATGTTTTTTTTATTATTTTAAAATACATAACTTTATAATTTGTAAATAATTTTGCTCGTATAAAAGTGTAAAATTTATTACTTAGAATAGATTACAAGTTACTGCTTAATTATGTATAATGTTTAGTGATTAATTTTGTATATTATTTTATATATAATCAATTTGAAATTAGTTAATTTAAACTATTTTTTGTTCATTATAATATAAAAAAATTATTTGATTCTATATTTTTATGTTTTTTATATTAATTATGAAAAATGTTTATCATATTTATTATTTTTGTGGAATTAATTAGTGTTATTTAATTTTGATAATATAAATAAATAAAATTAAACCTTTTTTAAAATTTAATTTTTTAAATAAAATTAGATATTTTTTTTTAAAGAAGTATCCGTGGAAGATGGGGGGTGGGGGCGGAGAAAATAATAGTGAGGTATATTTTTTTATCACGGATGGGCGACGGGGGAGTAATTCTCCGCTAACATCCGTAGCGGAGCATACCTTTTTACAAGACTAATCAAATTAAAAGGACATTTTAGTCATTTACCTGCTGAGAATGGCCGAAGATGGCGACGTGCCACCGTCAGATGTCCTCGTATCAGTAAATGAGAAAACTTCGAGAATCAGTACTTAAATGTCTCCTCCTCTTCAAAAAGATAACAGCTTCATTCAATCTCCCACCACCAACCCAACATTAAATTTCGGAGGAAGGAGAAGATCAGACGAAAATGGAGAGTTCATCATCAATGAAAAACAAGGAGACAGAAAGCGTTGAAAAACCCTTTTTTCCTCGTAATCCATGCAACTATTTTCAACAATTCGTCTGGCCTGCCATTCTCAAGTGTCTAGGTTTGGAATCTGAGGCTGGGAATTCCGTTTCTTCAAACGCGGAAGATGACAACAATGGCTGTGGTGGTGACGAAACGATCAGTTGCCATGGCTCTTCTTCTTCAGCGACGGTGCAGCCTGCAGACCCTCTGGCTGATCCACCAGCAGCTGTGGCGACGAATAGGACGCCACCCACGCCGCCAATAAGTGGGGGAAGAGGACCTCAGACCAACTCCGGCTCCAGTTAAATCTTTTGCTTAGTGTTTGCTTTCTTCGATGTATGGTTTGACTATGGTGTGGATTTCATCTCTCTCTCTCCCCCGCACACGCACTTCCAGATTGGGGTTTGGAACTGCATATTTGTTTTCTTTGTTTGTTTTATAATTTATGTCTACGTATATGTGTGGGTGTATGCTTTAATGAATATTTCCAGTGCATGTAACATAGTTGTCATAAAACTGCTGGGGAATTATGTCTCTTGCCCTCCCCCTTACACAGTCTCTCTCTATATATACATATGTATACGTAAATGTATATATCTATCTATGTATTTATATATACTGTTTTTCATTTCTAGCTAGCGAAAGATCGACATTCCTCGTGCACAAATGGTACTTACGCATACATATACATATGTTTTCTCATCCGTGAAATTTGCTGCTGCTAACGATGAACTTATGGGTTATGTTTGGGAGAAGGGTTTTTGTTCGAAAATAATTTTTGATAAGAGTTGCAGTGAAATGAGCAGATGCTTAGATATAAAATTTTGATTAGATAAAAAATTTAATTTGTTTGAATATATTGTACTAATAATTTGATGACGTGAAAGTATATATAGATAATATTAGTTTGTAAAATATAAATAAAAATTAACGTACGTGTGCAATGTATACATGTATTGATATGTAAAATTATTAAAAAATAATTAATTAATTATATAATAAAATTTAAATGAATATTTTGTTATGTTTGAAAGGATGAGTTGCAATGAAAGGGCAGGGCTCCAAGCATAGTGATGCTGTGCAACGTTGATAATTTTTAAATATATGTGATATAATGTAATTAATCTGTTGACAATGATTTTCATGAATTTAGTGAACTGAAGCAGCAACACAAACACACGCGGACACATTAAGCTCGTGTTGTGAAAATCAAAAGTCCTTCGTTGAGTGGTTTATAGTCTGTGATGTTCCTACGCATGATTTATTGTGCCAGCTCTTGCCGGTCAATGCCACGCCAGTCAATCTGGTACTTTATCGATTTGAATTTGACTGTTTGGTCTTATATAAGCTGTATTATTAAACACAATGTGAATTTACATATATACTATTTTTAATTAAATTTATATTATATTTATATCTATATTATTAAGATTTTAATATCAAGTAAGTTTACAAATACATTTTTATTTAAGTTAATAATGAAAAAATTATCTTTTATTATTATTTTTTCCTTTTATTGTTTATTCACTCAAAATATGTTTTTACATAAGTATAAAATAAAAATTTATATAAACTAATCTAAAAAGAACATATACATATATATATATATATAGATTAATCAATTATTATTATTTTTTATATTATATTAATTTGAGCACGCACCTAGAGTGTGCTAAAATTATTAGGATATATGAATTTGATGTAAGTAAAATTTAATAAAATAATTGGGTCGAAGTAGGGATGTCGTTCAACTTCAGAATCTAAACTGTAAAATGGTCCTTGATCCTGCAACAATAAATTCCCCCTTTCTTTTAGTTACATTAAGGGAAAGACATAAATAAAAGGTCACGTAAGGTTTCCAGCTTCTTCCTCGTGACAGAGAACACAACTTGAGGCTCAAATTCAATTTCAATCTCATAAACAGACCTTGTCTCTAATCCTAGCTTGGTATTTCCAACATGCAATGAATACAAAGGTTAATACAAAAATATATAAAATAACAAATAAAAGAACAGCAAGATTTACAGGATTTAGTAATGTGCCTACATTCTTAGGGCAACATGTAGATGCTTTCCACTAGTATTCAAAAAGAGTACAACCTTTTTTACTTGCCACTCAAAATAATACGTGTGAAAAATTCACTTTTTTCTAAAGATGACAAAGAACCCTCTCTTCTATTCTTTTCTCTCAAAACCTCTCCTTTGCCATATGCCTCTAACCTATACAAAATTTCTATACCTCACAATACAAAATTCAAGGTTCCCGACACCTCTATTTGTTGTGTTAGCCGTGAGATGTTGATTATAAGGTAAGAAATATGAATTTCAAGGTTCCCAACACCCCTAGTTCATATGTATGATTAACCATGTATTATAAGGTAAGAATATGAATAGACTCGGGGGTAAAAAAAACTTTTCATGTACAAAAGAAGGGTCTGAAATTATCTGGCCCGAAAGAGCCACTGTCCCTCTCTCCCTCTGTTCTAGCCAGCCACACCCTGTCATGCGCCATCCAATTGCATTCGCAAACGCTGGATCAACCAAGCCACAAGCCAATCCTCAACCCAACCACGGTCCTACAAGCGCATACTTTGTCTGCCTATATCTTTGCGTTGCGTTTCTTCTCCCTTTCTTCTATCCAAAGACAATCCCAAACAACCCAAGAAACAGGCTAATAAAGCCAGCCCCACCACGCCTCCGCCATGGAACGACACCACCTCCCTCAGCGATGGCTTAGGGGGATTTGGTGGCACAGGCCGCAAAGGCTACGAGGAGTCTAGCCACCACTCGCCCAAAAATTGTTTGTCCAAACTCAAATTTCTGGTGGGTGACGGCAGCATTAGATTTGCCATTGTTAAAAACAAATCACACTAATTCATTTTATCATCACATTCCCCTAGTCTTAAGAAGAGAATAGCAGTAATTTCGATGTTATAAATACAAAAAAGATGAGTATAAATTTTCCTAAATCTTAAACTTTAAAATTTGTACTTACTTTCTTGAAGATTGAATAAAAAAGGGAGGAATAGAGAAAAAAATTAAAATGTAACGATTGATATGTGTGTGTTATTTTGTTAAAATGAAACCAAACGTAGCCTTTGTCATCCATTATGCTTCTCCAAAGGGCAATTTTGTAACTAGATCAAATACTTCTTTTTGAGGCCCAATTCTTTTCGGGTGGTATCATTTGGACATAATACGTTGAAGAATTGAAGGATGAACAAAATCTGAGTTATTAAAAATTAAATGTTTGCTAAGCATTTAAGGAACACACACACACACACACACACAAACATATAGATATATAATTCTATAATTTTATGTAGTGAAATAGAAAGACAGTGATCAAAACCCAGTTTCTCTTTGTTATCATCGTAGGTATTTAATCCCCATTTTACTCTGGCTGGACCTTAATACTTTAGGTTATAGAAGCGCATTCGATTTGCTATTGATGAAGAGGAAAGAAAATCGTCTTATGCATGTGGAACAACATTACGTCGATGCAATCAATTTGACTGCAGAATGATGCTCCTACAATGATATGAAGTCGCTCTTTTACGTTGCCCATGTAAATCAAGCTCCCTGTGTGTTAGAAAGATAAAAATAAAACCTTTACTCACCTGCAGTAACTATAAGGGACGCTAGTTGGCTTTGAAAATAATTTGTCGGCATATCTTCTTCACACTTTTTGGGCCAATCAAGTGGATAGGTAAAGCTCAAAGAACAACGAAAATATATCTCTTTCACTGTTGCTACGTGAGAGAGACAATATAAAAAGTATATCTCTTTAATATTATTGACCCAAATTAAGTGGCAAAACTCTTAGAGGGACACACATGTTTGGTTTTCTTTTCTCTTAAAAAACTTATTATGCTTACTTCGATCACTGAATTCTTTAAATTTTATTTTTTTACATGATTTTTTGAAAAGATGTATCTAAAAGACATATATTTAAAAACCAAAACAAACATAGTCTAACTTTATGTTATTACCAAATACTTCAATCTAAAAGATTTAGGCTACGATGCACACTCTAAAACATTTAAAAAACATACACTATAATTGTAAAACAAACAAAGCCTTAACTTTTACAAAAAATTGCCTACGTATCTGCTCTATATTGTTAGAATAGTATATCCCTTTCTATTCGTATAAAAATATTTTGACTTTTTTTGCTTTTATTGTTGTGTATGTTGTAGTTATATATTTTTTAAAATTGTGTAGAAATAATAAATAAAAAGTTAATTTAATAGAGTAATAATTGAATTTCATGTTTTATTTGATAGTAGAGATGGAAACAAGCAAAGCTTAGGTTTTATTTATAAGACATCACTTGCTTTTCCTGTCTTTACTTTTCTTTGGGGTTTTTCTAAATAAAGAATGAAAAAACAAAGGCTATCATTGGAAAAGGGGTTTTGGTGGGAAATGATATTTGATAGAAATTATATTAGAATAAGCAATACAGAATTGTAAGATTTTGATATTTTAAAAATTTTAGTTTGTTTGAATATATTTATAAAATATATAATAATAATTAGATAATGTGATAGTATATAGAGATGATGATTAATTTTTAAATTATAAATATACGTAAATGTGAATATATGTGTGTATACATACATATGGATTTGATTATAAATATATGTAATAATTAAAAAATAATTAATTATTTATATATATAAAAGAGAGAAAATTTAATTTTAAATTTATATAAAAATTTTATTAAGTTGTGTATTTGATTATATAAAGTTTGATAGAGTGAAAAGAGATTATAAATAGAGAACCAAACATAGCCTGTCATCTTTAGACTTTAAAATCGAGCTATTTGTAATTTCAAAAAAATGTTTAAAAATAGTTGGTGGGTTGGGCTACAACGGTAAAGTCCCGTACGTTCGCATAGACCATCAAAGGTGTAAGAAAATGGGGAATGGGACCCAATAAAAGTGCACGATAACGCAATCATACACTTGCTAATAATAATGCCGTTGTCCCACCATGTAATTCAGTTTCTGATGGACCGATGCTGTTCTATAATTTACTTTGGTAGTAATACTGTAGAAATCAAAACAAGATTTCACAGAAAAGAAAAGGGGGGGAACTTTCAACCGCTGTATCTCAATTCTCTCCAGCAAAGCCCCAAAATTTTGATGGAAAGAAAAAAAGCCCACGTTTATGGTTAAGTTTATAAAGCCAACTGACTTTAAAACAACCTACGGGAGATTAAAGAAATTTGTAGTCGTTGTTTTTCTTGTTTGGAGATTCGGCGTCCAGCTCATCTTCCAGGTAGCCTTTTAATCAACTTGCTTTGGTACAATTTTACGTTTCCCTTTTCCCTTCTCTTTACCCTTTGAGAGGAGGAGGGTGTTCAAGATATGATTTTTGTTTTAGGTATGCTTTTTTTAAAAAAGTGGATTCGAATTGATTTTGTTTTCTTTGCTGTTACTTTTTATTGTTCTTTCCCTTTTTTAGTTCAGGTATTTATAAGGTTGTCGGAGGTGTGAATATTTGCCGTTTTACTATTTGTTCAGGGTGTTGTTTTTCCTTCTTCAGTAGATCCATCTGGGAAATGGTGTATTTCCGCGTAAAGATGGTGATTGCTTCTCTTTATGCTTATATGATTGCTCTTGTTCTTCTGAATTTGTTGCTGGAATTGTGATTCTCTGTCAATTCTGACAAAATTGATCCTGCTTTTTTGGGTTTCAGCTACGCTATATTACTTTATGATTTAAACGTCAAAATACTTGAATTTGACTTCCAGCTTGAACAAGAAGGGTTTTTTCTGTTATTGTTCTGTTCATTTTGTTAGCCTTTTTGTAACGAAATACATGAAATATGGTGTACACGTACACGTTTTCTTTGAGATCACCATTTTGAAATGTACTTTTAACATTCATTTGTTGCAAGGGTCAATCTGTCCCTTAAGATCGGGTGAGGCCTTTGGCAAAAAGGTATTCTTTCAACCTCTCAATACAATCATCAACTTTGTGTTTAATAATGAAAATTCATTCGCACCAAACTGGTTTGTTTCCATTTGGAAGATCAGAGCTTACTAATGTAAAGCACTGATTTCTTAATTCACAGCCATTCTCCATGGATGATTATTAGCTGTTTGTAATGGAGTGAAGTGCTTTTACATTATCAAAAACATATGACAAAAGCCAAGTAGGATGAAGAAAGCATTTCAGAACATAATTTTGTATATAGGAAGGTTAGTGCTAGATTTGACACCTTTTCACAGAGTAGTTGGCTTATACAAATCATTAATCATAGGTACAATACTGTCATGAGTAGAAATTTCTTTTCCTGAGTGATTTTCAGTAGGATTTGAACTTGATTTTGAGTTTTGGTCTGGAGTGAGTGATATTAACTACACTATCTGTCCTTGAGGCCTTGACGCCTCATGCTCCTAGCACGGACGCAGAATTCTTGCAAAAAATGAGGAGACTTGGATGTGTTATGTCTGGAAGGTGTCTTCAGTAGGAGGAAACCTTTTCAAACCTTTTGTTTGGTCAAGATTTTGAATTGTCTTTGCAGGAGGGTGACTTTTGGATTTTCTTTCAATATTTGAATGCCGGTGTAATTAATGGTCATGGTGAAGAATCTTGATTCGCTGAGAATGGTGAGTTTGGCTGCGAAAATGTTCATCATAAAACTAACATTCACTCATGTACTTCACCTAATCTTAGGTTACTGCCTGATGTGCAAAAATGTTACTTCAATGAATTGTATGTTTTCCTCGTAATGGGAGAGTAATATATACATTCCTTTTGGATGGAAGAATATCTAAGGAACACAATTGATGAATTTAGAAAAAATGCATTCTAATTATTTAGAATCCGAAGAGCTGATTGTTTTGGCATTTGGAAATAGTTGGAGGAGGATTTGACTCGGAGTTAGGAATTTGAGTATCTTAAAAGGTATTCTACTTATGAGCTATGCTCGTTTAATGACTGAATCTCCCAAAAATGTTCTGGATAAATGCGTACATAAGAGATCAGGCTACCTCTGGTAAGTTTCTGTTTTTCTCATCGGCAAATCCATTCATTTAGGCATGTAGTTACTTGAGAGATAGTGTCAATATTTAGGACTCGAAGCTTGGTGTGGAATTGGGTTTGTTGTTGAAGTTGTGGATATTTTGCTCCTTTTTGAACTCTTTCATTAGGAATATCCATGTTAACCTGGTGTGATCATCAAACAATGATGGAAGCGATCGTGTAAAATTTATTTTTGATAGCCCCCACGTCACCATGAATCATGGCAAATGGGGGAGATGGTTTATATGAGAGACTGGGTTAATTATAACAGGTATTGCTAAATGATAATAACAGTTATATAGCTAATTGATAAATTTTTCTCTTGAAGAACTTCAGGTTTTCACAGATAGGCACAGAAGGAAATGGTTTTTAAGATACTTGTTATTTGGATGACCAGACAAGCAGATTTGAAATTGATTGACTCTTAACACTTGGTTTGCACATTGAGTTTATTTTCTAAAGGGAGTATGTTCATTGAGTAGATGGAGTCTAGAACACATTGTGTACTACCAATCATTTTTCCCAGTCCATATATTGAACTTCACACAAGTTTGAGGAACAATTAATCATACAATTGAAATCACCAGAGCCCGTTCCGTGCACTGCGAGATTTTGGCAGTGCTTGTCCCCTGCACTTTGTATAAAAATTTATGGACAGTTTGTACTGACCAATTCTTTTTTACGTGAACTGTAGTCGTGAAGTAAATTAACATTGCCTGTGATATGATCTGAAGCTCATGAGTGAATGAATCGTGGACTGAAGTGTTGTATATTGTTCATAAAGGGCATTTAATAATTTAACTTTCTTTGCAAATATGCTAGTTTCTGGGAAAAAGGTAAGCGGTATTTGTCAGAGTCACAGTTTTGGTTGGATAATTTTTCCAACATTTCGATTTGTTCTTTGGTGAAAAGGATGGCCTCTAAAGGAGCTTAATGGTGTGAACAATGTTATCACTGCTTTCTAGATCATTTGCTGGACATGGCGCTTCCAATCCGGTAGCTTGCCATAGATATTCCAACAATTTTCTCTAAGGTACCCCAATTTGCCACAGTAGTCACATCAAGTCTTTCCCTTTCTTTTGTTGCTGTTTTCATTGTGCATGTTGTATTGGTGGCCATAAACAGCAGCAAGAACAGACCCTTTTAGAGTCAGGACAGAGTTTTGGGATCCCATCATAACTTTGTTGTTGCTTTTTTCATACTGAATTTGAGAAACACTGCTTGGAGATGTGGCAGAGGCTTGATTCCTGTCACTCCCACTCCAACATTGTCAAGATTTTTGCTGAGCCTTGTAAAAGAAATTTACATTCGTTTTTGCTCCATAATTTTGCTATATCACATTGTATCTTTAGGAAACTTCCAGTTGTGGGCTTCAAATATGTATAGTGTTGTTAATGTGGTGTGCTGGCACATGCTAGGGTGCAAGGTGCTGATTATTGATAAAAACATAACTATTTACTTCAATATTGTATGTTAGAAAAATTTAAAATTTCAATGTAAACTAATATTAAAAAATAAATTAAAAGGGGGGGGTTCTCCTTTTCTTAAATAAAATAATTTTAAGTAAAAAACTAAAGTTTGACTGATATTTTTTTATTATTTATTTTATTTGATAAAATACATAAAATAAATTTTTAGAAATTGATTTCAAAATCAATATGAGTTTTACAAATAAAATTTCAAACTTCAGTTTTAAAACTAAATATTATTTTTACATATTATATTATTATAAAATAATATATGCTTTATTTTTATATTTTTAATCAATAATTTTATTAAAATCAAAAAATATTTTTCTTTTTCCATTTTAATTAAAATTTTCATTCATTTTTTGCTATATACTTATACGATTAACAGAAAATATAAAATTACAAGGTTTAACTATATTAACACAGATATCACTTTGGATAAGAATATTAATTATATTTATTTGTTGATACATGACATATTAATCTACCGAATATTGTTTAACCAGTGCCGTATCTGCTTTGTTGTGTTTGTTGTCTATTAAAGCAGGATTGGCCAGCATCCATTTCTTTGTTCTGCATCATGGTTGATGGCAAAGAGTTTGAACCACTATAGGTGGATGTCATTTCAAGAAATGGAATTGGTGAGACATTAAACTCTATGTGAAAATCTCTATACTCTTGAAATAAATTAAAAATAACATAAATTTAATAACATAAACTCTATGGTGAGACATTTCAAGAAGGGTAATAATTGAATTTGTATTTTTGGGGTTGCAAAATTGCAAATTAAATGTAGCCACAATTAGAAAACAAAATATTCTTACACCTATATTAGGTAACAAATATAACATAGGTTCTTTCCTACTTTGATTGAAACTTCGTGTCAAAGTTCCTCAACAACACCATTATGTGTGGCAGCAGCCCCTCCCTTTTCAATTAAAAAAATCTGCCATCCAAACAGTTTCCAAATTATCTGGCCTCTTGTCCAAACAAGCCCTTATTCAAGTCCCATCACCACTGACTAAGATCTCCAAATCCTTAATCTTTCCCTTGTCCCCACTAGCAAATTGTAGTTGCCTCTTCCATTGGCTAAACTCCACCACTGACTAAGATCTCCAAATCCTAGTAGGCCAAGGAAGGATTGTCAAAAATTGTTTGTTTTCTTCTCTTCTGTTGGTGTTGAGTTAGGCCAGATCTGGTTTGTGCCCTTATATAAATTTTTAGGCTACAATTATATATTTAACTTGAGGGGAGTGTTAAAATATTTAGTAGAAAATATTTGATAATGTTTTGTAATATATTTGTTACCTAGTATTGATGTAAAAGTATTGTGTTTTTATTTTATAGGATTAGAATTTTTGCTAAGTTGTATTATTGATTTTGGTATTTTTCTATAATTGTAACCAATCTCATACCATAAATTAAGGTGAAAATTTTATCAAAAGACTACGGTTTAATTGTTCCAATTCTCTCAACAAGTTTATTATTATCTCTTGTAACCCACTTTATAAAAAGTGTTGAAACCCAATTAGGCCTGATTTGTGAATTTTGACTAGTTTTAGGCCTGTTTTGATATTCATTCCAATCACTCTTGTTTCTCTACCTGATTGAAGACATGAAAAAGTTCAATCTGATTGTTCAAGTTGAACATTTTATGTTCAATGTTCAAATTGATAGACTATGTGGAGTTTGGTTTCTGCCAAAGTAAACAGAATATTGGTGGGTTTTATACCTGATTTGTGAATTTTGATTGGTTTTGGACCTTTTTGATATTCATTCCATTCTCTTGTTGATCTCTAGCTGATTGAAGAAAGTTCAATCTCATTGTTCAAGTTGAAGGTTCCATGTTCAATTTAAGGAGAACTATTGGAAATCAGTAATCTATGTTAAAAAATAAGTTTGATTAGATTGATTTGATTAGATGAAATTATATCATCTGTAATATTAGGGGTATTTTTATATGATATGAACCTAATAATTTATTTTCGTTGTTATACTTTTGTCTCACCATAGCTAGTGCTTATAATACATTTCTAAAAGAGAATCTGTAGAGACAGAATGCATTTGGGCCGTTTGGGACATTTGTCCATGGGTGTAGGCTCAAATGACCATATCATGTAATTTTTGTTTTGTGCTTTACCATCTCTCTCTTTTCCTATGGTTTATTTTTTTTTTCAAATTTTAATGATGATTATTGTCATCATTTAGCTTGTGGCTGGTTAAAAGAAGAGAAGTGGTTTCAAGTCCTACATGATTGTTTCCATTTTGTGGTATTTCTGGATTACAGGCACTTTGGATGAAAAACTTTGTGGGTCTTGCTGTGTTTCATGATAGCAAAATTAGGTTTTCAGATTTGGCCTTGATACGATATATATCGTGGGAGAATTTATCTTATTATTCTTTAATTAACTTAAATTGCATATGTTTCGGGATTGGCTGCTTTTTAGCAAGCCACACAACTAGGGCCTAAACAAACTCATGGAGGAAATTCCTCCACGAAGGAAAAACTATAAGGGAGGATCTGAGATATAATACTGGATTCTCTCTATTACTATATACAAAAAATAGAGAAACAATTATCTATAGTCCCTTTAACAAATTAAGGACAAGAATTTCACAAAATCAAATTCCAATAATCTCTTTTGAATAATTTTGGACAAGAGTTTAACAATACGAGATTTTAATTTTGTGCCTCGATCATTATAGAATGTTGGGATCCCAAATATGAAGAGATATCTGATAAAGTGCTCGCATATTTGTCAGGTAGCTGCTTCATGAGAAGCTAGTTTTGAGGTTGGAGAAGGCCAAGCCCCTTACTTTTGTGAGAATGGATAAGGTATCCCCTGATTGTCCATACCCTGGATGCTTCTTCTGTGTAATGAAGGAAGGGAACCCTAGCAAGCGCAGAGCAAGTTTATTGAAGTTCTTCAGAGAACTTCCTTCACAGGACGATGATGGTCAGGTTCTTCCTATAAGTGGCCTTTGGAACACTGCCATGGCACATCCTAATGATCCTGAATTCATTGAGTTGGGAATTTTTGAATGCATGGCGGCACTCATCTGGAAGGGCTTAAAGAACAGACGTTGGCTATTACATGACCAAAACATATATATTCCTTACTATGCAGCACATATAATTGGATCATACACCATGAATATGGAAGAATTTGCTGTAATGGCAGTTCATGCTGATGTTATACCAGCTTTGGTGGAACTTCTGAGAGGGGGGTTAACTTGGGTTGAACAGAGAGTGGCAGTTCGAGCTCTAGGTCACCTAGCTACCTATGCTGGAACTTTTCCTGCTGTAGCGAGTCATGGAGAGATCTTGGAGCTCTCAATGCAGCTGGCAATGGGTTCTCTGGAAATTGTTTACACTCACTTTTACCAGTATGTTGACAAGAGGCGTAGTTATCACTGTGATCTTCTCACACGTGGTATGGGTGGCGTTGAGATGGAGTCAAGGAAGGCCGAGGAATGGGCTAGTCAGCTGCAGTGCTGGTCTCTTCAGCTCATCAATTGCTTTGCTTTCAAACCTGAGTTTCTTCCTAACATATGTGAACCAGAGTTTTTAGTAAAACTTCCTGCCATGTGGGGAGGACTTGTTAATGAAAACTCACCAGCTGGTATTGGATTATTACGAACAATTTGTCATCATAAGCTTGGTAGGGGCCCAGTTTCCAGCTGTCCTGGAATTTTAGATGCATTATGTAACATAGCACGATCATCGGATGACTGGCAATACATGGCAATTGACTGTCTACTTTGGTTGCTCCAAGATCCAAGTACTTGTCATAAGGTAA
Source organism: Avicennia marina (assembly GCA_019155195.1). Taxonomy (NCBI): domain Eukaryota; kingdom Viridiplantae; phylum Streptophyta; class Magnoliopsida; order Lamiales; family Acanthaceae; genus Avicennia; species Avicennia marina. The sequence goes on from CM032755.1 coordinate 16,658,330, forward strand.
TTGATTCTGTTTGATTATTTCTGCATGCAGCCTACTTATGCATTTTCCTTCTCATTTGTTCTTTATTTTTCGCAATTGCTAATGAGCTATTGTTTACCGAAGAGATTGATCTGCTTGCCAAGTTTAGCATAATAAGCCTTATGATTGATATTGGTGGTAGCCTTCATTCTTAAACTGTTTGGTAAATCCATATTCTACTGAGTATGAGTTGGATATTTGAGATCTTAGAATCTGCATTAGGTGTTTCTTTGTCTTGAAACTTAACAGCATTTGGCTTTTGGTTTATCCTGAAGTGAACTTGGGGGCGGAGGGGGATATTTCATGCCTTTCTTTTGCTAAACTATATGTTAATCTCACATCTCCAGTGTATTAATATTTGATTAGTGGCATATAACGCGACAAAAATTGGAAATGATTAAATTTCCACGAGATCACTATGTATGGAAACTTCATACAGAAAATTATGTGAGATAAGAAAATGTCTTTGGTCTAGTTTGTGATTGAATGTTTAACAGCCTACCAAGGAAACAAACAAATGATTAAAATAAAAAGAATCATGAAATAGAAAATCGGATAAAAGAAAAGAAATACAACTTTATGAACATCAAAAACATAAATGTAGCAGAAGTTACTTAAGGTGCTTTGATATGTAATGGCCTCAGAGGCATCACTAAATTAAACCAAACAATCTCTTAACACAATAAGGTAGGTATGAATTTCACTCCTTTAGAGGCTTATATTGTAAAAGGGAAAAAATATTTCTTCTTATATTGTAGAACCATCTCACTGTTGAATATGGGAGGAAATAAAAGAGTACAAGACTTATCATATCTAAATCTACCTATCAAAAGGTAGACTTACTATAGATCTACACAAGGAATATATTTAACAAATATCCTGACATTCCCCTTAAGGTGGAGCATATATATCAACCGTTATTAGCTTGTTATACAACTCCTCAAATCACTGTACACCTAACAAGGCAAGTAAATCCACTACCTGCTTTGAAGGACCAAACAGTGTAGCAATCTTGTGACTCATTGCAACTTTATAAATAAAGTGGCAATTGACATCTATATGCTTAGTTCTGTCATAAAATATCGAATTACTAGCAATGTGGGTAGTTGCTTAATTGTCACAATACATTGAAAGTGGCTCACTTTATGAATAAGGTAACTCCCCCCAAAAATTCTTTAGCCACAACATCTCGCTAGCTGTGCATGCCAAGGCCATGTATTTAGCCGCATCACTGAACCTGACTAGAGTATTTTGTTTCTTGCTACTGCATGTCGTAAGATCTCCTCCAACACAAGTATAGTATCCTGAAGTAGAGTTCTGTCACCCTTGACCCGCATAATCAGCATTAGAGTAAGCCTTAATCTTTAAATCTCCATGTTCATTAAACAGCAAACCTCTTCTGGGAGATCATTTTATGTACCATAGTATCCTTAGAGCTGCATCCTATGAAAGAAATTGTGGCTTGTTCATGTAGACTAACACTCCCACCACCACAAGAAGTCTATCCTTTACCTTATCCTCTAAATATATGCCACTATCACTTCAAAGTTTCGGATTCATGTCCATAGGACCATCAATAGGCTTCTGACAAAATAAACCAGTTTCTCGAAGTAAATTAGGGGTATACTTTCATTGAGATAGTGACATTGTAAACTTACTGTGAATGATGTCTATATGCCAGAAATATTTTGGATGCACTACATATCTAGTGACAAAATGTTGTTGCTAGTGTAACTTTGTGTTCTTAATTCCAACATCACTTCCAAATATCAACATATCATCAACATAGATAATCAAAATTTTCACTTCACACCATCCATGTCAGACAAATACTAAATGATCAGCCTGGCACTACTGAAAAGCAAAGTTTTGCAACACATGATTGGACTTGTCAACCCATGCTATGGGGCTTTGTAATTGCCTGCTGGAGTCTGCACACCAAATTCTTCTTCCTCCTTGAGCACCATACGCTAGAGACTGGACTGCTCCAGGAACATGGTCTCCTGTCAATCACCAAAAAGGAAGGCATTCTTCACATTTGGCTAGTACATAAGCCAATTTTGATTAACAGCCCAGGAAAACAATACATGAAACAATTGACCCATGCAACCGGAGAAAATGTCTTGAAACCTTCTGCATGCAACAATATTAGCATTTGGTGGGGAGCTAGCACAAGCTCTCAATTACTGCAAGATATGAGGCTGACGTCTTCTCATCCATAGCAGACTTCCAAGTAGGGTGCTGTAGTGCCTCAAGATAAGACTGAAGAATAGCTGTTGCAGAAGAAAGTGAAATAGGGAAAGGAGTGAAAACAAGGCTATGGTGATCAAAAGATGTGTGGTTAGTTAAGGGATGTGCAATACAAGGCTTAGTACCTTGTAGAAAGCAATTGTGATGCTGAGCGGCCAGGGATGTCAGGAGCCACTCACTGGTCGTGACTCTCTTTCCAGCTGTATTTTCCGTTAACTTGCCTCTTTTGATTGATCACGTAGCTTTACTGCTGAGTAAAAACTTTTGGTTCTTTGGTCTAGACTTATCTCTTCCTTGATCTGGCAAACTGAAGGAACTCAAAGGAAAAAAACTCAACAATTTTTGTGTTAAACTATTTCCACACACACACATCTAGTGTAGGCTTTTGAAGCATAATAATGTCTGGCAGCTAATTGTGGAATAATAACTTCCTACAATTTTTCATATTGTCTGGCTGCTAATCAAGGGTTGAAAATAACATATGACGGATTATGGAATGGGATACGTGCAGATGTTTCAATATGAGGGATTTATGCTCAAAATTGTGATTAGAAAATCAATATTAATGCTTGGATGATTGATGTTGGTTTCATCTACCTCCAATTCTATGGATGAATGTTTTGTGTAATGATATGAGAGCTTGTGAACCAAGTCACTAATTTCATTTTTGAGGTGAAATGTACAGGACAGATGCAAAAGTTTTTGATACTATCTTGCTTTAAAACCTTTTGCCCATTCTTTTCTTAGTTGCCCAAATTATGCAGGTTTGTGACAAAGTGGTGCCTACACTAATTGACCTTGCAGAAATCACTACATTGGGGGATCATAAGAAACTTGGGGACTCGATTGTTGATGTTCTTGAAGAATGTATTCAGTCACCTGGAACAGGCCGCAACTCAATTGGTGGCCGTGCAAAAGAGGAGATTGAGGAACTCCTCACTTCTCGACAAAGATTGAAACGGGAAAAGAATATGCCAAAAGAGGATCTTCATATCAAACACGCAGCTGCTTTAGTGGTTAAACTTGAAGGAAATTCTTTGTTTTCATCAGGAGATATTTCTGGTGCTGCTTCAAAGTATTCTGAAGCATTGGCCTTGTGCCCTATGAGGTCAAAGAAAGAAAGGGTAGTGCTGTACAGTAATCGAGCTCAATGCCATCTTCTATTGCAACAACCCTTGGCTGCCATAAGGGATGCTACCCGTGCACTTTGTCTTCATAACCCAGTTAATCGTCATGCAAGAAGCCTGTGGAGACGAGCACAAGCCTATGACATGCTTGGATTTGCCAAGGAGAGCCTGTTAGATGCTATTTTGTTCATAAACGAGTTCTCCCAATCAACTGATCCTGATCTATCCTTGAGGCAAAACAAGGTTCCCGACTATGCTGAGCGTTTAGTTAAGAAGCAGATGCGTGCTGCTTGGTTATTTAGGGAGGCGGCTATTAAACGTGGAGGTATCCAGTGTGAAGGCAATGCTGGAGATATTTGCGGTGGCCAGGAGAGTGATGATTCTGAATGGGAAACAGCTAGTGAAAGTGATATAGGAAATGATGGAAAAGATGAATTGGCTGAAGATGAGTTTGAAAGAAAAGGTAGGCACAGCAAAGCTTCTATGAAAGGTACCTTCTAACTAATCTTATCTAAATATTTCAGATGCATTAATTATAGGGTGGGGCATGACATCCTTTTAATCACATTATGTTAGAAATCAGTGTGCTCCAGTCCATCAAGGCTGGTGCTTATTTGCGTTATGATTTATTGCTTATTTTCATTAGTTTTCATTGTGGATTTCTGTATGGCATGTAGCACATATGAAATCACCATGTACAGCGTTGGTCCCTCCTGAGTTTCTGCATATCTGCCATCATGAACTGGACTCAGATACTGACTTCCAGTTACACTGCAATTTATCATAAAGATTTCATTTTTTTAACCTTATAAATGCCATGAAAACTTAAAATCCTAGAGAAAAACTGTGCGCTGTTTCCAAGTCTCGACATGCAAACCCTTGCAAGCTTTTTTTTTTTGGCTTTTTCTTATCTTTTATCTTTTCGTTTTTCCACTTGTGCTTCAAAATATAAACAAAGGTAGAATCTATTTTAACCAAATCAGACCTTGAAATGATGCAGACGTCAAGCATGGATACAACATGGAGCTTGCTGAGGATGAAGCATGATTTATAGGCCATTCAGGAGCCCTCAACTGTGCATTAGCACTGAAGACAGATTCTGGAACATACACAAGTCTTACGTAAAGGTCATGGCATTAAGTAATTGGTGCCCTGTCTTTTTGGAGATGGTGCACGATGGCCACCTCTGTGGCGGTTCCCTTCTTGTTCTAAACGCGTTCAAGAGCATGTGTGTGTGTTTGTGTTTGCCCCTTTCATCATCTGTTGGTCTGTTGCATGATTGAAGTTTTGTAGGCCATCATCAGAGTAACTGCCTATGGTTAACAGCTTTTTATCTGGTTAGTATTTTATTTGAGTTCTCGGTTCATTCTGTGTTTTGCATTGTTCTCGACGAAATATTCTGTGTATAGATTTGTTACCTTCGGGGAAACTTGAGGACTATTGGCCTTGATGATTGAGCGATTTTGGTTTCTCCTTAGTATTCACTCTTTATACATTGGCTTGCTCGCCCCCGGTAAACATTTTTATTTTATTTTTACTAGAAACAGGAATGTGTTTTGCATGTATTTCACATTTGTGTGGAAGTAAATATTATTATTATGCCCAGCAATTGCATAATTTATTGTTTGTTGATTATTATATATAATATTAAAAAATTGAAACATATTGATTTAGTTTTAAATTTATCAATTAACATATTACTTTGAATATTTATCTCTCTCTTTCTCTCTCTCTGTTAAACATGTGATTATTTCAATATATATTATATTGGTTTTTCTTTAAATTCGAATTATTTTCCTATCTCCAAATTTATTATTTAATCCTTTCAATTATTTTTATAGTGAAGTTCTTTTAAATATTGGGTTATTTATTTATACTTTCGTATTTATCATATCACAAATAATATTAATACCTTATCTTTAAAAATAGATTAATTATTTAAATAATATACAAGATATTATAATTTTAATTTGTAACAGTTAGACTTACACTATTATATTAACAATAAGAAATTGTTTTTAATTGTTTCTTCTAATTAAGTAAAATAATGAATAAGGCAAAGGTCTATTAAATTTTAATTTATATGAAGGAATTTTGATAATTAAAAAGAGTTGTATATTTTTATTGACTATCTCGAAATTGTCACGCTCCCCAATTCGAACGTAATATAGCAATACTTTTGAAAGAATTATCTCAAACGATACAAAAGTTCAAACAAAGCATCACAAGAATTCTAACAAAGCATCTAATAACTATAGACTGAATTTAACATATCAAAATATGGTATTTCAATTCCAAATAGATTCCCATAATGTATTGACTAATAGAGGCAATAATCACTTGGTTCTTGCAACCTTTGTCCACGTCCTACCATTCTCAAGCCAAGTCTATGTCATTGCCCTCCATCAGCGACTAGTCACCCAATAAAGATCTACTTAATTTATAGACGTAAACATAATGAAAATTCTTTCAAGTAAAATATTGCAAAAAACAATTCTTTGAACAGAATAACGAAGTATTAGAGTATAGATAGCATATCAAATCAATTCGTATTTTTGTTCTCATACTCATGGGTTCGGACATCTTGTATTCTTTACTATTAATTAAAGTCTTAATCTTTAACTTTAATTAAGGAGGATTACATTCTCAATCTATAGTTTCAATTGAAAGGATCATTATAACTTTTTTGTGGCTTAGTGTCCCATTCTTTTGACCTAAAAGGAGGTTTCAACCTCTAACTTCGATTAAAAAAGTCGCTACAACTTTTCATCGACTTAGAATTCCAATTTACTGTCATAATTGAACAGATCTCAATCTTTAACTTTAATTAAAAAAGTCACATGTTCAATCTATAATTCCAATTAAGAGAGTTTGCTTTTGGCTAGCGAGGATCTTCTATTTCGATTGAGCATGTTGGAACTCATCTTTTACACTAGTATTTGGTACCAGAGCATGTATAATTTGTAAGTTCTTGTCAAAATACTCACACTCATAATTAGCGTGGCAGTAAAAATGTATATACTCATATTCACGTTTCACATCGAAAAGGCTTTATAAAGTGTTATAATAAAACGCAGAGAATATCATTTCTAATAAAATAATCAATTAAATAACGGAATCAAAACACTTCGCTTCAAAGATGAGATTAAGTTATATGAATAAAAGAATTAAATAGGCATACTCACATCCATAATTTCTTTTAGGAAGGAATTTATATAATCATGTCAAATAAAATTTGCAAATAAGCATCTTTGTTGATAGAGCAATTGACTTTTCTAGAATAATGGAAATCGTTCACATTATAGTATGAAATTCACTTGCACGGCAAAACAAAACAATTTTCATAAGGCAATTTTAAAAATTGCAAATGGACGTACTTACCTGACTTAGCTCCAACTAACGCAGTTGCTCACCTGATTTATGTCTTTGAAATCCTATTACAACAAAATAATTCATATTGAATTTCAAATTCCATAAATTGTCCATCTTTATTCCTTCTCTAAATACACCCCTAATTATTTCTCCCAAACCCTCATTAAACTATTCTACATATTTATATCCTAAGCCTCATGAAAGTGCGGGAGGCCCTTTCTCAACACAGGTTATAATAACACTTATGTAATCCTAGAGTTTCATGTAGTAATTGAGCTTTAGGTGTTTCAGATTATGTGAACAACATTTCACTTTAGTACATGGTGAGTACTTTGTGGGTATAAAGTAGATGGGGACACAAAATGGATGAAGGGAGTGGAAAAAATGTGTTCAGAATCGACTTTGAGTGCTAGTTGAATGATCTGGGTAGTTCAAGGGTTGATCAAGATGTATGGTCATTGACACTAGGGATTTTTGGAATTATGATTGGGTTGCCCTGTGATCGATCGTGGTTTTTTCTGAAAGCTTTTGCTATTGATTTATCATCCCAATCAAATCTGATCACATAATTATACGATTTCCAAATATGAACACCTAAAAGTTGTGAACTGTGACCTAATAGTTACTAATTATACATAACATAAAAGTAAGTCGGAGGAAAAAATGAAAAATAAAAGATCGCAAAATATAATCCTCAAGTCAATTTCATATGCATCTGCAAGGTATTTGTGCAACTTTTAATTCAATTGTGTTAGTCCCTTCTAGTTATTTTCCCTCAACCCCGTACTTAACAGTGTGAAATTATCAATGATACCTGACACATTTTTTGATGTGTGATTTCTGTACAGGAAAAGCAACCCTTAGCAATATGCGTGGGTGTGAATTAAGGCCAATTTCTGTCTCAGGTAATGCATGCAAAATACTCGCCACGTTTAACTAAATGGAACAAAAATGATTGAAAACTAATGACAAAGTAGGAAAAGGAAAAAAAAAATAGTGATATAGAGATACATATATTTATAAAATAGGCTATGTCTAAAAGAGGATTATGAGATTCGAACAGAAGAATTGGTCTTCATCAATAATTATAACTTCTATCAATGGTAGAAAAGAATAATCTTAATTTGTATATGTACACCAAATAAGAAACAGGAAAATGAAGTCCTTTAGGCTTGAATCGAGCCTTTTGTTATTTCTGGTGCAGAATTAAATTAAGGGACCAAAATACATGTAGCAAATATGCCACCTGAAAGCATCTGAAGGGGATCCAATTAAATTTATTTTATCTTTTTGGTTTATTAATTAGTCTGAAACCATTAACTGTAAAGGTAATTCCAAAAGTCAATGCAGTAAATAAACACAAATTCTCAACGAGTAAACCTGCCTTCATCTAAACACCATCTGCCATTAAACATAATGCCTCGTGCGAAGAACTTAAACCAGAAACACCAAGAGTATTAATGCAATTAAAGAGTGCAAAACTAAAAGCCATTTAAATGCATAGAGCTTTCTTCAAAATCTTCAAAAGCAGTTAACGAATACCACCTTGCATGAAATACACACACACACACACACACACACACACTTGCAGACTAAACCACAGATGCAACAATATCCCAATTTTCCTCAAAAATCTTCTAGCTAGTGAAACGACACCATCTCGCATTAAATATATATACTGTCAAATTTGTTGACTACAATTGAGATGCAACATCCCAATTTTCCATTCCCCCAATTTAAATCTATTCATTTTTACACTTACAAATTTCATTAGTGGCACTGCAAAAGCTAGTGGCTTTTGTCAAGCAAAAAACCAAAAAAACAAAAAAAAAAAAAAAAACCTGAAGTTGTGTGTATCTCCAACATGTTTCTCATCAAATTCATGCAAATTTTGCTCATCATAATCTTGGTTAATTCCATCTACTTGGTAGATTATTCCAATGGCTTCAAGCAAATTGATAATTTCTCTCTCTAATTTTATCTAAAACTGAAGGCAAAAACAAAAATGTAAAATAACATATATTCATCAACCAACCCCGATGATTTGTAAAAATATTGTATTTTAATCGTAAAAATATTAAAGTTCAAAATATAAAGAATATTTAAAGTAAGAAAAAGGAACGAGAAAGACTTGAGAGAAAACAACTAAATAATAAATTAAAAGAAATGAGAAATGAGAAAAAGAAAAAGGTAGGAAAATAAAAAATAAAATTAATACTAGTCGTTTAATTTTGTAACAAACCATCAAAAAGGATAGATTTAGACTTAAAGTATAAAAAAGATTAAAAATAAGAAAAATAAAAGATGAAAGAAATTGAAAATAGATAATTTGGGAGAAAAACAAATAAAAATAATAAATCAAAAGAGAAGATAAAAATGATAGAAAATAAACAATAAATAAAGATAGTCATATGATTTGATAATGTGCAATTAAAAAAGTTCTACTATAGATAAATAGTATAGAGTGGTAGTAATGATGTATAAGTAGTGTCTTTGAATGTGTAATGTAATGAGGTAAATTTATATATTAAGGGTGATATAATGTTCTAAATTCACATGGTCGAACTAAATTGGGCATAAATTCTTAATAATGTAGTATAAATAAATATTTCATATATTATATAAACCATTCAACGTAGATATAGTAATTGATGACAAATTATAAAACTTATGTTTGTTTTGTTTTTTATCACCACAAAACACATACTACGGTCATTAATTTTTTTTCTCTCTCTTAATTAAAACATACCTAAAAGTACATACCTAAAAATAAAAATAAACATAGCTAAAGATATTGAATAGTTATGAAGAAAAAATCAATGTTGATGTCCAAATATAGATGTTGAATTATAACCCATTCGATTACGTTTTTCAGTATAACTTTATATAAGGCTTCTGAAAGTAATCTTATGTAAAAAAAAAAATACTCTTTTTTATTAATTTTTAATTATTAACATATTTTTAAAATATATGAAAATTCTGACTTGATCTTGAGAACACACGTTGTGAACAAATTCTTGACTAAATTAATTGTTCCAATACGCACAGGCACACCAACACAAGAGAAATAAAATGAGACTTTATATAATTTGGATTAAGTTCTCTTACGTCTATAGGGCACCACCTAATTCAAACATGTTCCACTAATTCAAAAACAATGATCACAATGTTCAATTTTTTGGGCGCAATTTATTACCGTAAATCTAAGATTCATGAGTAGTTTGAACACTTAAAGTCAAACTACTCTTATTTTACGGATAACCTAACTATACCTTAGACCCACTTTCTTATCTTTTTATCATAGATTTTTACATAAGAGGATTAATTCTCACACTCACAAATAATGAACTTGACTAACTGGTGTTGTCAAGAAAAGCACATATCTCGCACAAGACAGCATTCCAACCTCTGAATTTCGGACCCTATTTATAGTGTAACTAAAATCTCTCTAAAAGGATCACTTCAAGCTTACTCGAAAATAGCAACTCGATCAGCTTTCAGCTATTGCTTGATATGTATGTTGCAATAACAGAGTTTAGATACACTGGCAACTTTTTGAAGATTGTTTAGACAATGTCGAGTATCTTTTCGTGACTTTTCAACAATCTTTCCATCTTGTTCAAACTGTTTGATGGCCGTAATCAACGGCCACGAATCATCACAACTCTACCACAAGAATTCCATTGAGTGTGAAACTTCAAAAATCCAAGTTAGTCAGGAAAGAAAAAAATGTGCCAAGTAAATTTATCACCAAACTAATAGTACAGGTGTGTCAAACATATTTATGGGTCGGAGATGACGCTAAACGCGCAATTGAACGTGCCATACAGTCTATTAGAAATTTGGGAATTTTTTATTTGAAAAACGGTAACTACATGGCTATGTTTGGGAGAGGGGTTTTTGTGCGAATAATGTTTGGTAGAAGTTATATTGAAATGAGTAGTATATTTAAAAGAAATATTTTAATGAAATGAATAGCATAATTTATTTGAATATATATATATAAAATATATAATAATGATTAGGTGATATGATATTTTATAAGGATAATAATAATAATATTATAAGATATAAATAAAATAAATGTGAGTATATATGGGATATATATATATATATAGGTATTGATTTTATGGTGAATATGTGTAATGATTAAAAAATAATTAGTTAATTATATATATATAAAAGAAGAAAATTTTAAATTTGAATTTATATGAAAATATTGTTAAATAATATATTTGGTAGTGTAAAATTTGAGAAGATGCTATAAATTTGAAAATTGATCCCAAACATAACTCATACCATGTCAACTATGTTATAGAAGCATATTGTATCCCAGACGACATATAGATTTATCCAATATAATATAAGTGACTTCTTAAACAATCAATTCATTATGCGTCAAACTTCAAGCCTAACCCACATAAGCACATTTCCACCGTTCTACATATTTACCATTTTACATCCAGAAAGAACTCAATTATATTTTCTTTTTAAAATTACAACCCCACTTTTTGGTCATGTAAAGAATCAAGTTGATGAGATTTTTCAACAAAAATAATATATGGCCATATTATTTCCCATTTTACCACTATTTATCGTCACTTAAAAATATTACAAATCAAAAATTTTGCTATACAAATTTTATTCAAATTCAAATTTAAAATTTTACTTCTCTTACCTTTTATGACTAATTAATAATTTTTCAAACATTATAACTATTCAAAATCAAATCAAATTAAAACGTATTTATATAATTTTCTTACTCACATTCATTTTTTATCATTTTATAAACATACACACTGTTACTTCATTTAATTATTATTATATTATATATATATATATATATAATATTTTTTTACTGACTCAAACCTTTCGAACAAATATAATTTTCATCTACGCTTGAATCCCCCAGACTTCTCTCCCCCGTGCTAAATAGGAAACAAACATAGCCTATGGTTTGGTAAAAGTCCAACTCATCTATTTTTATTCGTCTTCAATATTTCCAAAAAGCGTCCTTTTTGGAGTCCCATAGCACATGATCACGATGTTGACTCCTAAGGGCATATCAGTAAACTACGGCGGCTGCCATGATGATTATATCATTTTTATTTATTGCGCTTAGACATTATTTAATAATTGTTAAAATCATCTTTCCGTGTCATGGACAAACATCGACTCTAGGATTTATTCAGAAAAAAATTAAATAGAGACGATAAATTATATATCATATAGGACAAGAATTTCCAGCTATACTTTTGATAATTATACGTTTGATGGGAGTTTATTCACCATGATGGAAGATATTTTAGTACAATGATTTTTTTTTTTTTTTTTGTTTTTAGTAGCTGACTTTTTGTTGGATTTTTGCCCCTTGTTATTAATGTTTTTTATTATTATTATGGGAGGTCGAATGAAAGTCTCACTAATTTGGGCAGAACAAATAATTGCCGATAAAGACTTGATCGAATTAATGGCTAATTGAGGATTTTGATGTCCATGTTTATCAAGTGCTCACCTTGACATGTCAATATAAATTGGACAAATATTTATCATTTGCCCATATATTTAAAAAATAAGCATTAGGTGCATAATGTATCAAGAATCCACAAATTTAAATTCTAGAGATAGTTCAAATAAAATGTTAAAATTGTCTTGTATTAGTTATTTTAATCATTTTTTCTTCAAAATTTGTGCTGATAAATTGAATTTAACGGTTCAAAATAGAAGTTCGATTGATTGAGCTATCTCATCGGAGGCTGCAAGATTGGTTTAATTCACACTTCGTGAAATGTTGTGGGATCATTAGAAAATCTGAAAATCTTCAGGTATCTTCATAGGATTAGGGAATCAATATTATCCAAAATAATCAGTTGTAATCTACAGAAAGCCATTAGAAATCTAAAATCTCTTCAAATTTGTAAAGAGGAATCCTTCAAACAAGAAAAATGACTTGTTATGACACCCAATATAATTGATTGCCGTATTTACAGAAATTTAGTATAACACATTCTGCCACATTATACGCCAAGCAAGTATCCATATATATTTCACGATGGAGCAGCATTGTCATTTCCTTGTGTTCTTTTCATGCTTTTCAAATGTTACGGAAACCACAGGCAGCTGGAAGGCAAATCTAGAAGAAACTAAAAAAGAGGCCTGTAGTTAGTCCAATTAAATTGTCTTGGGTTACGTTTGCTAGGGAGGTTTTTGTTGGATATAATGTATGGTAGAAATTGTATTGAAATAAGTAGTATGTTTAAAAGAAATATTTTAATTAGATAAATAGCATAATTTATTTGAATATAAATATAAAATATATAATAATGATTAAATGACGTGATAATTTATGTAGATAATAATTATGTTATAGGATATAAATAAAAATAAATGTGAGTATATGTGTGATATATGTATAGATATTGATTTGATTGTGAATAGGTGTAATAATTAAAAATAATTAGTTAGTTGTAATGAGAAAAGAAAATTTTGAATTTGAATTTATATGAAAATATCATTGAATAGATGTTTAATAGTATGAAGTTTGAGATGTTATCTTAGAGTTGAAAATTGGCTTCCAAACATAACCTTGGTGATTAAATCATAGGAAATTCCAGCCAAAACCCATTCCAATTGATCTTACTCAGTTCATCCCCTAATAAATTTAGTATATTAACTACATTGTTGTAATGCATGTTGATAGTGACAAAAATTACATATAAACATTCACAGTAAATTCTTATAGTAACTTAAATTAATAAAACATAGACGAATAATGCATAATTTATTATACTGGAGTCTGCTTGCAGGTCTAGGCCTTCAAAATTATATGTAAGAGAGTCGCTCATTACGCCTTTTTGTGTAATTATTTCAGTAAGATAAAATCAAATAATATGAATTATAATTTTGCCATAATTTTGGCTCAGAATTTGCCATAATCAAATTAATAACCCATCTTTTGGTTTCGATATTGTATTCCATGATAATAGTGTTGAATCAAAGGCTATATCTGGCTGACTAATAACTCCACCCGACAGGATGTTCAAAACTAGCAATTATTAAAAAGGGGCAAGATGTCAAAATTAAGACTAAAGTACTGGAGAAAATAATTTTTTGACTTTGTGTTTTTCTCTTGTTTCATACGACAACTTAATTGGGCAGTAACTGGGGGACATCAGTTTGTTTTGTTTTCTCTGCTTACTTCTATATATAAATGTGCTTAAAAGATTGGACCAAAATGTAACCATAATTACTTTTGCAACTTAATTTTTCTTTTTGATTGGCGACAGATATCATGTGGTTGTATGCGACTACGAGGGCTTCCATGTTTCAACATTTCATAGGTTTTCTTCTCTTTTGTTGCATGTTGCCAACTCGTGCAATGACCCACAACCACAAATTTGTTGTGAGTTAATTTTAAACTCCATCGCCAGCAATATATTTAAAGTTACTTTAAGTGCAGTTACCGAATACTTTTCATCATCATTGTTCCTCAGCTTGCTTCTTATGCATTTTTTGTTTAATAAACTTTGTGGGCTTTCGTTTGTCAAACTTCTCCCCTTAATGCATAGATAATGTAATCTGATACGTAGTTTTACAGTGTGATAGATACAAGGTTAAAAAAAAAAAAAAAAAAAAAAAAGGTATTGAAGCCTTGTATATTAATATCGTTAAAAAGGATGGTAGTTTTTTGTGTGTGTAAATATATATGTAAACCGGGATTTTCATTTCCGGAAATGGCGTAACGATCGAAATGCAATTTCCAATGACTGAGGTCTTATTTATACTCGAGTTTCAATAATATGGTTGTTAGTCTATTTATATAATAGTGTAGATAATTTTTTAAAGCAAGAATGACATATTATTGTTTCTGGTATAATGATTAAATCATCCCCCCCCAAAAAATAATTAATTAAAAGAAATTGTTTTGCAGGTCGCAGATACTCGATACACAAGGTTGTGCAGCAGCAAAAGCATACTATCTGTAAATGGACAGTTTCCAGGGCCAACTGTATATGTCACTCAAGGAGATACAATTTACATTGATGTGATTAACAGGGCGAGTGAAAACATAACTATTCACTGGTATACCACAGTTCCCTCTTCGCACTTCCCATTTATTATGGTGTGATTAATTATAATGGCACAATAAGTTCCCAGAAAATCGCATTATTTATTGTAGGCATGGAGTGACAATGCCAAGGTATCCATGGTCAGATGGTCCCGAATGGATAACTCAATGCCCGATTCAGCCCGGATCAAGGTTTAATCAAAAAGTCGTGCTGTCGCCTGATCAGGTTGGGACGTTGTGGTGGCACGCGCATAGTGACTGGTCACGCGCCACCGTGCATGGTGCAATTGTGGTCTATCCGAAGAAGGAAAATGACTATCCTTTCCCTAAACCTCATGCAGAAATTCCCATCATATTAGGTACAAGTCTTCTTAATTCGGATTTCATTATTGATCATCAGCTTTTCTTAAAGGATATATACAGACTTTTAAAAATTAAAAAATTAAATAATAATAATAATAATAGCCAGCACTTAGGAATGTAATTGATCTATGCTTCTGTACAGGGGAGTGGTGGAAAACTGACGTTCAAGCTGTTCTCAATGAAGCGCTGTTAAATGGAGGGAACCCAAATAATTCTGATGCTTACCTAATAAATGGTCAGCCAGGTGACTTGTATCCATGTTCAAGACAAGGTTGGTTTCTTTAATCTCCTATAGAATACTATTCCAGTCTTTATTTAGGTCATTAAATCTTGGTTTTGGTGAGTCAAATGTGACTGAGAAAAATGACATTGTACACAAGTACTCTTATTTGTTTAAACTTTTTCAATTTGAATTTGATTTTCGTCATATATTTTCATAATATATGTAACATACTAAGCACACACACACACACACATATATATGTACATATACACAAGATATTTCTCCTTGAATTCAGTTGTGACCTATAATAAAAACTTGACGCTCAGTGACATACTATATGCAATTAATTAACTTCATTAATCTTCCCTTAATTAAAAAAAATTAAATTAGTTTCTCTTTTAGTATGGAATATTTAATTATATAGAATGTAATTTAATGTTCATATTAATTTTCCTAATCTCTCACAAATGCAGGTACATTCAAGATGATAGTAGACTATGGGAACACTTATTTAGTGCGAATGGTGAACGCTGCCATGAACACCATTTTGTTCTACAAAATTGCAAACCACAGCATGACTGTGGTTGGAACAGATGGAAGCTACACAAAGCCATTGAAGAGCGATTACATCACCATATCCCCTGGACAAACTATTGACTTCTTGTTAGAAGCCAATCAGCCACCAAGTCACTATTACATGGCTGCCTCAGCCTATTCTAGTGCAGGACCCTACGACAACACCACCACAACAGCCATTGTAGAATACAGTGGCAATTACACTCCACCATCATCCCCAAAGCTTCCATCTCTCCCCCAATTCAACGACACCCTTGCCTCCGCCAATTTCACCAGCCAACTCAGAAGCCTAGCCAGCAACGAGTATCCCATTGAGGTCCCTTTGAATATGACCAACAAGTTCTTGTTCACTATTTCGGTCAATTTAAGCCCGTGTGTTAACAACTCGTGTGATGGACCTTTTAACGAGCGATTCCTAACAAGCGTGAACAACGTGTCGTTTGATTTCCCTCAGATCGACATACTTCAGGCTTACTATAACCACATTAAAGGGGTTTATGGGAATGATTTCCCCAGCGATCCACCTTTTAGTTTTAATTACACGGCGAGTACAATTCCGAGAGAACTATGGACTCCTGTGAATGCCACAAAAGTTAAGGTACTTGAATATAATTCCACGGTGGAACTCGTGTTCCAGGGAACTAACATTGTTGCAGGAATAGACCATCCAATGCACCTGCATGGTTATAGCTTTTATGTGGTGGGCTCAGGATTTGGAAATTTTGACCAAGAAAGGGATCCCCTGAGTTATAATCTAGTTGACCCTCCACTGCAGAACACAATCGCGGTTCCGAGGAGTGGCTGGACGGCAATTAGATTCAAGGCCAGCAATCCAGGTCGACTTTATACAATAAGGCTGTGACTGATTTTACGGATGAATTAGGAATCAAATAATATAGAAAACTCGATGTAGGTTTTCATCGATAATAAGTAATTAATGATCGAATTGTGTGCAGGAGTTTGGGTGATGCACTGCCATTTAGATCGTCACTACTCGTGGGGAATGGTGATGGCGTTCATTGTTAAAGATGGCAAGACTCCTGATGCTAAAATGCTGCCGCCACCTCCTGACATGCCCCCATGCTGATATTAAACCTCTCATGATTCATGTTGACTCGTATTCAACAATAATGTAATTCCATTTGCTGGTGGATTATCTGTGTAAGATCTTGCCAGTCGGAAGAGTATTCTGTAGCCTATCACCAATAACTTATATTCAATAAAGCAATTTATGTATTATTGCAGTCCATTACCATTAGGAGTTGCAGCTTCATGCAATTTTGTTTTGTTCTGTTTTTCGCATACATGTTAGTTATACTGCATAATTTTGGTCTCTTTAATATTGATAATACCATTAATTTGGATATATCTTATTACTCATCAATTACTATGCATTTCATTAGATCAAATATTCTACCCCAAAAATTATTCTCCCCTCTTTGTTTTCAAGCTTCGATATTATATCTATTCACAATCATATCAACGCTCATCTCTATAATTTTTTTACTCGTATTTAATTTTTTACTATCTTATGAACTTATAAACTATCACACCATCTAATTATTATCATATGTTAAATATATATAAAAATAAATTTTGTACCCATCCAAATTTTATAAATTCAACATAATTTTTATTTTCACTCAAATCTCTCAAATTTTCTGTCTCATTCTAATTGGGAAACAAGCATAGTCTTAATGTTTAATAAGGAATATTCATTTGTAAAGAAGAGTAACTTTCGTTTTCAAATGTGAAGTGACCTGCCGATGTGTTTTGGGACCAATCTCTACCTTTGTTTTAGGTCATTAATCGATTAAGAGAATGAATGTTTGGACGTGGAATAATTACCATCTTCCACGTGGAATCCAACACCCATTGTACACCTTTAATTTAATGGTATTTAGTTTTGCAACAATTCGGCGTCGTTTGGGTGTCATTCATCACAAACCAAAGGGACGTCTAAAGGTCGAAAACGGACGCTGTTTTTAAATTTTGATATATATTTTTAAATATTTTATTTCAAAGAATATATAAAAATAAGGAAAAGAGAAATAATAAAATTTAAAAAATATAATAATTAAATATATATTTTTGAGTTCAGAATTTAAAAACAAAATTAGCCATTTCACGCCAATATTACTAATAATTAGTTGTGTTTTATTTTTGGAGAACTTAAATGAAAAGAGTGAAGGCATTGATAAAAAGGACAAAAATATTTCATAGTTATGTAAATCCATTTTATAACTAATTTTTATTGAAATAATAATATAATATAAATAAATATATACAAACATGTGTATGTGTGTATTGATATCTAAAACGTTTTACTTGTTTTCAACAGCAAATTTTAATAAATATTATCCCGACAACCTCTAGTTGTCCATTATAAAATCTATAACGGGGCTGATCAATATTGCTTGCCGTTTACATGATAAAGTCAGAATAAGGCCACATTTTTATATATTTGCCCTTTAAATGTTGGAAGTCATAGCTCTTCACGCGCGACTTGCTTAATTTTAATACGTGTTTGTTTTAATATTTTTAACTAGACAATATATATCTATATATTGGGTCACTGGATTGATTGCTTATACGATTTTGAAAAGTTTGTATTTAATTTGTGCTTGTTTACAGGTTTTCCATGCAACAACTCCAATCATCACACGATGTTTAGGCCATGTTTAGGAGTGGGATTTTGTTGAATATGATATTTAGTAGGAGTTGTCTTGAAATGATTAACATATTTGAAAAGAATAATTTAATAGGATAAATAGTATAATTTTATGTATTATATATATAATAATGATTGGATAATATAATAATTTATATGAATAATAATTATATTATAAGATATAAATAAAAAAATATGAGTATATATCTGATATATATATATATATATTGATTGATTGTAATAAGTATAATGAATAAAAAATAATTTGTTAATTATACATATGAAAGGGAAAAAAATTGAATTTGAATAAAAATATTGTTAAATCGTATATTTGACAGTTTGAAATTTGAGAGTATGTACTTAAGTTAAATGTTAAGTTACAGACATAGCCTTAGCTTTTCGTGCAAGCCACAATATTAGGATTTTGAAATTATATATTTCGCTTAATCGTCACAAATTGAACCCATTTTTTATTTTTCTTTTAGGTTATATTTGAAATCTAACTTTCAATCATAAAATAACCTTTCAAATTTCACACTATTAAACATATTATTTAACAATATTTTTATTTAAATTTAAATTTCTCTTTTATATATATATATATATAATTAACTGATATATTCGTCGCAAACCAACGGGATGCCTAAAGATGGAAAACACGATCATTTCACTGCGACGTGAAATTGCATGATTACTAATAATTAGCTGTGTTTTATTTTGAGAGAACATTCCGATAATGGAAAGTTCACAAACCCACATGAGTGCTTTCGCGGTTGGTGTTCTTTCCGATCTCTACGCATTTCACGGCTCCGACTAATGTAGGATCCGCTCAAGGGCCTACTGGTTTAGGTAAATATCAACATTTTCAACTATAATGGATTGATGCAGGCATTAATTGACACATCCCTACCAAGAATAATAATTTAATTTTGCTACATACGTATTTATCTCGGAAGCTCAAAATTGTTGAAATTTTTTTTTTCCATCCCAATAAAGTACATATCGATATTTTTCAGTGCATTTTGCTCTTCTATAATGGGGGAGTTTTCGAGAATGAAAGCAGAGAGAAGCTAGCCAACGAGATCTTAATATAAGACTCCAAAATTGTTTACATAATTGGGTTTGACCACATCGTATGTAAAGATTTATTTGTCTTAAAAATAATTTATTATTCGAAAAAAACTAATATAATTTATTATTGAACTGTATAATTTATAGTCAATTGTATGTTTCACATAGAACTATTTATCATTTAGAATTAATTTATATATATATATATTATATTTAAATCTATACTAAATAAATATACTATATATTGATGTTAAGGCTGCTTTTTGATTATCAAATATATAATTATTAAAGTTATTAAAGTACCCTTATATATATATATATATATATATATTACAGTTATCCTTCAATTTTAATTTATTTCATTCTCTTTCATCAACTTTAATGTATTATATTTTTTTTAACCTATCATAACAATTTTAATATATTTTATTCGTATATATACTATGAATGATTTTGCTAGATGATAAATTATAAAATGAACTACATATTACAATACAAATCAAACAATTCATATAATAAAAATAAAACTCTATGTGTACGGAAGTGGCCTATATTTTAAGTTCACACACATATATTGAGTGTGCGTTAACCCCTAATATGGATTATTTCATTTATCTATTTAGATGTTAACTGTTTCTTCTCCAATTATTACCTTCGTCTTAGTCGTTGTCATCATCGTCATTTTGTAATGTTTAATACGTGACGTACTCTTCTAATTAAAGATAATGGACGGAAGTAAATGCAATAATGAATTGAACTATGTCGTGCTATTTAACAAATTGAAAATGAGACTTGAAAGAAAATCAGTAATTTGATGCACATTAATCTCTGCATTTAATATTTTGCAAAATAACATGTAGGCTATGTTTGGGAGAGGAGTTTTTGTTGTACATGATGTTTAGCAAGAGTTATATTGTAATAAATAGTATGTTTGGAGGCAATGTTTTAACAAGATAAATAATATAATTTATTTGAATATATGCATAAAATATATAAATAATGATCGAATGAAGTAATAATTTATAAAAATAATAGTATTGATTTGATTGTGAATAAATATAATGATTGAAAAATAATTAATTTATTTTATATGTATGAAATAGAAAATTTTTGAATTTAAATTTTGATTAAAATGTTGTTGAATTGTTTGTTTAATTACCTGAAATTGGAAAGGAATTGAAGGTGGGTTCCAACCTTAGCCTTAATCTAAATTCCGTGGACTTCATTATTTTGTGGAATTTTTCAGTCAAACTTGTCAATCAAATCATGTACAAGTTTCAGTATTCCTTCTTGCTTAAATTGAGTTTGTTACGGTGTTCAATGCAGATTTTTTTTTTTATTTTTTTATGCGAAACATTATCTATAAATTTCAAATAAATAAGGCATATATGAAAAATAGTATTTTTGCTATTAATAAATTATTAATTCTTAAAAAAATATTTTTAGGTATTATAGTATTAATTGACTAATATAATTTTATTTCAATAACTTCTATTTATTATATATTTCCTCTCCATGCCCACTTTATTATCTTTATTTTTTTGTTTTATAATTTTATATCTCTATTTTTTATCCACAATTTTTTTGCTTTTCATCACATTTTATTATTTTAAATTTTATAATTTTATATAATTTTACACGAGCAAAATGCATTTGTTAAATATAAAAACCAGTCATTCAAATAAATTAATACCTACATTAATAAAATTTAAACTGAAATAGTATCTTAATGTAAGATCTGCATCTTATTGTCTAAGTAAGACTTCGTTTACGAGACAAGGACAACTAATTATGAATTTACAGTCAAAATCGACTAATATGTAAATAAAAAATCAGGAGCTCAGTTTAAAATTCATTAGTTTATTGATTTTGAGTAATTAAAATTTGGGAGATGAATGGACTCCTATGTAGAACAAATAATTTTAATTGATAGTGTTAATATACACTCAATAGATGTGAGGTAATTGATTAGATGAAAATCCCTCAGTATTTCCAAAATATACAAAGAAATAATAAGAAATGAATCCACAAAGAAATAATTTCTTATTATTTCATTTATCTACTTAGATATTAAGAAATTATTTCTTTATAGATTAATTTCTCATTAATTTTTTGTATATTTTGGAAATCATGAGGGATTTTAATCTAATCAATTCTAATCCCTCACTATGTCCAATATACACAAAGAAATAATAAGAAATTAAAAATAAAATTTGTTCATAATTAAATATGGTGTAATTTCGGAGTGAAGTACTCTTGAACTTATAGACTGAATTAAAATAATTCATATTTCTTGAGTAATAGGATCAAGCGTTGATCTTGTTAAAAATTATCTAAACCATTTTATCCCGGTATTGGTGACACTCTAGTAACACATTTCATATATCATGTGTTTATCCTATATTTTGTAGTACACTGGGATTTCATCAACAGAAATCCATAAGCAACCTTAACTTCTAACACTAACATAAGTAAGCTGGTCACGAATCCTTTTACTCACTCCAACTCAGACGAGTCTATAAGCTTTAAAGGACATTTTGTCCAACCCTACAATTTGTGAGAGAGATTAAAACACACCATCTCACATAAATGGGAGTTAATTCAAATTGATGTGCTCAAGAAAAGTATCATTGCCTTTTCCCTCCAATGGATATGCCTATTGTTAAATTTCCTTTGAACTTTTAATAGAATATTCTACAAATATCCCAATTAAAAAATACTACAACTTTAGCTATCCCACTCATACTGCTGTTGTCCTATTTCCTTGAGATTTGTTATTTCATCATTAAGCGTTTTATTAAGGAGATTTGCTAGGTTCTCATATATTACTTCCCAATTTTAACATTTCTTAATATGATAGTGCTTTCTCCCATTATATTTGGACTCACACATAAGCCTCTTAACACTAAATAATTAATCTTTTACCACAACATATTCCATTGATTGCACCAACTCTTCTGTGAATGGTAAATGCCTCTAGAACCCTCTCCAATATTTTTACTTACCAATTATTTACGAGTAACATCATTACAAATTGATGACCACATTGTTCAATCACAAGTATAAATAGGCCATTTATCCATGAATTTTAAAACTGATCGTTAGGTCCAAACCGATTGATTCAACTTTAAATCTATTTGGTTCTTCAATCTGATCACACTTAGAAAACTGGTCATCATTTGACTTGAGTGTAAATCAGTTAAAAATTTGGTTTTCACTATGTTTATTGATAAAAATTTTTAAAAAATAGAAATTAATAAAATATGTTAATATCTTCTTATAATTTCATTTTTACCTCCAAGATAATTTATTATTATATAAAATATTCATTAACTATTTTTCTTAATTGTACTTATTTTATAATTTTTGTCTATATATTTTCTAATTAACTCATTACAAATTTTAACGTTATATCTTGAAATTAAAAAATTTTCAGTTAACTGTGTTGTTTTTATTTTCTAAAACTAATTTTTTAATATTTATGTTTTGCTTTGAATTTAATTTAATTTTTTCTGTATTTTTGTAATATTTTTATTTTTATTAAATTATTAATTTGTTTATTACATGTAAAACTTATCATTTGATATATTATTTGATGGATATGATTTGATTTATAATATTATTTTAATACTATTATACGTGTATAAATAATATCATATGTAAACTTGAAACAACTAATTTTTTGAAAATAATTAAACCAATAGCCTAATAATCAGTTAGTTTTTCGATTTAATAGCTAGTTAAAACATTGCTCGCAACAGCATAATATTTCAAGATTAAAAAACAGTGCCTCTGAAACAATCCGCATATTCCAATGACTGAGTGAACATATGAGGCTTTGTAGTTAAAGCAACGTCCTCCTTTCTTGATTTCTCTTCAAGTCCCGGTAACTAAAAAATGTACTGTCTGTTTCTTATGATATATTTCAGTGTATATTAGAATTTTTTAAAATTTAAATATATAGATATACATTTACACACTTATGTTTCAAATATACTTAAAATAATAATTTAAAGTATATTTTAAAATAGAAATGAAAAGTATAAATATATTTTTAAATATTTGAATTGTGTTGATTATATTTATTAAAGACTTAAAACTATAACATAAATTAAATATTTAAGAACATATATAAATATAATTATAATATTTGAAATATATTTATGTTTCTCATAGCTATTTTTAGATTCTATATTTATTTACGTTTAGTCAGCCATGCTTCATGAAAAACTGCACTAAAATGTGTTATAATTATTATGAAATTTTCTATATATTTATTCTGTATTCTTTATTCTTCAAAATGTAATTAAACATTAAGAAATATTTGTTAAAAATTAGGTTCATTTTTATAGAAAGTCGTCCTGAATGTTTGCAATATACATCAAAAACCTAGCAACTGTTTAACGTGACATGAAAAACCAGAACACTTGCATTCCAAATTTATCCTAAATATTTTAGTCGAAATTAGTTTCATAATTTGTTTGTCACAAATACATTTAAAAATATTCATTCAAATATATTTCAAATAAGTTTTATCCCAAAAAAGTCATCCAAAATAATGTTGTCCCAAATTCCACTCAAATTGGATTGTGATGAATCCATGGTTTTAGGTGAACTTATAAATTTTTCAAAATATCTTATAAACTACTCAATAAGTGTTGTAAAATTCTTAATGAAAAAACTTACTAAAATCTTAAAATAAGATATTTAAAACTTATAATTTTCATAAAAACCAAAAAAGTGTTTGGCTAAATTTATTTTAAGTAGCTTATAAAATTATATAGCTCATAAGATATTTTTGAGCTTATAAGCTTATACTTCTTATTTATATAATAAGCGAATGAAATGTTTACAAAATTTTGTTAAAATTTATATTGTGGTTAATTATAATTTTTTTGTGTAATAATAATAAAAATAAACTAAATATCATTATTATAATGTATATATATGATGAAATAATTTATAAGATATTTGAAAATAAATCGAGAAAAGTCAAATTATTTTTAAAAAGCTTATAAACTCTTTTATTAAAATAATTACTAAACATTTTTAAAAACTTTATAAAATTTTAAATATTTTATAAGATGTTTTGGTAAACTTACAAGCTCACCTAAACACTATCTATGTTGACATTTCTTAATTTATTTTCAAATATTTTATAAATTATTTCGTTGCATATATTAAAAATAGTAAATATATTATTAAATACATTATATTAATGATATTTTAGTTTATTTATTATTATTATTATATAAAAAAATATATAATTATTATAATTATAAATCTCAACAAAATTTTATAAGACAATTTTATTATTTTTATTCTAATATTTTATTAATTTATTTTAAAAATAAAATATGCAAGTTTATAAGATAAAAAATATATTATGAATTACATAATTTTATAAACTACTTAAATTGAATTTAGTCAAACACCCTCTTTTGTTCCAAACCTCTTCCATCTCAAATCTATTCCGACAATGTAATGTCGGGAATCCATTCGAAGGCACAGACATTTTCAGAGACGAGCTTTATGATTTATAAAAAGTCATTTCAAAATTTTAGCACAAATTCAGAAAAGTAGTCTCAAAATCTGATATGGATTCTATAAAAATGGAATTATTTTCAATTCCTAATTGATTTAAAATGATGTTTTTGGACAAGTTCTTCGTAAATTGTCGTCCCAGATTGCGCCTTCTTATATTTGTGTAGTTTGTTTCCGTTTGCAACTTGCAGAGAGGTTATGGGATAGATGGACTGTATTGGCCGTTAGTTAATTCTATAAGTGAATTGTTCAATAGAATGGTGACACGTGTTGTTATCTAGGTGAACCGTTAAATGGAAATGTAACTTGTCACATCTATCTTTTCGTTATGTTATCTTCTAATTTAATAACAAGAATAATTTACTTCTATTTATTCAATTATCATTCCTAAACATTTTTAAATTAACAATTCCATGAGCCGCCCCTAGGAACATGAAATATTCTCGATCAATAATTAAAACTCCTTGTATATATCATTTCGCATGAATTTAATTAGGTATTGAAAGAATATCTCTTTTGTTTTATTATATTATACTCACGATAAAGGGAAATAAGACAGTTAGATATGGTTATTATGTTTTCCTTTTAAGAAAAGTGTGATTTTATTCTAGAAATGATTTTTCTTTATTCTAGAAATGATTTTTCTTTATTGTAAACGAATTTTTCTTTATTCTTGAGATTTTACATTTTTCATAGAAGGAGAATGATTCCGGAAGAGTCCAAATTTTGACGGATATTTAGAGATAGAGAAAAAAAAAAAAATCACAGCCATCCTTTGCGCAGTGCATGAGCAATATATAAGCAAATTATTTTTAAGAAATAAATTTGTCATAACGAAGAAGTCATTAAGGAGGTAGGTGGGAATGGTAGAGAACCCAACAGAACACATTTAACGAGGTTAGGTTTGGGGTCGGAAATTTGGAAAAAGAAAAAACTGATGTTGAGTTCACATACCATTCCACAGAATGAGACAAAATAATGAATCGGTAATTTAAGAGTACACGCAATTGAAAATCGAGCTTAATAATTATTTATTATGTTGAGCAGTTTACAAAGCTAGTATTAGTCTACTGATTATATCGGACGTGACTGAAGAAGGGTTGGCAATATAACTTGCAAAATATTTCTCTAGAAGAAATTTTCAAAAATTGATTTTGGAGTTTTAAATATGGAAAAACTTATATGGTTGATCTATTTTTGGAAATATTCTTGACTTTGGTTAGATAACAATTTCAAATTTGCTGGGGGTCTTCTTTAAATCGCTTCAATTTACGATAAACCTTAAAAATATCTATTTACTTGTTATGTAAAATAGCAAATATATGTTGTTTTAAAAATAAATGGTAATACGTGAAAACATAAGCCAAGTGACACATGTTTATATATATATATATATATATAACATTTGGCGCTTTAACCCAGAAGAAATAATATTCAAAGCTGCGTAGCTGTCATCAATTTCCTGGGTAATACTTAATCAGGTGAAGTCTGAAACCAATTTTCAACTCAAACAGATTCTTCTAGATTTTATATTACCAAACAAATAATTTAATAAAATATTTTTTAAAATTTTAAATTCAAATTTTTTATTTTTTATATAAATAATTAACTAATTATTTTTTAATTATTATTTCTATTAACAATCAAATACCTATACGTGCACCACACATGTAATCACATTTATTTTTATTTATACTTTAAAATATAATCATTATTTTTATATGTTATTATATTATTTAATCATTATTATTTAATTTATACATATATTCAAAAAATTACAATATTTATGCCGTCAAAATATTCATTTCAAATATATTACTGCTGCGCAACTCTTGTTAAATATATCTCCGACGAAAATCTCCCTCCCAAACATGGCCCAGTGAGTATACACGTAGTCAGGAAAAATAAAACGTGTTCCCTCTTCTTATTTACTGTTTGTCTTAATCAACGAAATAAGAACATTGTTGATCAAGCCCAATCCAAGTCAAAAAAGACGTATGTGAATAGAATATACACAGCTGACATTGCCACCAATTTTAATATTTTAATATGTTTGTTCCACTTTTTTTTTTCTGTTTTTTTCACTTTTCTTTTTATAGCACCAAATGTCAAGCATTTTTTTAGTATTTTATTTTTTAAAATTCAAAATATGATTTTGAACTTAAAATTCTTCAAGATGAAAATAAAAAAATATTCACTAGTAAAACTAAATTTTAAAATCCAAACCCAACTTAATTTGAAAATTAAATTCATATAATATAAATGAAAAAAAATTACAATAGAAAACAAATTTCAAGTCGGTTGCCTGCTTAGTTTTTATTTAATTTATTCCTCTTTATTTTCTATTTTCACCTGGGCCGTGAGTTGTGATTAAGCGAAATACTATCATTAAAAGAAAAAATCTTTCAACCCGAATTAAATTATCGTTAGATGTCGATCGAAGGCCCTCTGTTAAAAATGTCGATCGAAGGCCCTCTGTTAAAATGATGGGGAGGGGACGCGTGTCACACTTGGGAGTCTTATCCTGGTTTGTCCAAGATTTATCCCCACCAATTTCAGCTGTCGTTTTCATGTCAATCTCTTTCAGTCACTATTGAGGAAGCAAAACTAACCAATTAACCCTCCACACCGAGCTGTGGTGGTCAAATTTTCCAAGCCTTGAATCATAAGCCACACTGCACTAACACTTATTGTTATTATTATGACGGAAATTGTTCGGGTAAATGAACAAAAAGATTGAATTTTGAAGGAAGAGACGTGATGCAACAATTCTACAACCGGAAATGACGATGATGACCAGATCAACTTTCAATCTTTTTAAGGAACACCATCTCCTCTATATATACAAATCAAACGTTGGAGGCACTTATTCATCGTGAGGGAGATTTCCATATTCTGCAGAGTTTTCGATCAAAATTTAGACGGTCCATCATTTCTTGTAGACGAAGTTGTTGGTCATGAATCTAGCAATCTTTCATATTTTAGCAATTTTCCTCTTTGGTGGGGTGATTCCTAGCCATGCCATGACTCATCGCCATGTCTTTGAGGTAATTAAGTTTGCCCTTTTCATCGTATTTTCATCAAAATAATTATTGGTAATTATGAGTACAACCGCATTATCAATAAACCAATTGTGTCTAGTTGCAAGATTTTGTGAAGTTTTTACCTTCCTTTTTCTTTTATCTTCAACATTAATTATTGCAAGACCTTTGGTTTTCTGCAAAATATTTATGGAAGCTAGCGATTTCGTGGATGTGTGGCTGTCGTTGAATCTACCCTTATCACATAATGCCAGAAGACAAGAAATTAGGCGGTGGTATCAACAATTTTAATCCCAAAACTAGAAAACACCTTCTTGGTCTTGCAGGTGGTCGACACTCCATACAGCCGGCTGTGCAGCAACAAGAGCATACTGACAGTAAATGGCCAGTTTCCGGGGCCGACTATCAACGTCACCGAGGGAGACACAATCTTCATTGACGTCGTCAACAGGGCAAGGGAAAACATAACCATTCACTGGTGCGTTCGTGTAATTGAAGCTCATAACCTCCACTCAAATTTATTTAATTAAATGTCTATTACTGACGAAGGATATATGCATGGCCCTCTGTAGGCATGGAGTGAAGCAGCCAAGATATCCGTGGTCAGATGGGCCTGAGTTCATAACTCAGTGCCCCATACGGCCTGGCGGCATGTTCAACCAGAAGATAGTGCTGTCAGACGAGATTGGGACTTTGTGGTGGCACGCCCACAGCGACTGGTCGAGGGCAACAGTGCATGGCGCAATCGCTGTTTACCCCAGAAAGAAAAATGACTACCCTTTTCCAGCTCCTGACGCTGATATTCTTATCGTATTAGGTAATATTATGTGCGTGTATACACACACCCACACTCTTCTGCACACACTTCTGTGTTGTTTCGTTTAAGCGATTTTCGGTAGAATATATGAGAAAGGTAAATTATAAAGACTGTGTTTAATACAGGAGAGTGGTGGAGAAGTGATGTACAGGCCGTGTTGACAGAATTTCTGCAAAACGGAGGGGACCCTAATGTGTCCGATGCTTTTCTTATCAATGGCCAGCCTGGTGATCTGTACCCGTGTTCAAGTCAAGGTTAGGTTTCTTGCTTTCTCATTCTGTGAATTGTGGTCTGGATACAGTCATCTTAAGTTAATAGGATCAAGATTTCGTCCGTGTAACTCGGAGGCTATGTTTCTTTTCTAATTATAAAGGGAAAGTATAATTTGAGTGGTCTGTGGGGGATCAAAATTACGTTTCGTCTTTAAAAATTTGAAACGAGTAAGGAAATTATTATATATATATGTTTATATATAACAATGATTAAATGAAATGATAGTATAAATTTATTAAATAATAAAAAATAAATATGAATAAAAAAATTTTAGAGATAATTGTTAATTTAATCGTAAATAGGTATAATAATTGAAAATTTAATAATTGAAAATTTAATAATTAAAAAAAAGAGAGAAAAATAAAATTTATACAATAAAATATTTGATTGTTAAAGTTTTCACTGATTAATGAATTGGAAAAAAAAAAAAAAGTAACAACGATAGCCTGATTTTTTACATATTTATATATTACTTTAGGGTGCCGACCTGTATTATTATATGTTGTCTATCACTTTGGCTTACAAAAATACACTTCACGTTGCAATAGTAATGGGTAATCAATGATATCAGTTTGAAACTTCAACATATTAAAAGTCTCATCAACTCCTCTTTCAAACGGGACATTGAAAGGGTTTTAACCCCGCCGACAGGGTGAATAGATAGGTAATACTTTTCCACGCAATGCGTCGAAATTATGAAAATAAAGGCAAAAGGTGGCAAATCTTGAAATCTACAAGTTGATTATATACAGTGGACGTTTCGTCATTATTTGAATTTTGACATGAAAGAGGTCTGCATGTCCCTTTAATATACGCAATTATTAGACTGTCAGAGAAAAGGATGGGTTACAATAATGCCACGACTGATAACGCACTCTGTTATTGTACTAAAAATTGACGGATCATATGTTTTTATTTTTATTTTTCCTCATTTATTGCATTACACGCATCCACATTTATATAATTTAATAATAACATCACGGAAATCTTTGACAGAAACTGAGACAACATGTGGAAACCTTGTTCGCCCTATGTTTCGGACCGAGTCTTTGTATAAACCAAAACGACAGCTACATGATCGTAAAATAGTTAATGAAAAACGCTTGGGTTGCTACAAAATAGTAGGGTTTTTACTATTATATTTAATCACAATTATTTCCATTTGCAAGAGATTTATCTATATTATATTAGTTTTTTAGAGTGTTCTTGTTGTATAAAGTAAATTTATATAACTATTGTTATGTTAAATAGTTTATTCTTTCTGTCCTTTTTTCTCTTTTTTTTTAATTTATTAAACTTACAATTTATGGTCATATATTCTCTCAAATTTTATCAATTTTATATTCTTTTGATTTGTCATCATTTTTTTATTTTAAATATTTTTTCCACAATCTTTTCTCTTTTTTTTTTTAAATTTTCTTGATATTTCTTTATTTTATTATTTTAAATATTCTTTATTCTTTTTTTTACTAAAAATTATTTTTATTAATTAAAATACAATATTTTTAAAATTTATAAATAAAGAAATTCCACTAGTTTTAATAAAACAAAAAAGTAAAAGGGCTTTCGTGAGTTCCCATGTGATGTAAACTGTAACCAGCGTATCCTCATCCCATCCATTTCCATGATGCCTTTCATTACAAAATATCCCTATGTGATCTACGAAACTAATTTAGTTTCATTCCTTTGCATGTATGCGTCCCCATGCACGCAACACAGATACATTCAGGCTGACAGTCGACCCCGGCAAGAGATATCTTTTACGAATGGTCAACGCAGTGATGAACACCATCATGTTTTTCAGAATCGCCAACCATAGCCTGACTGTCGTCGGGACTGACGGGGCATACACCAAGCCACTGACTAGTAGTTACATAGCCATATCTCCCGGACAGACCCTTGATTTATTGTTGGAAGCTAACCAGCCGCCAAGTCACTATTACATGGCTGCCAAGGCGTACGCTATTGCAGGAAATTTCGACAACACAACCACGACTGCCATTGTCCAGTATAGTGGAAACTACACTCCTCCCTCTGCTCCATTACTTCCATCTTTGCCCGACTCCAACGACACCCTCGCATCCGTCAATTTTACCGCACAACTCCGAAGCTTAGTTGATAAACAGCATCCAATCGACGTGCCCAGGAACATCACGACTAATCTATTCTTCACCATTTCCATTAACGCCAGGCCATGCCCCAACGACAGCTGCGCGGGGCCAAACGGGGAAAGGCTCCTGGCCAGTATGAACAACATAACCTTTCAGCAGCCGCGGATTTCCATTCTCCAGGCTTATTATGACAGAATAAATAATGTGTATAACAGCAATTTTCCCAGCAGACCACCTCTAACTTTTAACTACACGGCGGAATTCATCCCTCGGGACCTATGGAGGCCGGCCAACGGGACAGAGGTGAGGGTTCTGGAGTACAATTCCACGGTGGAGCTTGTTTTCCAGGGAACAAATATGGTTGCCGGGATAGATCATCCGATGCACTTGCACGGGCACAGCTTCTACGTGGTTGGTTCAGGATTCGGGAATTTCGACAAAAACAGGGATCCTCCAAACTATAATCTTGTCGACCCTCCATTCCAGAACACTATTGCGGTTCCGGTAAATGGCTGGTCGGCTATAAGATTCAGAGCAAATAATCCAGGTAAATAGCTCGGTTCTTCCCGGATTCATTTGATTTTGTACCAGCTATGTTCTACTGTTTTCTTCTTGCAACGTTTGCAGACGCTCTAACGTTGTTTTCATTGAATGGTTGAATGGTGTGTTCGCAGGGGTTTGGCTGATGCACTGCCATTTCGAGAGGCATATAAGTTGGGGCATGGAGATGGTGTTCATTACCAAAAATGGAAAGAATCGAAATGCTACAATGTTACCTCCACCCCCAGATTTCCCCAGATGCTAAGATTTGCAATATAAAGAGTTATTTAGGCAAATAATACTTGGAAGATTTGGTGTCTCACCAAGGAATTGCACAGTGCGGTTACGTACATACGTTGTAGCTTTCATTTGTGGACATGTAACATTCTGTGGGTCTTACCTGAGATGTTTTACCAATCAGTAATTGAATAATGCATTGATCCAAAATTTATAAATTTAGTAATTCCATTTCTTTTTATATATATGTAATTAATAGCCAACGCCACATTTCATTTTCACCCGTTAACTTTACAATAAAAATAAAATTTTTATGTAAGGTACAAAAATACAACATAGAAAGTGCTCCTTCTTTTTTTAACTTGACACAAGTTATCAGTAAAAAAATTATGCAATCCAGCTAATGCCACAAGAATACTCAAAATCATGATGAGAACTGGTAACAAAGAGCATTAATCACATTGATCTTAAAATGGGACCATGATCCGACCAATTTAATTGGAAATTGGCCATTTTCCATCCATATATATATATCAGATAATTGATTTATCAAAAGGATCGGTACGTGTGAACTATGAAAATCGGTCAAAATCAGTAAAAGCTGAGTAAAATCATAGAATAATTTTTTTATTACAAACAAAAAAACAAAATTTCACCTCTTTTTAATAAAATTGGACAAAAATTTAACTTATTTAATATTCCTAACATTTTAGTTGGTGAGTATACATACTGTTTTATGTTGAGTTTGGTATATTTAACTACTTTTATCTACATTGCAACTTAACTAACATTAAAAGCCCTCTTATTAATTGAGTTGTTTTTATTTTACAAAACTAATTTTTCATTATTTATATTTTTACTTTGAATTTAATTAAGTTTCTTTTAGATTTGTATAATAGTTTTTTATTTTTATTGAATTGTTAAAAATTTAATGATGTATTTAAAACTTACCATTTGGTGTATTAATGAATTGAATTAAATTTATTTTGTAAATTTGATTTAATGCTATTTATTATATTTGTCTGTATGCAGGAAATATATTAGATATAATTTATTTGTCCTTCAATTGGTGAAGGGCTCTTCTGGTCGCTGGGTGGTGATGGAGTTATTAGTCCAGTTGGCATTTTACAGCACTGAATTTTTTACCTGCCCACCGGACAACAAACACAAACCGACAACCTTGTCCAGACGCATCACGTAGTGGGACCACGGAGGGGGATAACGTGGACGTTGTCTGCGGGGTCTGTCCTGCCAAATCAAACCCAACTCTATCCATGTCCAATTATTGCAATGGTTCAAAGGATAATCTAAACATCGATTAATTAGTATTATTTATTTTATACATACATATATGTATTATATTGTTTTAATAATAAAATTTATTTCTATATTATTATTATTATTTAAATAAAAATATATAATTAATTTTTTATTTTTAAAATCCAAACAAATTAGATATATAATAATTGATTTATTAGTTCTTAATAACTATTTGTTATGTATAAATTAAGTATATAATCATGTACAAAGATAAAAAATAATAATAAATATTTATGTCAATAATTGTTAGGGTATAATATTTTTTTCTTTTTATATTTTTTAATTTTTATTCATTTTTTATTATATCTCAATCTGATTATTCATTTTTGATTTTTCTATCTCTCCTCTATTTTCCCTTTTCCCTTTCCTTCCTTTTTCCCTTCCTCTCTTCTTCTCCCCTTCTCTTCCTTTATATTTCTTCTCCTTCTTCTCAAAAACCAAAAAAAAAAACCGAAAAAACCAAAAAAATTCATATCCATAGCCACTCAGATGGATTGATTGACATGTTCCAAGTCAAATTAGTTGGACGGGCCGGGTCGGTTTGGGTTTAAAAACAGTGAAAATTTACGCTATATTTGGTTCAATGATTTTTGGAGGGAAAAAAAAAAGATGGTAGAGAAAGCAATTATACTTGTTCGGTTGATAAGAAAAATGGGAAGAAAAACAAAGTTGACGAAAAATATAATTAAAATAAAGAAAAATTATTTTTTTACAAGATGATGAGAAAAATGAAAGGAAAATCATTTTAACGATCTCTTCTTTTTTTAAAAAATTTATTATTTCTATTTTTTTCATTTATCATCAAATTATTTCTCTTAAATGATAAAAAATTATAAAATTTGAGTTTTGTATCTTATTATTTCTATTTTTAATCATTTTCTTTTCCTCGTAAAAATTATTCTATCAAACAATTCTCGAGATTTTAAATTTCTTTAATTTTTTTTTGTCTAATATTTTCTTCTTCTTTCTATATCTTAAAACCAAACATAGTATTAAGCACGTTAAGAACAGTGTACTCAAATTTTACATCAAAAAACATTATGTCACAATATAAAAGTGCAATAAATTATGACAAAATGGACTGTTATATCACGTAAGGATGCATACAAACACAGATGTTTGTATATAAAGTTTAGAAATAGTAAGTTTGGCATGAAAATTTAAGAACAATATAAACGTGGGAGATAAAAAGAGATAAAGAGTATTATTACAAACCAAAAATTTTACCTTGTAAATTTTATTCAAATTTCTCTATTTTTTACCTTTTTTAACTAAATAATTCCTTTTCAATTATTAAACATATTTACAATTAAATCAACACCTATTCTTAACTCACATTTATATATATTAATACTATATAAAGTTGTATAATATCACATCATCCAATTATTATTATACATTAAATATATATAATTTATTTTTTCTCACTTTTACAATTGAATACCAAACATAATTTTTTTTATCCACTCAAATCATTAAAATTTTGCCACCGACCAAAATTAGAAACTCAAACTAAGCTTCACTGTAATAAATAGTAGTTCAGTTGTGATTACTATGTTGGAGGAACATATTTCACACTCTCACCTTTTGTTTTAATCTTTATCCAACCAAACATAATAAACTTTCATCTAAATTCAAATTTAAAATTTTCTTTTCTTATACATATAATTAAATAATTATCTTTTAACATTACATATATTCACAAATAAATTAATACTTATAAATATACACACTCACACTCACACTCACACTCACACACACACACACACACACACACACCATATAAGTAATCATTATCTTTACATTTTATTACATTATTCAATCATTATAATATATTTTATACATTTATCTAAATAAATTAAAATTTTCAAAACCTCAAAATCTTACAATCAATTATATTACCAATCTTAATATAACTCACAACAAATATTAATTTTCAATAAAACCTCCTCCCAAACATAGCCGATGTACGACATTCCCGAATATGTGCAAGACATTCAATGCCCAAAAGGTTACTGGTTTCAACCAGATTCGCACAGTGGTTTCAATATTGTTTATCATTGGTTTCATTAATTTCATTTGAAGGCCAAGCAACTAATCGCCTAATTATTTTGCTTTTATTCAATGCAAACATGTCATATATATCATGTTCAAATGGGCATGCACCAATATTCTCCGTCTCTCAAATCTTTGCCAGTGTTTATCTGCAAATTTTAATGAATTAAAATTAATATGTTTTCCACGTAAAAGATTATAAATAACATAAAGGTAAAAAGTGTGGACATATTCGATTCGATTGTTTTTGTATTGCTTGTGTATATAATCTGCATTATATATTTTATTAGGCATATGAACCCATTTTGTTTACATAATTTGAAATTACATGATTATCATTATTTTCTGATTTTTTTATGTTTTTCTTTAATATATTTCTCTAATTTCAATATCCGTTGACATTTCTTTGTTTTCTTATTTTACATATCATATATACTTTCAATTTTATATATTTCTAATATTTAAAATATGATAACTTTATAATTTATATAATTTTATATACACAAAGTATACAACTTTTAATAGTATTATATAATAATTTAATGATATAGTAACATATAAAAATTATAATCAATTTTTATAATATGAACATATGTGTGTGTGCGAGCGCACAGCATAGAGAGAATAAAAAATTATATGATTTTAAATAAATATAATAATTAAATTTCAAATTGCGATTATTGTTTGTTTAAGTAGTGCTTGTCGGGTAATCCATGGATGTTGGTAACCTCGGCTTCTTGTATCTCAAAACGTCCAAAGTCCAAACCGGCATAAATGCTCAGTTGTTTGCTTTGTGCCGAGATCAGGAGACTGTCAATCAGTTCCGACAGCCTAAGCAATGACTTAAGTGGATGCAACTGTTGTCATGGCAATTATTTTGTTCGATTACCCTAGACCCGATAAATATCATATTATACTAGAGATAGACCCACTAAATGGGAGTGTTTGCCATAGGAGAAAAGCCAATAACTGGCAAGCCATGTTTCCTAAAATAGCGAGCATCCGTTGAAGCAGGAAAGATCTCAGGTTTCCCAAATTTTCCATTGGCATTTTTTATCGCCTCTTCTAATAGTCCCCACCAAGGATTTGAACTATCAAAAGCAGTAACCATTGGTTTCCCAAACTTGTCACGTAGAGATGCACTCTGCTTAAACTGTCCCAGCCACAAAATTTGTCAGTATAGTGACCAAGCATCCAAGCAAAGAAATTTTTAGAATTTCTTGTACATAAATCACATTTTGTAGAGATAAACCAATAAGCCAAACCAGGTAAACCACATTTAAGGTCCCAAAATTTCCACAATAAAAATTTCTGTAAGTCACTTAAACACCAATATTTGCACATCGACTATGTTTGATATTTCACTTATAGGTCAAGATGTGCATGTGCGAAAACTAACCAACGTACCATGGAGAGCATTTCATTTTTCAAAGTTCAGCATGTGTTTTGCTCTTAAAGGCAGTAACTTACATGTAATTTACAAATTAAATTACAAAGAATAAAGAAATATAGCAAATAAACAAGCACTACAACAATGGTCACATTCTAACGAGCCCACATTCGTTGTGTCCCAACAGCAGTTACGTTGATCTCATAAATGCAAATATACAACTTGGCAAGCATAGCACATATTCTTGCCTCAGAGGTCATGTTTCTGTTAGCAGGTGCCCATTCCTCTGCAATTCGTCTCTCCAAGGAAACTATATCTGCAGTTGGTGGGACTCGGATATCAAAACCTGCTTGAGCTTCGGAAGGTTGCAAATTCATGACAAACCCCTGCCATTTAGTAAGAAAAAAAAGGGTAACACATTGCGTTAGTCTATGTATTTTCATTGCTTTAGTTCTAATGTACTGAAAAAAATATCAATCTACCCAGGAAAAGAATGGAAAATGTAGCAATCCAATTTGAAGGAATGCTCCAAAGTATTTGTATGGCCTTTGTACCAACGGCAGAGTACCAAAGGAAATCAAGGACAAACAAAATATAGATATTATGATACCCATCGAAATAAAATTATCATGAGGGACAACGTTGAAGAATATTGCAAATCACATCGAAAAGCGCTAGCTTCATATATGTTACGAGATTTAATATCTAAATGTTGAGAATGCAGGACAAGTTAAAGCGTCAGGCTTTTGCAACCAAGGTATGGAATCGGAAGCATGTGTTTCAGATAAAAGAAATAACAACACCAAAACTCCAGCAAGAATTTTTGGCCTATACACTGGCAATCCAAACATGACCAATTGATCACGTGCATTCTCAAGAATAGCTGGTGGCCTATAAACTAAGAGTCCACATGATTCACAATCTAAAAGAAAATTTATCAAACTTTCAGCGCTTAATTGATACAGGAACATCAGAATGCTGCTATCCCATATTCATACGTTTCTCAGAACATCTGTAGATATATTATTACATATAGAGAATTTTTTGGGGGTAACTTCAAGATGGAGATATTGGCCAGTCTCGCAATTATCTCCAGGTAAAGTCACCAAAATATATTTATTTGTTCTGAGTTCTACATCAAACCAGATACTATAGCTGCCACTCGGAAATTAGTAGCACAAAATCAACTTTCGCAAGCACCAGAGAAAGAACTCTGTAATTGATAACTTAAATGTCTAGTAGTAAATGGACTTAGAGACTGACCGTAGGGGTTGGCGTGCCGGCTTTCAAGAAGACCACATTAACAGAAATGACCTCTGCTTCAGCCTTGAGTCCAGCCTTGACCAAATCAAACTGAGCAGCCCTAAATCTCATGACGCTGTCGATGCTCTTGACTAAATTCTCCATGGCGGTGTTATCATAGAGCTTAGCCCCATGACCGGGCGCCGCTGCAGCCTTAATTACCAGCCACCAGGCGGCCCTTTCCCCATAGAATAAGCGGTAGTTCTCAGCGGGCGAGGCCAACCCCTCGTCCAGCATAATCCCCACGTTCATATTCGTAAAAATGTCGGAATCGGCGAGCTTCTCTGCGCCATCGTGTCCACCTATTTCCTCATCGGGGACGAAGGAGAGGTAGACGTTGCGCAAGGGGCGGAAGCCAGAACCCTGGAGCTTGCGGATGGCCTCCAGATGCTGGAGGCCGACGCACTTCATGTCCTGAGAGCCACGGGCGTAGATGTGGCCGGAGGAGGGGTCAAGGTGGGCTTGAAAAGGGTGGTGGCTCCACTTGTGGTGCTCAGCCGGTACGACGTCGGTGTGGGAATTGAGGAGAATGGATGGGAGGGCAGGGTTCTTGCCGGGCCACTTGAGGAGAACCAGCGGCTTGCCCTCCACAAACTCCAAGATCTGGGTATCCAAGGAGAGGGATTTGGCTTGGGAGGTGATGAAATCGGCAGCTTCATGATAGCTAGGGTTGGGCTGGGCAGTATTGATTCTGAGGTATTCCTGAAATCTAGAGATGATTGAGCGAGAATCTTCATCTTCAGCGGTGGCCGACGCCGGCGATATCAACAGTACTATCGCAAGTGCCAGAAATGCGAGCAGTTGATATCGGTGATAGTCTCAAGCCATCTTCTGAACCAGGACCTTGCTTTCCTTGTGCCTACTGACGCTTCGGAAGCTATCGCCTTTTGCGTTGTTCCATGGCCTATGGCAGTTCCGTGTTAGAATACAAGGGAATGTTTGGTCTCGTGGGTTTTTTTAAAAAATTATTTTTTAATTATGTACTGTTAGGCATATTCTTATGTAAAAATAAGAGAAAATAAAAAAAATTAAAAGTATAATAATTTTTGTGTGCTTTTTTACGGTGCTAAAAATGAGAACACAGCCCAAATGCTTGTTTTGTGGTTTTGTTTGAATAAAGTTTTGTTGACAAATTAAAGAATAAGGAAGATATGGTTTTGTTCTTTGAACTTAAATTTTATTGGGAAATTTGGGAAAAAAAAGACTGACTTTTATAAATAATTTATTTGAAAATGTTATTTCGATGAGGCAAAAACCCTTTCAAATTTGCATCTATACATAGCCAATAAAAATACAAACTATGTAAATTCAATTTGATTGTCTTTTTTTTAATTATAAATAAATATTTATATAAATTACATTATTTTATTCATTTTAACAAATTATAATAAACAATATGTATAATATAGAATACAAAATAGATAAAATATTTTTAAAATATTTTTAAAAACTAGAATAAATTAGCATTAAGAAATTAATGATATGAGTGAAACATAATGGTTATGTTTGTTTTTGTTTTAAGTTGTATGTATTTTGGTTTATTTTTTAAAAAGTGTGTAAAAGTAAAAGAGAGAAAAAGAGAAAATTTAAAAATTGTAATAATTGTAATGTGTGTTTTAGAGTGTATGAAGGAAAAAAACATAACTAATATAAAAATATAAAATGTGAAGAACTAAAAGTA
This sequence comes from Avicennia marina, assembly GCA_019155195.1. Classification (NCBI taxonomy): domain Eukaryota; kingdom Viridiplantae; phylum Streptophyta; class Magnoliopsida; order Lamiales; family Acanthaceae; genus Avicennia; species Avicennia marina. The sequence continues at coordinate 16,698,380 of CM032755.1, forward strand.
TTTGAATAATTTTATATTATGAAGTGTAAATGTCTACATGTATCATAAATAGCGATTCAATTTTAAATACAAGTAATAACTAAAATTTTGAATATTTTTCTATATATAAAAAAGATTATTCATTAAAGTATTATAAATTTGAAATATGTAGTATGAAATTAAAAAATATAAACAAAATAGTCAACAAGCATTCTGTGTTTCCAGTGAAAATGCACACAGTACATATGATAAGCCCATTCCATTGGACCCATCGCAGTTAAACATTATCCCCTTGGACTAGCCCAGTTGTCCAAAAAGACACTAGAGGTCGAATGATGGCAAAGCATTATATATAGAAAGATATAATGGGATTAAGGGCCTATAGCATTTTTAAATTATTATAGATATCTTAGCTCATATTGTCATTTTCGTCACAATTGAGTTTAGACAGCTTCTATCTTTTGGTTTGGTATTAATTAGGCATGTAAGCAATTAAATTCTATTATATTAATTTCAAGGCAATTAAAAATTATTGTGTTTTTTTTTTTTTTGTACAGAAGATGCAGGGCGATAAACAAACAAATAAATAAGTAATAAATGGTATTATTTTATAATGTGTCCGTCGAGTGTGAGAGTGTCGTTCAAAACGAAATTGTATCATTCACATGGACTCTTTCAGTTGAGGATTTGAGAACGGGACGTTAAAAATTAAATAAATTATATATTCGTCCTTTTTTTTATTTCTAATTATTTTTAAGAAAAAATCATTGGTATATCTATAAATAAAGTTAAAAATTTAGAAATAAAGTAATTTATTACGAAATCTAATAGCAGAAACTCTTTTTCCACCCTTACTAAAAAATATTTCAAAAATTGACATGGGGTTAATGTTAGCTGCAGGTTATCACAAAGAGGTCTTCTCACTTCAGTTTTTGACCAAATGGTAAATTTTTATAATTTCGAAACTTTCTATTAAGCATCATTGAATGTATAGCATTTAATGTGAAAGCGTTTCACAAAACCCCCTATCCCGACTTAAATTTGAACCCTTATGTTATGCTCGCATTCTGTGGTTTCAATTTTAAATATAGAATTATGGGAGGGAATGTCTTCATACAATTTGTAAAATTTTTCATTTACATTTTTATATGGCTGTACATGTATCTACAGAGCTCTCACGTGGAACTTGAGTTTTGTTGAATTTGATCGACCAGTCAAGCCAAATTTACATTTCTTAACAAGATAAAATGTAAATCTCTCTCTCTTTCTCTCTCTATATAAATATGTGTACGTACTCTCTAACATATGAGCAAGATGTAAACAGGTAATCAATTTTTTAACTTAAACTTTTACGCTGTTACATCATTCAATGTATACATTATGATATGAAAAATTAATTAAATACATTCTATTTCAAATCAAAGCAGAGTAAATTGAAAGAATATATAAATTGAAACAAACTAGAAATTAGAAAATATTGTGAAGGTGTAAACTAATACAAACACTTAAAACTAGAATTCGTAGCTTCTTAGAAAATGACATGTTAGATTCAAATTAATGGGACATGGAAAATACTTTCTTATAAAATTTTTTTATTAGTCCACATTTATATATGACCATTGAGGCAAGGCGTCGTTGACTCCAAATATTTATTTAAACACTAATAATTTTTGCACACTTTATATGTGCTTAAATTTATATATTATAAAATTTATATTTAATTATTTAATTTAATCTGTTTGTGAAATATATTAGTTTATTTAAATATTTGCTTTACACTCATGCATAAAAATCTTAAAATTAGAAAAGAAATAAAAATAAAAAATAACCTAAAAGGGATAATTTTGTCATCAAGACGTTTCAGAAGGATAGATGTGAATTTATTTAATATAGCAAAATGAACTCCAAACTCTTAACAGTATAGTGCTAATAAAAGTGGCACATTATATAGATGTACAACTTAATTTATAAATTATAAAATTATTATACTTTAAATAATAAAAGAATTATCAAAAGTAAAAATACAAATAATACTTAAAATAAGAAACGAAAGACCACAAAAGGATTTGAAAAGATAGAATACTGAAAAGAAAGATAAACAAAAATAATAAATTAAAAGAAGAAAGAAAATTAGGAGGATAGAAAATAAATTGGAGGTGGGGTTCATTATTGGGGTTCCAACCTTAGCATTAATCTAAATTCCGTGGACTTCATTATTTTGTGGAATTTTTCAGTCAAACTTGTCAATCAAATCATGTACAAGTTTCAGTATTCCGCGTTGCTTAAATTGAGTTTGTTACGGTGTTCAATGCAGATTTTTTTTTTTTCAATGCTAAACATTATCTATAAATTTCAAATAAACAAAGCATATATGAAAAATAGTATTTTTGCTATTAATAAATTATTAATTCTTCAAAAAATTATTTTTAGGTATTATAGTATTAATTGACTAATATAATTTTATTTCAATAACTTCTATCTATTATATATTTCCTCTCCATGCGCACTTTATTATCTTTATCTTTTTTATTTTATAATTTTATATCTCTATTTTTTATCCACAATTTTTTTGCTTTTCATCACATTTTATTATTTTAAATTTTATAATTTTATATAATTTTACACGAGCAAAATGCATTTGTGAAATATAAAAAACTGTCATTCAAATAAATTAATAAAATTTAAACTGAAATAGTATCTTAATATAAGATCTGCATCTTATTGTCTAAGTAAGACTTCGTTTACGAGACATGGACAACTTATGAATTTACAGTCAAAATCGACTAATATGTAAATAAAAAATCAGGAGCTCAGTTTAAAATTCATTAGTTTATTGATTTTGAGTAATTAAAATTTGGGAGATGAATGGACTCCTATGTAGAACCAATAATTTTAATTGATAGTGTTAATCTACACTCAATAGATGTGAGGTAATTGATTAGATTAAAATCCCTCAGTATTTCCAAAATATACAAAGAAATAATAAGAAATGAATCCAAAAAGAAATAATTTCTTATTATTTCATTATCTACTTTGATATTAAGAAATTATTTCTTTATAGATTAATTTCTCATTAATTTTTTGTATATTTTGGAAATCATGAGGGATTTTAATCTAATCAATTCTAATCCCTCACTATGTCCAATATACACAAAGAAATAATAAGAAATTAAAAATAAAATTTGTTCATAATTAAATATGGTGTAATTTCGGAGTGAAGTACTCTTGAACTTATAGACTGAATTAAAATAATTCATATTTCTTGAGTAATAGGATCAAGCGTTGATCTTGTTAAAAATTATCTAAACCATTTTATCCCGGTATTGGTGACACTCTAGTAACACATTTCATATATCATGTGTTTATCATGTATTTTTTAGTACACTGGGATTTCACCAACAGAAATCCATAAGCAACCTTAACTTCTAACACTAACATAAGTAAGCTGGTCACGAATCCTTTTATTCACTCCAACTCAGACGAGTCTATAAGCTTTAAAGGACATTTTGTCCAACCCTACAATTTGTGAGAGAGATTAAAGCACACCATCTCACAGAAATGGGAGTTCATTCAAATTGATGTGCTCAAGAAAAGTATCATTGCCTTTACCCTCCAATGGATATGCCTATTGTTAAATTTCCTTTGAACTTTTAATAGAATATTCTACAAATATTCCAATTAAAAAATACTACAACTTTAACTAATCCACTCATACCGCTGTTGTCCTATTTCCTTGAGATTTGTTATTTCATCATTAAGCGTTTTATTAAGGAGATTTGCTAGGTTCTCATATATTACTTCCCAATTTTAACATCTCTCAATGTGATAGTACTTTCTCCAATCATATTTGGACTCACACATAAGCCTCTTAACACTAAATAATTAATCTTTTACCACAACATATTCTATTGATTGCACCAACTCTTCTGTGAATGGTAATGCCTCTAGAACTTTCTCCAATATTTTTACTTACCAATTATTTGCCAGTAACATCATTACAAATTGACGACCACATTGTTCAATAACGAGTATAAATAGGCCATTTATCCATGAATTTTAAAACTGATCAATAGGTCCAAACCGATTGATTCGACTTAAAACTATTTGGTTCTTCAATTTGGTCACACTTAGAAAACTGGGCATCATTTGAACTGGGTGTAAATCAGTTAAAAAATCTGTTTTTACTATTTTCATTGATAAAAATTTTTTAAAAATAGAAATTAACCTTTTAAATAAATAAAAATTAATAAAATATTTTAATATCTTCTTATATTTTCATTTTTACCTCCAAGATAATTTATTATTATATAAAATTTTCACTAACTATTTTTCTTAATTATACTTATTTTATAATTTTTGTCTATATATTTTCTAATTAACTCATGGCAAATTTAAACGTTATTATCTAGAAATTAAAAATTTTCAATTAATTGTGTTGTTTTTATTTTCCAAAAGTAATTTTTTAATATTTATGTTTCGCTTTGAATTTAATTTAATTTCTTCTATTTTTTTGTAATATTTTTATTTTTATTAAATTATTAATTTTTTATTACATGTAAAACTTATTCTTTGATGTATTACTTGGTGGATATGATTTGATGTATTACTTGATGGATATGATTTGATCTATAATATTATTTTAATACTATTATATGTGAATAAATAATATTATATGTAAACTTGAAACAACTAATTTTTTAAAAATAATTAAACTAATAACCTAATAATCAATTAGTTTTTTGATTTAATAGCTAGTTCGGTTTTGAAAACGTTGGTCGTAGTACTCTATGGCAATATCAATAGCATAATATTTCAAGATTAAAAAACAGTGCCCCTGAAACAATCCGCATATTCCAATGATCGAGTGAACATATGAGGCTTTGTAGTTAAAGCAACATCTTCCTTTCTTGATTTCTCTTCTAGTACCGGCAACTAAAAAATGTACTGTCTGTTTCTTATGATATATTTCAGTGTATATTAGAAATTTTTAAAATTTAAATATATAGATATACCTTTACACACTTATTTTTCAAATATACTTAAAAAAAAATTAAACTATATTTTAAAATAGAAATGAAAGTATAAATATATTTTTAAATATTTGAATTGTGTTGATTATATTTATTAAAGACTTAAAACTATAACATAAGTTAAATATTTAAGAACATATATAAATATAATTATAATATTTGAAATATATTTATGTTTATCATAGCTATATTTAGATTCTATATTTATTTACGTTTAGTCTGCCATGCTTCATGAAAAACTGCACTAAAATGTGTTTTAATTATTATGAAATTTTTTATATATTTATTCTGTATTCTTTATTCTTCAAAATGTAATTAAACATTAAGAAATATTTGTTAAAAATTAGGTTCATTTTTATAGAAAGTCGTCCCGAATGTTTGCAATATACATCAAAAACCTAGTAGCTGTTTAATGTGACATGACAAACCAGAACACTTGCATTCCAAATTTATCCTAAATATGTTAGTCGAAATTAGTTTCATAATTTGTTTGTCACAAATACATTTAAAAATATTCATTCAAATATATTTCAAATAAGTTTTATCCCAAAAAAGTCATCCAAATATGTCCCAAATACTGTTGTCCCAAATTCCACTTAAATTGGACTGTGATGAATCCATGGTTTTAGGTGAACTTATAAATTTTTCAAAATATCTTATAAACTACTCAAAAGTGTTGTAAAATTCTTAATGAAAAAACTTACTAAAGTCTTAAAATAAGATATTTAAAACTTATAATTTTCATAAAAACTAAAAAGATGTTTGACTAAATTTATTTTAAATAGCTTATAAAATTATATAGTTCATAAGATATTTTTGAGTTTATAAGCTCATGCTTCTTATTTATATAATAAGCTAATGAAATGTTTACAAAATTTTGTTAAAATTTATATTATGGCTAATTATAATTTTTTTGTGTAATACTAATAAAAATAAACTAAATATTATTATTATAATGTAATACATATATATATATATATGATGAAATAATTTATATGATATTTGAAAATAAGTTGAGAAAAGTAAAATTATTTTTAAAAAACTTATAAACTCTTTTATTAAAATAATTACTAAATATTTTTAAAAATTTTATAAAATCTCAAATATTTTATAAAATGTTTTGATAAACTTACAAGCTCACCTAAACACTATCTATATTGACATTTTTTTAATTTATTTTCAAATATTTTATAAATTATTTCGTTGCATATATTAAAAATAGTAAATGTATTATTAAATACATTATATTAATGATATTTAGTTTATTTGTTATTATTATTATATAAAAAATAAATAATTATTATAATTATAAATCTAAACAAAATCTTATAAGACAATCTTATTATTTTTATTCTAATATTTTATTAATTTATTTTAAAAATAAAATATGCAAGTTTATAAGATAAAAAATATATTATGAATTACATAATTTTATAAACTACTTAAATTGAATTTAGTCAAACACCCTCTTTTGTTCCAAACCTCTTCCATCTCAAATCTATTCCGACAATGTAATGTCGGGAATCCATTCGAAGGCACAGCCATTTTCAGAGACGAGCTTTATGATTTATAAAAAGTCATTTCAAAAATTTAGCACAAATTCAGAAAAGTAGTCTCAAAATCTGATATGGATTCTATAAAAATGGAATTATTTTCAATTCCTAATTGATTTAAAATGATGTTTTTGGACAAGTTCTTCGTAAATTGTCGTCCCAGATTGCGCTTTCTTATATTTGTGTAGTTTGTTTCCGTTTGCAACTTGCAGAGAGGTTATGGGATAGATGGACTGTATTGGCCGTTAGTTAATTCTATAAGTGAATTGTTCAATAGAATGGTGACACGTGTTGTTATCTAGGTGAACCGTTAAATGGAAATGTAACTTGTCACATCTATCTTTTCGTTATGTTATCTTCTAATTTAATAACAAGAATAATTTACTTCTATTTATTCAATTATCATTCCTAAATATTTTTAAATTAACAATTCTATGAGCCACCCCTGGGAACATGAAATATTCTCAATCAATAATTAAAACTCCTTGTATATATCATTTCGCATGAATTTAATTAGGTATTGAAAGAATATCTCTTTTGTTTTATTATATACTCACGATAAAGGGAAATAAGACAGTTAGATATGGTTATTATTTTTTCCTTTTAAGAAAAGTGTGATTTTATTTTAAACGAATTTTTCTTTATTCTAGAAATGATTTTTCTTTATTGTAAACGAATTTTTCTTTATTCTAGAAATGATTTTTCTTTATTGTAAACGAATTTTTCTTTATTCTTGAGATTTTACATTTTTCATAGAAGGAGAATGATTCCGGAAGAGTCCAAATTTTGACGGATATTTAGAGATAGAGAAAAAAAAAATCACAGCCATCCTTTGCGCAATGCATGAGCAATATATAAGCAAATTATTTTTAAGAAATAAATTTGTCATAACGAAGAAGTCATTAAGGAGGTAGGCGGGATTGTGGGAATGGTAGAGAACCCAACAAAACACATTTAACGAGGTTAGGTTTGGGGTCGGAAATTTGGAAAAAGAAAAAACTGATGTTGAGTTCACATACCATTCCACAGAATGAGACAAATTTGAAATTGTTATCTAACCAAAGTCTTTTATAAGGAAAAAAAATATTAACAACTAATTTATGGAGAAAATAATCAAGAATATTTCCAAAAAATAGATCAACCACATAAGTTTTTCCATATTTAAAACTCCAAAATCAATTTTTGAAAATTTCTTCTAGAGAAATATTTTGCAAGTTATATTGCTAACACTCCTTCAGCCACGTCCGATATAATCAGTAGACTAATACTAGCTTTGTAAACTGCTCAACATAATAAACAATTATTAAGATCGATTTTCAATTGCGGATATATATATATATATATATATATGTATGTATAAAACACATTTAGCGCTTTAACCCGGAAGAAATAATATTCAAAGCTGCGTAGCTGTCATCAATTTCCTGGGTAATACTTAATCAGGTTAAGTTTGAAACCAATTTTCAACTCAAACATATTCTTCTAGATTTTATATTACCAAACAAACAATTTAATAAAATATTTTTAAAAAATTTAAATTCAAATTTTATTTTTTATATAAATAACTAACTAATTATTTTTTAATTATTATTTCTATTAACAATCAAATACCTATATATGCACCACACATATAATCACATTTATTTTTATTTAAATTTTAAAATATAATCATGATTTTTATATATTATTATATCATTCAATTATTATAATTTAATTTATACATATATTCAAATAAATTACAATATTTATCCCATCAAAATATTCATTTTAAATATATTACTCGTCTAGGTGCCACTCTTGTTAAATATATCTCCAACGAAAATCTCTCTCCCAAACATAGCCCAGTGAGTATACACGTAGTCAGGAAAAATAAAACGTGTTCCCTCTTCTTATTTACTGCTTGTCTTAATCAACACAATAAGAACATTGTTGATCAAACCCAATCCAATTCAAAAGATGTATGTGAATAGAATATACACAGCTGACATTGCCACCAATTTTAATATTTTAATATGTTTGTTCCACTTTTTTTTTTCTGGTTTTTTCACTTTTCTTTTTATAGCATCAAATGTCAAGCATTTTTTTAGTATTTTATTTTTTTAAATTCGAAATATGATTTTGAACTTAAAATTCTTCAGATGAAAATAAAAAAATATTCACTAGTAAAACTAAATTTTAAAATCCAAACCCAACTTAATTTGAAAATTAAATTCATATAATATAAATGAAAAAAAATTACAATAGAAAGCAAATTTTAAGTCGGTTGCCTGCTTAGTTTTTATTTAATGTATTCCTCTTTATTTTCTATTTTCACCTGGGTCCGTGAGTTGTGATTAAGAGAAATACTGTCATTAAAAGAAAAAATCTTTCAACCCGAATTAAATTACAGTTAGTAATGGGGAGGGGACGCGTGTCACACTTGGGAGTCTAATCCTGGTTTGTCCAAGATTTATCGCCACCAATTTCAGCGGTCGTTTTCATGTCAATCTCTTTCAGTCACTATTGAGGAAGCAAAACTAACCAATTAACCGAGCTGTGGTGGTCAAATTTTCCAAGCCTTGAATCATAAGCGACACTGCACAAACACTTATTATTATTATTATGACGGAAATTGTTCCGGTAAATGAACAAAAAGATTGAATTTTGAAGGAAGAGACAACAATTTTACAACGGGCAATGACGATGATGACCAGATCAACTTTCAATCTTTTTAAGGAAGACCATCTCCTCTATATATACAAATCAAACGTTGGAGGCACTTAGTCATCGTGAGGGAGATTTCCATATTCTGCTGAGTTTTTGATCAAAATTTAGACGGTCCATCATTTCTTGTAGATGAAGTTGTTGGTCATGAATCTAGCAATCTTTCATATTTTAGCAATTTTCCTCTTTGGTGGGGCGATTCCTAGCCATGCCATGACTCATCACCATGTCTTTGAGGTAATTAAGTTTGCCCTTTTCATCGTATTTTCATCAAAATAATTATTGGTAATTATGAGTACAACCGCATTATCAATAAACCAATTGTGTCTAGTTGCAAGATTTTGTGAAGTTTTTACCTTCCTTTTTCTTTTATCTTCAACATTAATTATTGCAAGACCTTCGGTTTTCTGCAAAATATTTATGGAAGCTAGCGATTTTGTGGATGTGTGGCTGTCGTTGAATCTACCCTTATCACATAATGCCAGAAGACAAGAAATTAGGCGGTGGAATCGACAATTTTGATCCCAAACCTAGAAAACACCTTCTTGGTCTTGCAGGTGGCCGACACTCCATTCAGCCGGCTGTGCAGCAACAAGAGCATACTGACAGTAAATGGCCAGTTTCCGGGGCCGACTATCAACGTCACCGAGGGAGACACAATCGTCATTGACGTCGTCAACAGGGCAAGGGAAAACATAACCATTCACTGGTGCGTTCGTGTAATTGAAACTCATTACCTCCACTCAAGTTTATTTAATTAAAGGTCTATTACTGATGGAGGATATATGCATGGCCCTCTGTAGGCATGGAGTGAAGCAGCCAAGATATCCGTGGTCAGATGGGCCTGAGTTCATAACTCAGTGCCCCATACGGCCCGGCGGCATGTTCAACCAGAAGATAGTGCTGTCAGACGAGATTGGGACTTTGTGGTGGCACGCCCACAGCGACTGGTCGAGGGCAACAGTGCATGGTGCAATCGTTGTTTACCCCAGAAAGAAAAATGACTACCCTTTTCCAGCTCCTGACGCTGATATTCCTATCGTATTAGGTAATATTATGTGCGTGTACACACACACCCGCACTCTTCTGCACACACTGTTGTGTCGTTTCTTTTAAGCGATTTTCGGTAGAATACATGAGAAAGGTAAATTATAAAGACTGTTTAATGCAGGAGAGTGGTGGAGAAGTGATGTGCAGGCCGTGTTGACAGAATTTCTGCAAAACGGAGGGGACCCTAATGTGTCCGATGCTTTTCTTATCAATGGCCAGCCTGGTGATCATTACCCGTGTTCAAGTCAAGGTTAGGTTTCTTGCTTTCTCATTCTGTGAATTGTGGTCTGGATACAGTCATCTTAAGTTAATACGATCAAGATTTCGTCCGCGTAACTCGGAGGCTATGTTTGTTTTCTAATTAGAAAGGGAAAGTATAATTTGAATGGTATGTGGGGAATCAAAATTACGTTTCATCTTTAAAAAATTTGAACGAGTAAGGAAATTATTATATATATATATATATATATTTATATATAACAATGATTATATAAAATGATGGTATATAAATTTGTAAAATAATAAAAAATAAATGTGAGTACGAAAATTTTAGAATTAAATGTTAATTTAATTGTAAATAAGTATAATAATTGAAAATTTATTAATTTATTATAAAAAAGAGAGAAAAAAATAAAATTTATATAATAAAATAATTAATTCTCAAAACTTTTACTCATTAATGAATTGGAAAAAACAAAAAGTAACAACGATGGCCTGAATTTTTACATATTTATTTATTACTTTACGGTGCCGACCTGTATTATTATATCTTGTCTATCACTTTGGCTTACAAAATTACAGTTTCACGTTGCAATGGTAATGGGTAATCATTGATATGAGTTTGAAACTTCAAAATATTAAAAGTCTCATCCACTCCTCTTTCAAACAGGACAGAGAAAGGGCTTGAATCCCGCCAACAGGGTGAATAGATAGCTAATACTTTTCCACCAATCCGTGGAAATTATGAAAATAAAGGCAAAAGGTGGCAAATCATGAAATCTACAAGTTGATTATATACAGTGGACGTTTTCGTCATTATTTGAATTTTGACATAAAAGAGGTCTGCATGTCCCTTTAATATACGCAATTATTAGACTGTCAGAGAAAAGGATGGGTTACAATAATGCCACGATTGAAAACGCACTCTATTATTGTACTAAAAATTGACGGATCATATAATTTTTTTTATTTTTCCTCATTTATTGCATTACAGTATCCACATTTATATAATTTAATAATAACATCACGGAAATCTTTGAAAGAAACTGAGATAACTTGTGGAAGCCTTGTTCGCCCTATGTTTTGGATCGAGTCTTTGTATAAACCAAAACGACATCTACATGAACGTAAAATAGTTAATGAAAAACGCTTGGGTTGCTACAAAATAGTAGGGTTTTTACTATTATATTTAATCACAATTATTTCCATTTGCTAGAGATTTATCTATATTATATTAGTATTTTAGAGTGTTCTTGTTGTATGAAGTAAATTTACATAACTATTTTTATGTTAAATAGTATATTCTTTCTATTATTTTTTCTTTTTTTTATATTAAACTTACAATTTATGGTCATATATTCTCTCAAATTTTATCAATTTTATATTCTTTTGATTTGTCATCATTTTCTATTTTAAATATTTTTTTCACAATCTTTTTCTCTTTTTTTAAAATTTTCTTGATATTTCTTTATTTTATTATTTTAAATATTCTTTATTCTTTTTGTTACTAAAAATTATTTTTATTAATTAAAATACAACATTTTTATAATTTATAAATAAAGAAATTCCACTAGTTTTAATAAAACAAAAAAGTAAAAGGGCTTTCGTGAGTTCCCATGTAATGTAAACTGTAACCAGCGTATCCTCATCCCATCCATTTCCATGATGCCTTTCATTACAAAATATCCCTATGTGATCTACGAAACTAATTTAGTTTCTTTCCTTTGCATGTATGCGTCCCCATGCACGCAACACAGATACATTCAAGCTGACAGTCGACCCCGGCAAGAGATATCTTTTACGAATGGTCAACGCAGTGATGAACACCATCATGTTTTTCAGAATCGCCAACCATAGCCTGACTGTCGTCGGGACTGACGGGGCATACACCAAGCCACTGACCAGTAGTTACATAGCCATATCTCCTGGACAGACCCTTGATTTATTGTTGGAAGCTAAGCAGCCGCCAAGTCACTATTACATGGCTGCCAAGGCGTATGCTATTCAAGGAAATTACGACAACACAACCACGACTGCCATTGTCCAGTATAGTGGAAACTACACTCCTCCCTCTGCTCCATTACTTCCATCTTTGCCCGACTTCAACGATACCCTCGCATCCGTCAATTTTACTGCACAACTCCGAAGCTTAGTTGATAAACAGCATCCAATCGACGTGCCCAGGAACATCACGACTAATCTATTCTTCACCATTTCCCTTAACACCAGGCCATGCCCCAACGACAGCTGCGCGGGGCCAGACGGGGAAAGGCTCCTGGCCAGTGTGAACAACATAACCTTTCAGCAGCCGCGGATTTCCATTCTCCAGGCTTATTATGACAGAATAAGGAATGTGTATAACAGCAATTTTCCCAGCAGACCACCTCTAACTTTTAACTACACGGAGGAATTCGTCCCTCGGGACCTATGGAGGCCGGCCAACGGGACAGAGGTGAGGGTTCTGGAGTACAATTCCACGGTGGAGCTTGTTTTCCAGGGAACAAATATGGTTGCCGGGATAGATCATCCGATGCACTTGCACGGGCACAGCTTCTACGTGGTTGGTTCAGGATTCGGGAATTTCGACAAAAACAGGGATCCTCCAAACTATAATCTTGTCGACCCTCCATTCCAGAACACTATTGCGGTTCCGGTAAATGGCTGGTCGGCTATAAGATTCAGAGCAAATAATCCAGGTAAATAGCTCGGTTCTTCCCGGATTCATTTGATTTTGTACTAGCTTTGTTCTACTGTTTTCTTCTTGCAACGTTTGCAGACGCTCTAACGTTGTTTTCATTCAATGGTTGAATGGTGTGTTCGCAGGGGTTTGGCTGATGCACTGCCATTTCGAGAGGCATATAAGTTGGGGCATGGAGATGGTGTTCATTACCAAAAATGGAAAGAATCGAAATGCTACAATGTTACCTCCACCCCCAGATTTCCCCAGATGCTAAGATTTGCAATATAAAGAGTTATTTAGGCAAATAATACTTGGAAGATTTGGTGTCTCACCAAGGAATTGCATAGTGCGGTTACGTACATACGTTGTAGCTTTCATTTGTGGACATGTAACATTCTGTGGGTCTTACCTGAGATGTTTTACCAATCAGTAATTGAATAATGCATTGATCCAAAATTTATAAATTTAGTAATTCCATTTCTTTTTATATACATGTAATTAATAGCCAACGCCACATTTCATTTTCACCCGTTAACTTTACAATAAAAATAAAATTTTTATGTAAGGTACAAAAATACAACATAGAAAGTGCTCCTTCATTTTTTAACTTGACACAAGTTATCAGTAAAAAAATTATGCAATCCAGCTAATGCCACAAGAATACTCAAAATCATGATGAGAACTGGTAACGAAGAGCATTAATCACGTTGATCTTAAAATGGGACCATGATCCGACCAATTTAATTGGAAATTGGCCATTTTCAATCCATATATATATATCAGATAATTGATTTATCAAAAGGATCGGTACGTGTGAACTATGAAAATCGGTCAAAATCAGTAAAAGCTGAGTAAAATCAATTAGAATTTTTTTTTATTACAAAAAAAAAACAAAATTTCGCCTCTTTTTAATAAAATTGGACAAAAATTTAACTTACTTAATATTCCTAACATTTTAGTTGGTGAGTATACATACTGTTTTATGTTGAGTTTGGTATATTTAACTACTTTTATCTACATTGCAACTTAACTAACATTAAAAGCCCTCTTATTAATTGAGTTGTTTTTATTTTACAAAACTAATTTTTCATACTTTGAATTTAATTAAGTTTCTTTTAGATTTGTATAATAGTTTTTTATTTTTATTGAATTGTTAAAAATTTAATGATGTATTTAAAACTTGCCATTTGGTGTATTAATAAATTGAATTAAATTTATTTTGTAAATTTGATTTAATGCTATTTATTATATTTGTCTGTATGCAGGAAATATATTAGATGTAATTTATTTGTCCTTCAATTGGTGAAGGGCTCTTCTGGTCGCTGGGTGGTGATGGAGTTATTAGTCCAGTTGGCATTTTACAGCACTGAATTTTTTACCTGCCCACCGGACAACAAACACAAACCGACAACCTTGTCCAGACGCATCACGTAGTGGGACCACGGAGGGGGGTAACGTGGACGTTGTCTGCGGGGTCTGTCCTGCCAAATCAAACCCAACTCTATTCTTGTCCAATTATGCAATGGTTCAAAGGATAATCTAAACATCGATTAATTAGTATTATTTATTTTATACATACATATATGTATTATATTGTTTTAATAATAAAATTGATTTCTATATTATTATTATTTAAATAAAAAATATATAATTAATTTTTTATTTTTAAAATCCAAACAAATTAGATATATAATAATTGATTTATTAGTTGGACGGGCCGGGTCGGTTTGGGTTTAAAAACAGTGAAAATTTACACTATATTTGGTTCAATGATTTTTTGAGGGAAAAAAAAGGAAGATGGTAGAGAAAGCAATTATACTTGTTCGATTGATAAGAAAAATGGGAAGAAAAACAAAGTTGAGGAAAAATATAATTAAAATAAAGAAAAATTATTTTTTTACAAGATGATGAGAAAAATGAAAGGAAAATCATTTTAACCATCTCTTCTTTTTCTAAAAAATTTATTATTTCTATTTTTTTCATTTATCATCAAATTATTTCTCTTAAATAATAAAAAATTATAAAATTTGAGTTTTGTATCTTATTATTTCTATTTTTAATCATTTTCTTTTCCTCGTAAAAATTATTCTATCAAACAATTCTTGAGATTTTAAATTTCTTTAATTTTTTTTTGTCTGATATTTTCTTCTTCTTTCTATATCTTAAAACCAAACATAGTATTAAGCACGTTAAGAACAGTGTACTCAAATTTTACATCAAAAAACATTATGTCACAATATAAAAGTGCAATAAATTATGACAAAATAGATTGTTATATCACGTAAGGATGCATACAAACGCAGATGTTTGTATATAAAGTTTAGAAATAGTAAGTTTGGTATGAAAATTTAAGAACAATATAAACGTGGGAGATAAAAAGAGATAAAGAGTATTATTACAAACCAAAAATTTTACCTTATAAATTTTATTCAAATTTCTCTATTTTTTACCTTTTATAACTAAATAATTCCTTTTCAATTATTAAACATATTTACAATTAAATCAACACCTATTCTTAACTCACATTTATATATATTAATACTATATAAAGTTGTATAATTTCACATCATCCAATTATTATTATATATTAAATATATATAATTTATTTTTTCTCACTTTTACAATTGAATACCAAACATAATTTTTTTATCCACTCAAATCATTAAAATTTTGCCACCGACCAAAATTAGAAACTCAAACTAAGCTTCACTGTAATAAATAGTAGTTCAGTTGTGATTACTATGTTGGAGGAACATATTTCACACTCTCACCTTTTGTTTTAATCTTTATCCAACCAAACATAATAAACTTTCATCTAAATTCAAATTTAAAATTTTCTTTTCTTATATATATAATTAATTAATTATCTTTTAACATTACATATATTCACAAATAAATTAATACTTATATATAAACACACACTCACACTCACACTCACACACACACACACACACACCATATAAATAATCATTATCTCTACATTTTATTACATTATTCAATCATTATAATATATTTTATACATTTATCTAAATAAATTAAAATTTTCAGAACCTCAAAATCTTACAATCAATTATATTACCAATCTTAATATAACTCACAACAAATATTAATTTTCAATAAAACCTCCTCCCAAACATAGCCGATGTACGACATTCCCGAATATGTGCAAGACATTCAATGCCCAAAAGGTTACTGGTTTCAACCAGATTCGCACAGTGGTTTCAATATTGTTTATCATTGGTTTCATTAATTTCATTTGAAGGCCAAGCAACTAATCGCCTAATTATTTTGCTTTTATTCAATGCAAACATGTCATATATATCATGTTCAAATGGGCATGCACCAATATTCTCCGTCTCTCAAATCTTTGCCAGTGTTTATTTGCAAATTTTAATGGATTAAAATTAATATGTTTTCCACGTAAAAGATTATAAATAACATAAAGGTAAAAAGTGTGGATATATTCGATTCGATTGTTTTTGTATTGCTTCTGTATATAATCTGCATTATATATTTTATTAGGCATATGAAAAAATTACATGATTATCATTATTATCTGATTTTTTTATGTTTTTCTTTAATATATTTCTCTAATTTCAATATCTGTTGACATTTCTTTGTTTTCTTATTTTACATATCATATATACTTTCAATTTTATATATTTCTAATATTTAAAATATGATAACTTTATAATTTATATAATTTTATATACACAAAGTATACAACTTTTAATAATATTATATAATAATTTAACGATATAGTAACATATAAAAATTATAATCAATTTTTATAATATGAACATATGTGTGTGCGCGCGCGAGCGGCATATAGAGAATAAAAAATTATATGATTTTAAATAAATATAATAATTAAATTTCAAATTGCGATTATTGTTTGTTTAAGTAGTGCTTGTCGGGTAATCCATGGATGTTGGTAACCTCGGCTTCTTGTATCTCAAAACGTCCAAAGTCCAAACCGCCATAAATGCTCAGTTGTTTGCTTTGTGCCGAGATCAGGAGACTGTCAATCAGTTCCGACAGCCTAAGCAATGACTTAAGTGGATGCAACTGTTGTCATGGCAATTATTTTGTTCGATTACCCTAGACCCGATAAATATCATATTATACTAGAGATAGACCCACTAAATAAAATTTATACTAGAGACAGACTCACTAAATTTCAGAATCAAACAGTTCCCATTTGAAGACTCAATAATAAGTTTCTATGGGGGGTGACAATACCCTAACTTTCTTGTTGGACAAATTCAAAATTTATTCTAAAATCCATAATGCACTTTGCATTTGCATAATTGCCATGCTAATAACTTTAAATTGTTGTTTCTAGCAAGGCACAACCGCAGCTGTTCAATCTAACAGAATGGAGGTTCGGTTGATCCACAAGAGAGAAGAACAATCCGTTGCAAAGGCAGACAACAGGCAGGCTGCATATTTACAAGTTACAACTCGGCTCTAGAAGCTTCATCCACCCGTGGTTCAACATAAGATGCATAGGCTTTGATTATTGACTCATAAACATCAATTCCTCGCAAATACTCATCCTTGTTCAGGAACTGCAAAAGAAGATGCATTAAATTTATATCCATCCTTGCAATTCTGCAATCAAGGACGTACTGGATACATAGATTATCAGGTAAATGGTTGAAAAGTAATTCAGGCACATCTTTGGTAGATAAGGGTGGAGCAAGAGGACAAGCATAAAGGGATAGATCTGACAAACAGAATTGTCCGAGTTTATTTGAAATAGCAAGCACACAGGCAAAAGAAGATCGCCTCAATTATCTTCTTGCAAAGATGAAATGAATGTATTAATACGTATTTTCAGGCTGACGCATTGGCCATAAGACTTTCAAGCCAACAGTCATATTACGTACTTTAAAACCAAACTCAGTGAAGCAGCGAAACAGATGAGGAAAAAAATATTCACCTCATTGTGATCGTGAAGTAAAATGGGAGTGTTTGCCATAGGAGAAAAGCCAATAACTGGCAAGCCATGTTTCCTAAAATAGCGAGCATCCGTTGAAGCAGGAAAGATCTCAGGTTTCCCAAATTTTCCATTGGCATTTTTTATCGCCTCTTCTAATAGTCCCCACCAAGGATTTGAACTATCAAAAGCAGTAACCATTGGTTTCCCAAACTTGTCACGTAGAGATGCTCTCTGCTTAAACTGTCCCAGCCACAAAATTTGTCAGGATAGTGACCAAGCATCCAAGCAAAGAAATTTTTAGAATTTCTTGTACATAAATCACATTTTGTAGAGATAAACCAATAAGCTAAACCAGGTAAAGCACATTTAAGGTCCCAAAATTTCCACAATAAAAATTTCTGTAGTCACTTAAACACCAATATTTGCACATCCAGTCACGTTTGATATTTCACTTATAGGTCAAGATGTGCATGTGCGAAAACTAACCAACGTACCATGGAGAGCATTTCATTTTTCAAAGTTCAGCATGTGTTTTGCTCTTAAAGGCAGTAACTTACATGTAATTTACAAATTAAATTACAAAGAATAAAGAAATATAGCAAATAAACAAGCACTACAACAATGGTCACATTCTAACGAGCCCACATTCGTTGTGTCCCAACAGCAAGTACGTTGATCTCATAAATGCAAATATACAACTTGGCAAGCATTGCACATATTCTTGCCTCAGAGGTCATGTTTCTGTTAGCAGGTGCCCATTCCTCTGCAATTCGTCTCTCCAAGGAAACTATATCTGCAGTTGGTGGGACTCGGATATCAAAACCTGCTTGAGCTTCGGAAGGTTGCAAATTCATGACAAACCCCTGCCATTTAGTAAGAAAAAAAAGGGTAACACATTGCGTTAGTCTATGTATTTTCATTGCTTTAGTTCTAATGTACTGAAAAAAATATCAATCTACCCAGGAACAGAATGGAAAATGTAGCAATCCAATTTGAAGGAATGCTCCAAAGTATTTGTATGGCCTTTGTAACAACGGCAGAGTACCAAAGGAAATCAAGGACAAACAAAATATAGATATTATGATACCCATCGAAATAAAATTATCATGAGGGAAAACGTTGAAGAATATTGCAAATCACATCGAAAAGCGCTAGCTTCATATATGTTACGAGATTTAATATCTAAATGTTGAGAATGCAGGACAAGTTAAAGCGTCAGGCTTTTGCAACCAAGGTATGGAATCGGAAGCATGTGTTTCAGATAAAAGAAATAAACACACCAAAACTCCAGCAAGAATTTTTGGCCTATACACTGGCAATCCAAACATGACCAATTGATCATGTGCATTCTCAAGAATAGCTGGTGGCCTATAAACTAAGAGTCCACATGATTCACAATCTAAAAGAAAATTTATCAAACTTTCAGCGCTTAATTGATACAGGAACATCAGAATGCTGCTATCCCATTTTCATACGTTTCTCAGAACATCTGTAGATATATTATTACATATAGAGAATTTTTTGGGGGTAACTTCAAGATGGAGATATTGGCCAGTCTCGCAATTATCTCCAGGTAAAGTCACCAAAATATATTTATTTGTTCTGAGTTCTACATCAAACCAGATACTATAGCTGCCACTCGGAAATTAGTAGCACAAAATCAACTTTCGCAAGCACCAGAGAAAGAACTCTGTAATTGATAACTTAAATGTCTAGTAGTAAATGGACTTAGAGACTGACCGTAGGGGTTGGCGTGCCGGCTTTCAAGAAGACCATATTAACAGAAATGACCTCTGCTTCAGCCTTGAGTCCAGCCTTGACCAAATCAAACTGAGCAGCCCTAAATCTCATGACGCTTTCGATGCTCTTGACTAAATTTTCCATGGCGGTGTTATCATAGAGCTTAGCCCCATGACCGGGCGCCCCTGCAGCCTTAATTACCAGCCACCAGGCGGCCCTTTCCCCATAGAATAAGCGGTAATTCTCAGCGGGCGATGCCAACCCCTCGTCCAGCATAATCCCCACGTTCATATTCGTAAAAATGTCGGAATCGGCGAGCTTCTCTGCGCCATCGTGTCCACCTATTTCCTCGTCGGGGACGAAGGAGAGGTAGACGTTGCGCAAGGGGCGGAAGCCAGAACCCTGGAGCTTGCGGATGGCCTCCAGATGCTGGAGGCCGACGCACTTCATGTCCTGAGAGCCACGGGCGTAGATGTGGCCGGAGGAGGGGTCAAGGTGGGCTTGAAAAGGGTGGTGGCTCCACTTGTGGTGCTCAGCCGGTACGACGTCGGTGTGGGAATTGAGGAGAATGGATGGGAGGGCAGGGTTCTTGCCGGGCCACTTGAGGAGAACCAGCGGCTTGCCCTCCACAAACTCCAAGATCTGGGTATCCAAGGAGAGGGATTTGGCTTGGGAGGTGATGAAATCGGCAGCTTCATGATAGCTAGGGTTGGGCTGGGCAGTATTGATTCTGAGGTATTCCTGAAATCTAGAGATGATTGAGCGAGAATCTTCATCTTCAGCGGTGGCCGACGCCGGCGATATCAACAGTACCATCGCAAGTGCCAGAAATGCGGGCAGTTGATAGCGGTGATAGTCTCCAGCCATCTTCTGAAATCTGAACCAGGACCTTGCTTTCCTTGTGCCTACTGACGCTTCGGAAGCTATCTCCTTTTGCGTTGTTCCATGGCCTATGGCAGTTCCGTGTTAGAATACAAGGGAATGTTTGGTCTCGTGGGTTTTTTAAAAAAATTATTTTTTAATTATGTACTATTAGGCATATTCTTATCTAAAAATAAGAGAAAATAAAAAAAATTAAAAGTATAATAATTTTTGTGTGTTTTTTTACGGTGCTAAAAATGTGAACATAGCCCAAATGCTTGTTTTGTGGTTTTGTTTGAATAAAGTTTTGTTGACAAATTAAAGAATAAGGAAGATATGGTTTTGTTCTTTGAACTTAAATTTTATTGGGAAATTTGGGAAAAAAAAGACTGACTTTTATAAATAATTTATTTGAAAATGTTATTTCGATGAGGCAAAAACCCTTTCAAATTTGCATCTATACATAGCCAATAAAAATACCAACTATGTAAATTCAATTTGATTGTCTTTTTTTATTATGAATAAATATTTATATAAATTACATTATTTTATTCATTTTAACAAATTATAATAAACAATATGTATGATATAGAATACAAAATAGATAAAATAATTTTAAAATGTTTTTAAAAACTAGAATAAATTAGCATTAAGAAATTAATGATATGAGTGAAACATAATGGTTATGTTTGTTTATGTTTTTAGTTGTATGTATTTTGGTTTATTTTTTTTAATAGTGTGTAAAAGTAAAAGAGAGAAAAAGAGAAAATTTAATAATTGTAATAATTGTAATGTGTGTTTTAGAGTGCATGAAGGAAAAAAACATAACTAATATAAAAATATAAAATGTGAAGAACTAAAAGTATTTGAATAATTTTATATTATGAAGTGTAAATGTCTACAAGTATCATAAATAGCGATTCAATTTTAAATACAAGTAATAACTAAAATTCTGAATATTTTTCTATATATAAAAAAGATCATTCATTAAAGTATTATAAATTTGAAATATGTAGTATGAAATTAAAAAATATAAACAAAATAGTCAACAAGCATTCTGTGTTTCCAGTGAAAAATGCACACAGTACATATGATAAGCCCATTCCATTGGACCCATCGTAGTTAAACATTATCCCCTTGGACTAGCCCAGTTGTCCAAAAAGACACTAGAGGTCGAATGATGGCAAAGCATTAAATATAGAAAGATATAATGGGATTAAGGGCCTATAGTGTTTTTAAATTATTATAGATATCTTAGCTCATATTGTCATTTTCGTCACAATTGAGTTTAGACAACTTCTATCTTTTGGTTTGGTATTAATTAGGCATGTGAGCAATTAAATTCTGTTATATTAATTTCAAGGCAATTAAATATTATTGTGTTTTTTTTTTGTGGAGAAGATGCAGGGCGATAAACAAACGGCGATAAACACACAAATAAATAAGTAATAAATGGTATTATTTTATAATGTGTCCGTCGAGTGTGAGAGTGTCGTTCAAAACGAAATTGTATCATTCACATGGACTCTTTCAGTTGAGGATTTGAGAACGGGACGTTAAAAATTAAATAAATTATATATTCGTCCTTTTTTTTAATTTCTAATGATTTTTAAGAAAAAAATCATTGGTATATCTATAAATAAAGTAATTTAGAAATAAAGTATAGGCATTTAATGTGAAAGCGTTTCACAAAACCCCCTATCCCGACTTAAATTTGAACCCTTATGTTAAGCTCGCATTCTGTGGTTTCAATTTTAAATGTAGGATTAATTTTTTTATTCCTTGGTACGTATGCCTATACTTGGCTAGTGATATTATTATTTTCTTTTCCTAATATTTTGTAGGCTTCTTTTTTTTGAATGTATTTTTCTATTTGATACATGAATGAACACAACACTGGCTATGTCGCGGGGACACCCATATAAGACCATTGGTAAAAGACAAAAATATTACGTGACAAATTCAGGATACAATTTTCTTGGGCAACTATTGGCACATTTTTCTTGGGCAACTTCTCGGCACTATTATGTTCTCAGGTCTCGCCCAAATTCAGAAGCATCGCCATTATTCGAAACACAGAGGAAAAATAAAATAAAAAACGCACAGCTTCAATACTTATTCAATAAACTTTTAAGGGAGATCCTCGTGATTTGCCTCGGTGATCAACAACGAGGCATATCTGGTGGTGGTGGCAGCATCTGAGCATTGGGGCCCGGGCCATCCTTAACGATGAATGCCATTCCCATTCCCCAACTCACGTGACGCTCAAAGTGGCAATGCATGAACCAAACTCCTGCAATGTGTTTGCAAATATATATGATCGCATATGTAAATTTAAGCAAATGATCGAAAATAAAGCCAATGAATTTACCTGGATTATTTGCCTTAAATCTTATTGCTGTCCAGCCGTTTATTGGCACTGCAATGGTCTGCATTAGTGGAGGGTCCACAAGATTATAATTCCTCGGATGAACGTTACTATCAAAGTTCCCCAATTCCGATCCAACCACGTAAAAGCTATGACCGTGCAAGTGCATGGGATGGTCGATGCCGGCCACCGAATTTGTCCCCTGGAAAACAAGTTCTACCGTGCTATTATATTCAAGGACTCTGACTCTAGTTCCGTCCTCGGGCCTCGTCAGGTTTACGGGAACAGAAGTTTCTGTATAGTTGAAAGGGAAAGGAGGATTATCAGGGAAATCAGGTTGATAAACCCCGTTGGTGTTATTGTTATAGTAAGCCTGAAGAATGGCGGTTCTTGGCAACAACATGGTTATGTTGTTCACGCTGGCCAGAAATCGCTCCCCAGTTATTTTTCCCGTGCAGCTGGAGCTGTTGGCGCACCGGCGCCTATTGATTGAAATGGTGTAGAATAAGGTGGTGTTGATGTCTACAGGAACGTCGACGGGATATCGTTCGTTGGCCAGACTTCTGAGTTGCTTCGTAAAGTTGACCGAGGCACTTACGTTATTGACTGCAGGTAGAGTCGGGAGCAAGGGCGACGATGGTGGGGTATAATTGCCACTGTACTCTAAAATTGCGGTCGTGGTTATGTTCCCGGACTCTACTGTGGGTGAATAAACCCTGGCCGCCATGTAATAGCGACTCGGAGGCTGATCAGCTGTCAGTAGCAAGTCAATGGTCTGTCCAGGAGATATGGCAATGTAATCACTGGTGAAAGCCTTCGTGTACGCGCCATCCGAACCGACGACGGTGAGGTTGTGATTCGCAATTTTGAAGAACATGATGTTGTTCATCACGGCGTTGACCACTCGAAGCATATAAGTTCTGCTAGATTCCACTGTGTACTTGAAGGTATCTGCTGGCATTTAAATTATATATACATATATATATATATATATATATATATAAAGGAATAAAAAACCCAATTACTTGTCTTTGTTATCAGGTTAATTCCACAATGCTTAGGCATCGCAAAGATTTATATATATGAGTCGACCTTGTTTTGAGCATGGATATAGATCGCCGGGTTGACCGTTAATAAGGAAAGCATCAGAAGCGTTGGGGTCGCCTCCATTGGCAAGGAATTCCTGCATGACTTGTTGCACATCTGCTTTCCACCACTCTCCTGTGTTGCAATACAAGATTCAAGCTTTCATTACATGCTTCACTAAAGACTCCAATTGCTTTTGCTCTTCTGATTAATCCCTAATTAATTGAACTGGCTCTGGCTTCAAATTTAGCTGTTATATTTATATCTTACCGAGTATGATGGGCACTTCACGATGAGGCTTGGGGAAAGGATAGGGCCTTGACTTCTGGGGCAAAATAACAATGGCGCCATGCACGGTGGCCCTCGACCAGTCGCTGTGGGCATGCCACCACAAAGTCCCTTCCTCATCGGACAACCTGATCTGTTGCGTAAACTTCGTGCCTGGACTGATGGGGCACTGCGTCACATACTCAGGCCCATCCGCCCATGGATATCGTGGCATCTTCACTCCGTGCCTGCTCAGATCACCGAATCATCATTTCATCTACAGAACAATCAATTGGCTAGCTCATACAAATATGGGTCATAGAGGTGCAGAAACTTCACGGTACCAATGGATGGTTATGTTACGGCCAGCACGGTTGTGAACATCGATGGTAACATTATCTCCTCTTCTTGCATAAATAGTCGGCCCCGGAAACTGATCATTTATAGTCAATATGGTCTTGTTGGTGCACAACCTCGAGTATGAAGTTTCCTTCAGCTGCCGATTGAAATGGAAATATTTATAGTTACGAGCTTCCACCCAAAATCGGGCAAACTATATATATATATATAGTTTGCCTGTGTGTGTGTGTGCAAGCAACAGAAGACGGAGCTGAGCTTGAATTAAAAATCTCATTAAACTTACGACAAACTTGTGTCGCCGCCGGACTTGAGCTTGGGCAGGTGTTGCGCCACCCAGTAGCATCATGATGCAAATGAAGTATGGGACGAGAACTTTGTCAATCGACCACATCGTTTGAATAAATTTGTGAACCCCTGCCGTTAACTTTGTATATTATGTAGTGTTTGATATTTAATTTCTTCCCGTGTGTTGTTCCTTCGAGAAAATGGCTTAGGTATTTATAGGAGGGAATGTCTTCATACAATTTGTAAAATTTTTTATTTACATTTTTATATGGCTGTACATGTATCTACAGAGCTCTCACGTGGAACTTGAGTTTTGTTGAATTTGGTCAACCAGTCAAGCCAAATTTACATTTCTTAACAAGATATAATGTAAAATCTCTCTCTCTTTCTCTCTCTATATAAATATGTATACATACTCTCTATATATAAACACACACACACACATATATGTATGTATGTATATATCTCAGTCTCTTTGATTTTATGATTTGATATGAAGAAATACAAAGAGAGAATATAACGTTGGAAAAAAGATGACACGAGATCATTGAAAAAAAAAAAAGAAAACTACCCTGGTGTTACCTTAATGGATAAAATTGATCATGGCAATACTAATAAGTAATGGCACGTCATGGTAGTCACCTAAACCCTTTTATGCGTGTGCGTATATGTATTCATTTTATTTGAAGTAAAACTATTGGTGTTTTATATGTTCACGTTTTGCGCTTTCCTAAAAGTAAATTTAAGATTAAGAAAATCGATTAATATTATAGTTATTGCGAGTTAGAGTTTAAAGTTGGATTAATGGTACATTAAATCAAATATAGATATGTGTGTGTGTGTATAGAGAGAGAGAGAAAGAGAGAGAGAGAGAGAGAGAGTTAAAATCATTTTTGATAAAAAAAAATGAAAAGGGTTCTGTAATAATGTGATTGTCATTTTGCTTAATATATATTCGTGTGTACATAAATATATTAATTCGATAGCATCAGCTTCAGAAGAGCAGGGAGGAGCCCAGGACTGGTGTATTGTGGGAATATGTTCCAGATGCGAATATTATTATAAAATTCAGTCAGTTGTGGAAATTTAGATTAAATTGTTTAATATTTGGCAATATGCTTAGCCGGGCATACATGTTTCTGTCAAGATCCATCATTTCCGTTTTATTTTATACATACCCGACGAGACCCTAAGTAAATGACTTGGCTTTACTACCACAAGATGCAAAGTGCATACATAACATGTGATTCAGATCATGATGTAAAATCTGCATAATTCAAACAACAATATGATTCTACCAATCACGGAACGATTTGATACACCTCTCAGAGTTTGACAAATGTCAAAATACAGTTGTTATTGTTTGATCGAGAAATTAAATATCAAAAGAATATAAAGGTTTAACCAAAAGTTAGAAAAGTAAAAGATAACATATGAGTAAGATGTAAACAGGTAATCAATTTTTTAAAGCTGTTTCATCATTCAATGTATACATCATGATATGAAAAATTCATTAAATACATTCTATTTCAAATCAAAGCAGAGTAAATTGAAAGAATATATAAATTGAAACAAACTAGAAATTAGAAAATATTGTGAAAGTGTAACCTAAAACAAACACTTAAAACTAGAATTTGTAGCTTCTTATAAAATGACTATGTTAGATTCAAATTTAAGGGACATGGAAAATACTTTCTTATAAAAAAAAATTATTACTCCCCATTTATATATCACCATTGAGGCAAGGCGTCGTTGACTCGAAATATTTATTTAAACACTAATAATTTTTGCACACTTTATGTGTGCTTAAATTTATATATTATAAAATTTATATTTAATTATTTAATTTAATCTATTTGTGGAGCATATTAGTTTATTTAAATATTTGCTTTACACTCATGCATAAAAATCTTAAAATTAGAAAAGAAATAAAAAAAAAAAACCTAAAAGGGATAATTTTGTCATCATGACGTTTCAGGAGGATATATGTGAATTTACTTAATATAGCAAAATTAACTCCAAACTCTTAACAATATAGTGCTAATAAAAGTGGCACGATCTATGGATGTACAACTTAATTTATAAATTATTAAATTATTATACTCTAAATAATAAAAGAATTATAAAAAGTAAAAATATAAATAATACTTAAAATAAGAAATGAAAGACAAAAAAGGGATTTGAAAAGATAGAGTATTGAAAAGAAAGATAAACAAAAATAATAAATTAAAAGAAAAAAGAAAATGAGAAGGATAGAAAATAAATAATTATTAAAATAATTATGTAATTTTATAATAGGCAACTAAAATATCGTACTTTTATAATATTAAAAATAAATATAGAGAAGAAGTAATGGTATATTTGTAATTATATTTGAGAATGTTTAGTATTATTTTCAATTAAGGATAATTGAATTCTTTACTAATTGAGGGTAATGTTGTAAATTTATAATTAACAACTAAGTTAAGGTTAAATTCTTAATAACACAGTATAGATGTATTTCCAATATGCCCTATTATCCTTATATAAACACAAATTCTAATATTAGTTAGTCAAAATTCTTCACATGGGCTGCATGCTTTAAAAATTATATATTACGTTATGTTTCTTGCCTTACAGAAGTATTCAAGGACCGTTGAACTTTTGTGTGTGTGTAAATGAAAATTATGGAATTCAATATATTTCAATTATAATTGATAGGGAATGATGTACAAAAATGAAATGAATATTTAAAAAAATAAATGAGATAATAATTAGTTTTTAGATAATCATTTTAAATTAGACTTGCAATCGAATCAAAAAAACTAACCAGTTCATTGGGTAAGTGGATTAATCAGTTGGTCCTTTTTGAAAAATATTAGTTATTTTAAATTATACAATATTATAGATGTATTTATATATATATCACTATTACACTAATATTACAAAATAAATGCAATTCAATTTAATAATATACTGAATGATTGGTTTAAGATGTAACATTAAAGATTTAATAATTTGACTGAAATAAAAATTATTACACATATCAAAAAACTTATTCAATTCAAAACAATTAAAAGTGTAAAATCAAAATTATTTTTGCAAAATAAAAACATTTCAATTAAGATAAACAAATTTAAGTTTAAGATACAATATTTAAATTTTCAAAAACTTGAATTGAAAAATAAAAATGGAAAAAATTACTAAAAAACAAAAGTCAAAATAAAAAATTATATATTATAATTAATATTGAGGAGTTACAAATGTAGCAAATTTTGGAAAAATAAAGTGATAAGTTATTTTTTAATTTTTTTTTCAAAATATTACAAATAAACTTTGAAATAAAAATAATATATACCAAACAAATATCACATATTTAATAAAATTTATAA
The DNA here is from genome assembly GCA_019155195.1 of Avicennia marina. Lineage (NCBI taxonomy): Eukaryota > Viridiplantae > Streptophyta > Magnoliopsida > Lamiales > Acanthaceae > Avicennia > Avicennia marina. The sequence continues at coordinate 16,726,877 of CM032755.1, forward strand.
CAGAAAATTATAACATTTATGATAATTTATATTATATTGTTTATTTTATAACAACAATAACTTTTGCTAATATTTAATTAATTTACTTAATTGAAGACATAACCTCTCGTTGTAACTTTATTAATGTTCTTTGTTATTTTACATGCACTAATCCATTTTATATTCATTTAACATTATAGCTATGAACCCAATGTCTTCCAACAAATTTATAATTATTTAGACCAACAATTAAGCACTTTATATAAGTTAGGATTCACTGATTTTTTTATTTTTAATTAATTTACAAAAAAAAAATGTTACACAAGTTCATTTGATAAGTTAGAATTCTATCCATTTTCAACTATTAAAAAGGTATTTATTTTAAATATAATTTTATTTTTTTCCTAACTAATCTTATTTCGCAATATGCCAACCCACGTAGAGGAATACACACACTGGCGTTTAGGCCACGTTTTTTCCACTGGCGTGTTGAGATAAATGTCAAACATAACCATAGGATAATCGCTCAAAGCTGTATGATCGCTCATCTTCTGACTCAAGTTGCTAAGGATTATCCTACTCAGGTGAGCCAAGACTTGGGACCTAGGAATCCTGTTGATGCCTGGGGCCACTCGTGCCTTGGATCATTTGTCTACCTTTTCATCTTAGATATTCTTGCACGACATCATTAAAAAATAAAAAATAAAGTGTCACATTTGAATCATGTTAGGTATTTAAATAATCATCATAAAATACTCTTTAGAAGTAATCCATACTATAGTAATAAGCCCCCAATCTTTATAACAATTACCCTATAGTCTTTTAATATTTTACCAACTATACCCCTATTTTTAATCAATTAACTTAATTATACCGACTAACCTTTCATATTTTTTTCAAATTTGAATTGAGAGTCAATAATTTTTATTTTTTAATCTTTTATTAATTTATATTAAATGTTAGATAAAATGGGTTTGAAATTCGTGTATTGTGTATTTTAAATTGTTTTGAAAACTTCATTATATTAATAAATTAGTTTCCAAAAATTTTATAAAGTGTTTTACAATATCTGATGAAATTTGTGGGAAACTAATATATAAATTCTCAGAGTAAACTGTTACATGGTATCTCATAAACTTTTCTTTAAAGAGGACAGAATTCTTAACTCGTTTTTGAGATAACAATCAATCCTAATACCAACCATAATAATTATAAAATTTTGAATATTTATAACATTTGACAATTATGTTTCATATCTTATTTTATTCTAAATAGTCAAAAATAGTTTTAAAATAAAATTTTACATTTTATAAATTCCCAAAATATGCACGTTTTAAGATAAAAAATTATAAGACATATTTAAAATAAATTTAGCCAATTAACTTGTCCTTAATATCATAAAACTTAGTAGTACGACTGACGCAGATTCAACATCCAACATCCAACATATTCCAACTGTGACCTGATGGCTTTTGGAATTTTGAAACCTCTAATTCAAAGAGAAATGACAAATATACGACGTGAAGTGTGAACAGTGACACCTTCACGCATGCATCGGAAACTACGTACTTCTTCCAAATGCTTGATGTAATTTGACGTAGGAAATAAACCAAATCTGTCCTTTTTCGGAAAACAAATCAAAAGATAGACAGAAAATATTATTCTCATAGCTGTAAGCTCAAATTTCTTTAGAGGTATGAGATTTTTCATTATATTCATTGCATCATTTTCTGGGATGGCAGCAGGCAACATTTTAAGCATGGGGAACCCTGTCGGTGGCTATATAGAGACAACATATATAGTAATAATTTGTTAGAAAATTAAAATATCAGTCATTGAAATCAAATTTGGATGAATATTACAAGTCTTAATTAGTTATACACCCCAAAGGCTTTGAGTTTTTAAATAATGGAATCCAACCCTGACCCTAACCCGCTCCCAACCCCACTCCTTTTAACCCTTGTCGTATCGCTTCTGTTATTGTGTTGCCGCCTGCCAAAGCATTTTCTTCGTGGCTACAACGATAATCCCACATTTATTTTCCTTGATAAGAAAACTATTACAGTTTTTGTCTGATTTAGGGTTTTCAGATTTGATCTATTAGACTATTTATTTTCATATATAATTAAGAACTGAAATAATGTAAGCGATTACCTTTCCATTGAACCGAAGATGTGACGCAGAAGGATAGATGGAAAAGAATGCTTTTAATTAGATCTTGTCTTTTTCCCTCCAATTTTTTACTTCAATTTTCATATTATATACTATGGTTCTTTAACTTTTTATATCATCTTATTCAAATCAATTCCATAAACTGTTTTTGCATTATAAATTATTGATTTTATTTATGAGATGGGATAACTGCTTTTAAGGCTTTTGAGTAGCGAGGAATGAGTCATAGAAGAATCTTAAAGTACATAAAATGAAATTTTATTGTGCAATGTATAATTAAACTATTTTTAATTCTTTATGTATTCTCTTGTTACTTTGTCTATTTAATTTTCATTTATCTTATTTACTTTTTAATTTTAATTTTTTTTTCTATTTCCCCTTTTTTAAAGAATTAAAATAAGAGTAATTGCATAATTTCATGCTTATTATGCAACCAAAAAGCCATATTTTCTGATTAGTATTTACTAATATGAATATTTTTTTTTTTGTAAACCTCAGAAAGTGTTGTTTTAGAAATAAGTTTGTCAAATATAGTAGTACATTTTCAATTAAGTATAAGAATTTAATTGTAATTGCATGTGTGAGTGTGTGTGTGTGTGTGTGTGTGTGTGTGTGTTAAAAGACATGACCGCTCTGTCTCTCGTCCTTTGTTCTTCCTTCCTTCCTTTTCTTTTCTTTCTTGAACTTTGTCATGGTTCTAACAATAATTTTTCAACGTCTCAATTACAAAGCCTTATCATTGAAGCCATTAAAAACCAAGAAATTATTTCTAGTAATAGAAGTCAATGAAAAAAATTAATTGCATCACCTTGTTATTTTATTTGACATAACAATTTTGAGAAAAAATAATTTAATAAAATTACTCTTAGGTTGAAAGTCCAGTTACGAATTTAAAACGAAAAAAGAAAAATGGAAGCACTAAGCTAATTTAGGAAAGCTGCAGTAATTCTTTATCTGATGAGAAAGATGGGGCCAAGAAACACGAGCAGTCTATTGACCAGTGAGTATGAAAGCTGATGTAATTCTACAAGAGACCTCTTTAATTTGAAAACAAAGGTTGAGTTTTCAACGTTTGACATTTTTTTTTAATGAGATAGCATAAATTAATGGGATTATCCAAGTAGAAAAAATTCAACAGCTTATAAAATTACTTTATCACAATATAATAAGACAAAGTTGAATGTATTTTATTTTTCCAAATGGCAATAAGTTCATCCAAATATAGAAACTTTTATTTCTATTGTATTTATTTATTTTTCATAAGTTTTTGTCTAAGACTTTACTTGGTTGTGAACCAATTTCGTGGAGATTTTATACCGTATCTTGTGTTTAGTCAATCAATTTTTTTATTATGATTGTATCTTTGTTAGGTTTACAATTGAATTGGAATAATAAAATGTTGAAATTAGCCGTGCAGCCAAAGAGACTTAGCCAATAGCAAAATTGAAGTCTCAAGAATTTTTGGTCAAACTCGATGATGATTGATTTTGAACAGCAATTTTTAGTTGATTATTTTTTTTATTATTGTTGATAATTAATTAAATTGTTGAACTTGCAAATAATTAGTATTCATGGCGTAGTATCAAGATTAAAAAAAAAAATTGAACGTGCAAAACATTTATTTATGAGGTTTTGATTAATAATGTAAGAATGGGATGTAAATTTTTATATTTATTTGTGTTATTTAAAAATTCAATTTACCAAATTTCCAAATCAAATTAACAAACATTTTCAAGATTTTACTGAAATAAACTTTTTTTTTTGTCTGGCATTCTGTAGTTTTGTTGAATACAAACTCTTCAACCTGTGATTAAGCGGGTGTTTGGCTAATTTTTTTTTTTTATATAACTTAAAATATTATGTAGCTAATAAGATATTTTTACTGCTTAAAAGTTCATAGATCTTATTTTAAAAATAAGTTACTAAAGTATTTAGTAAAATCAACTTATGAAATTTTACTGAAATTTATAATTGTAATTGATTATAATTTTTTTGATGCAATAATAATGCAAATAAATTAAACACTATTAATATAATGTAATTTAAGGATATTTATATTGTTTTTAAAATATAAAATGAAGTAGTTTATAAGATGTTTAAAAATGAATTGAGAATATCTAACTTATTTTTAAAAAGTTTTAAAACTCTAAACATCTTATTTTTAAAATTTATAAGCTTTTTCATAAAAAAAAAAAATTAGCAAATACGCAATAAGAATTTATAAACTCTTAAACATCTTAAAAGATATTTTAAAGAGCTTATAAACTCACCCAAACGTCCTCTATATCCAGTCTAGCCAAACGGGATGATGTTTAAACTTCTTTGAACTTTATTTAATGTTTTATTTTATTTGAACTAAATTTAGTTGAAAACCCATTCAAGCTCAACGGAAAATTAAACTTAAGTAGCTTGATTTTTCACTTATATTTTATTATTTTAATGTAATTAGAATGACCTCAAGCCCAGCTTCAAGTCTTGTCAAGTGAAAAATTAAAGTCAGGTTTACTAGAATTTATTTAAAACACCAAATCTAAACCATCTATCGGTATTCAGTACAGAAATGAGTATGGAGTAGTTTAATTCAATTTTCTGCTTTAGACCAGACCACATTGACAAATCATCATTGTAAACAAACAACTGTAAAAGTTGGAATTTTGAATTTGTACAATTCCCAAATGCAAACAATTTATTTAACCTGATCCATCCACAATGTATCAACAATGCATTCAGATTTCTGCAGGCACACAACAAATAGCAGAGAATCTCCACAGAATTTAGAAGGAATCAACACCTTTGTTTAGTTTTCATTAACAAGCAATTTCCCCCTTAGTCAGGCGAGGAACTTCCCCAAATTCATCTAACTAGTTACTTCACATCATTCAAATATAGGAAAACAATGCCAGAACATAATCATATGATGGCGATCGTTCATACTTTCACGTAATGAACGTATGGTCTCACAATATAAAGCAGGCATACCGCGAGGGGTACTCTAGCTCGTGACCTCGACGGTTTCATATCCTCTGTCAATAGATGTCTTCACAGCATCCAAAATAAGCTGTGTCTTCCTACTAATCATTGGCCACTTCTTGTCCGGTTTTGCGCCTTCATATTTGATGCTTCCGACAAGTCTGGAGAACTCACTCACCATAAGAGCTTCTTGAGGAAGGTCTGTGGTCACAGTGTGTGTGGTTGGTTTGGATTCCCATCCAGTCACAAGCTCATCAAATCCTGACTTTACAGATGTGGAGAATGAAGCCTGCCTCTCCTTGAATGGGACTACAAAGTCGTGAAGATGCAGAGTGCCATTCGTTCCAGTTATGGTCACGTCCATAGTCAAGTTGGCCAAAAAGGAGCAGTGGAAGGTGGCCACCTTTCCATCTTCCCAATACAGAGAAGCGCCGCAACCTAAAATGACTCCTGCGCTATTAAAAACAGTGCCACGCAATGCCAGTACTGATTTGGGGAGCTCGAAATCAGCAGCCCACAAGATTGACCTGATGCAGTACCAACCTACATCGCCAAGCACGCCAAGGGCATCAAGATCAGGCTTCACACGGACGTCATTCTCCAGAAAATCTTTACCTGCAGCAAAGGTAAAGCAGCTATGCACCTGCAGAAGAGTAAGAAAGTGGCTTAAAAATTGATGCATACACGAGAGCATACATTTTGCCATAGGCAAAAGTTTAAATGAGCCGCTATGCCTCGGTCTATCAATAGTCAACTGGACAACGACTATAAGTTCCGAATTCCACTACCATGCCAACAATCTTTAAACTCTGGAAGAAGGTTGTTTTCCCCGACTATGGAGATAACAGCCAGACAGAAAAAATGTGCCTGCTTAACCGATGCAGAATATTAAACCCTTCTTGCAAATTGAATCTCTGTTAACTAGTGTAAAAAGCATATCATGGACTACCTTAGTCTTTGAAAGTTGCAAGCCAAACCCAGTGTTCAGAACGTGGGCCCTTAATTTCACTGTGCTATCAGATAAAATTCAATCAATGCCTTAGTCAAAGAAAATATGGTTAAATCTCTTTTCTTCTGTCATTTATCTATACGTATCCTTCTCTCTCTCTTCTTTCCATTCCCTTCACTTTCTATTTCTCTTTTCCCCTTAATATTGCAAGAGTTGCTTAAACCAAGCGTCAAGTCCTTCAAGGATAGTATTGTGGTGTCTGATGTCTACCACTGCAGTATTTGCCATAAAACATAAATTAGGCGCAAGTGGATAATGATTTCCTTCTGAAAACTCCAAGGAAGAAGACTATTAACAGCCAAAAGAACTACACATCAATAATTAAATACAAATGAGTTACTCCGATCCTTGCTTCCTAAATTCCATTTTACAACCCTGCTGAGTTGAGCTTCAAGAGTCATAACTAAGACCTACCAACAAGCCTCGGAATTTCAGCATATGCAATTGAACTCTGTCATCCTAACTTTGTCAAATTGAGTTCCTTTCTCTAGTTAAATCAAAACGGGCAGATACCTCAGGAAAAGTATCTCTTCACAAATTCAAAACAATAACATTTTTTTTTTCTAAATGAAAATTGCAGTAATATTACAAGTAATGTTGCAACAATATAATTTATTTTAGGTGGTCCTAAAGAAACAGTTGCACAAACAGAGGACATACAATAACAATAATAATAAAATATAAAATATCATTATTTGTTAATGTAGTTTGGAGATCTACTCTTACGTCTGCAAGCATCAAGTCAGAAAATCTTTACTATCACAACTAAAAAATAGTAAAAAATAAAGTGAATAACACTCATATCTCTTATACAAACCCAACTCCTTCCATAAGAAGGCCGAATAGTTGAATGCACTAAAACACTTTAATTTTGTACTTTAACCTAACTGCTTTTAAGCTTAATTATCAGGTTTGTGCTACAACTAGATTATTTACTCACTCCAATACTCACAAGAATAAGAATAATATTCAATGAAGCTAGTACTTTTGCGGCTAGTTGTACTCCATGTTTGGACTAGTGCACTATTTATAGTTATTGAGTGGAAGTTCTCCAGTCCATCCAAGCTCTTGTGGAGAGCCTTCAACGACTATAAAGTCAGGTGGTCGTGAGTATTCTGGTATTGTTCACAAATTTCACTTATTCTAAAGACTTATAACTAGCTAAATCCATTAAACACACCAAACAAATCTGTTTAACTTATCATCAACCCTTAAAGTCCAAGTTTGTTTAGAAACCAATAAGAATGGATTAAGTTGTGTGCAAATATGTCCAACATAATTTTAGTAACATTATCACAAATTTGTTTGGAAACCAATAACAACGGATTAAGCTGTGTATCAACGTGTCAACATAATTTTAGTAACACTATCAAATATCAAATAACAATAAAAGAAGAAAGAAACACACGAACTTACGGACTTTAGTTCACCAAACGCTGAAGAATCCGACAAAAACTCTTTCATCTTCACGGTTCTGGGATGATGGACCCACATTGTACCGTCCATGATCTGCAACCCATTGGATTCACACTCCTCCAGAATCACATCCAGCTCCCCGACGTTCAGCGCCAAGGGTTTCTCCAAGAGCAGGTGCTTCTTCTTCCGGGCAGCGGCCACCGCCCATTTGATATGCAGGCTGGTGGGCAGCGGCACATACACGGCGTCCACATCCGGATCGTCCAAGACGGCGTCGTATGACCCGTACACCTTAGTCGAATCCGGGAACCCGTTTTCTGTGGCGAATCTGGCAGCCTTTTCCGTTGACCGGCTGCCGACGGCGCAGATTGTGGAGTTTGGCGACAGGGTTATGGCTCGAGAGACCTTTCGGGCTATTTCGGCGCAGCCCAGAATTCCAATAGTGATCGGCAGAGCGGCCGCCATTGTTAGCTGTTGCTCTCGAGTTGATGGGTGGGGGGCAAAATGGAGGTCAGTGACTGTATTGTACAGTTAAAAATCGTTAAAAATTGCTAATCATTAGTGGGGAAGGAATCTTTTTTTGTAACAATGATCAGCGAAATGCAGCCCAGCGACCATAAATGATCGGAAAAAATTCCTGAATTATTGATTTTCCATTTCTGGTTTTTATTTTATTCTGCCCCATTTCGCCCCCTTTGTCTTACATCGGTTCTTAAGTTGACTTCATTGTTGTTACCGTCTGCAGCAATTCGTTTAATCCCCCTCTCACCCGCGTCCCGTTACAGTTTCAAGTCACGGTAACTTTTTAGATTAGTTTTCTGTTTGATTTTTAAATTTCTCGTTTAAATTTTTTTCATATATCTCTCAAGCTAAAGTACATATATCGGTTGCGCAAATGTTTGTCATCTTAAATGAGACATGGAAAAAATTAGGAATAATTAAAGTGTCCTTTTTTTTTTTTTTTTTTAAGTCAGAACTAATTATAAACAACTCTGTCGCGTTTGAAAAATCACAACACCTCCCTTATGCTGAACGATTTTACGTGAAATAATCAGTTTATCCACGGCAAAAAATAAAAAGGACGAAAATATCTCATTTTCAACCTTAGTGTCTTTTAAAACAAAGTATAAAATGTAAAATATAAATATAGATTTGTATTTCCTAATAATATGAAATTTACATTTCTAATAATATAAAGGGTATGAACTAAAAGTTTATAATTTATAAGATTTTCTAAACACACTCTGTAATTAAAAATAAATTCACCAAATTATAAAAAAATAAAATATGAAACAAAATTTTAAAAAGTAAATTATTTTTGTAAAATATAGATATTTCATATTTTCTAAAAAGCATGTAGCTTAAAATTTGTACTCTTACATAATAATAAATTTTATATTTTACATCTTTTGAAAATATAAAGTTTTTGGAAATTTGAATTTCAAAATTTGTATTTCATGTTATCAAATTTCTTAAAATTTTTGAGGTAGTATTTAGGTACACCTTTTATATTTTTTAGTTTATATGTTATGAAATACAAATTTTTATTTTTTATATGTTTCAAATATTTCATATACATTTAGAAAATATATTATAATATCCTTATTGGATGACATTATGAATTAAAATTTTTTCATATTTTATTAAATTTAATATATTATTTTATAACATAAATTTCATAATATATATATGTTTTCTTTTTAGATAATATATTTGGAATAAATATGAAATTTTGAATATTATATTTTTTAGAAATTAGAAATCCTTAATTTTTTCATTTGTAAGTAATTTTGATATTTCAATTTAATTAAATTATTTTTATGGGTTAGAAAATAACTTTTCTATGTTCTTTTGAGAGTAAAATTAAATACTATTTTTATATTTTTATTATATATTTGAAAATATTTTATTATATTTTTCCAAAGTTTTATCTACTTTTTACTTTCAGACAAATATGACTTTTAATTTTTACTTTTGATGTATTTTTGAAAACATTTAGATATATTTTTATTTTTTTTAGCTTGTATGTTAGCAAGTACAAATATTTATTTTAATATTTTTATGAAATTTAAGTTTTATAATATTTCATATTTTTTAAAAGTATATTATAGTATCGTTCTTAGAGGATATTTTTAATTAGTGTTTTTTAATTTATTTTTATTTTTATTTTATAAATTATAATGCATAAGATATATTTTTGATAGTTTTCAGATAACATGGTTGGAAAATTTTATAAAGTTTGAATTTTAAATTTTTTAGAAAACAGAATTATTATTTTAATGTTTTTAGAAAATTCGAAGATTTTAAATTTATTTTTAAAAATTTATTTTTTTGTAGCTTAGACTATAATTTTTCTATGCTTTTTAGAGAACAAATAAATATATATATATATATTTGTAATTCATGTTTTTTTTATATATTTGGTATTTTTAAAACATTTCTAAAATAACTTTATAACAATCTTAATTTCATCATTTTAATTCATTCATTTAAGGGTGATTAATTTAATTACACATTATAAATTTATAATACTACCATTTAACAACAAGTGAAAAATATTGAAAGGATGTGAACAATATTAAAAGAAAGCATAAACAAAGATAAATTAAAAGAAATGGGTGCATAAATGATAGAAAAAATAAAAAAAAATTAAAAATAAATATGTGATTTTACATTGTATAACCAAAAGTGATAAATAAATAATTTTACTTTGTAGAACTAAAATAAAACATTGAATAATTTAATAATATAGTATAGATATATCATTACTCCTTTATTGAACATCTATACAATCCCTACTGTATTGCTACATTAATAAGAAGTTTTGATAGCAAATTGCACAATTATATAATTATCCTTATTTTAAAGTTTTTATATATTCTATCTTTTTTTTATTTTCTTTTAACTTAGTACTTTTGCTTGTGTTTTTCCACAATTTTTTTTATTCTTTTGATTTTTTTTTTCAATCTATCTATTCTAAAGTACACTAAGAATAGAAGCCACTTTTTGGTCACACTACATTAATAATTACAATAATATGCTTATTTCTTTATATGTAATTTAAATTTTCTTTCCCTCAATTCTAACTTTTTTTTTTAATCTCCTCTATCAAATTTAAATTATTCTATTTATTTTTTCAAATTTATCTTTCTTTTCTTATTTTATAAGCGACATAAAATTCATATTTAAAATACATTATATGCATCTTTTAAGGCAGAAGCGCTCTCCCGTCTCATTAGTCCGTTCACTATTTATGCACACACTCAGTAGTGGCTTCTACGCAACCAGCCAGTAACCACTGTGACGTGTCAGTTTTATTCATCACTCCATGACATAAGTAGGCAACGTCAGCTATTTATGCATTAACTTCACCTTTTAATTCTCATACAATTGGCCACGCGTGAACCGCCAGTCACACGTGACAACTGACATAATACCTAGATTAAGATATATATTAGCCATTATACAGATTAATTTTTAATACCAAAATATTAGTAGACTAAGCTATACGTGGCTCAATGATGTAGGTTGTGTTTGGAACCCCAACTTTTAATTCAAAAACAACGTATTAGACTTCACATTGAAACATATTTTTCAATAATATTCTCGTTAAAATTTAAATTTAAATTTTTCTTAACTTATACATATAATTAACTAATTATTTATTAATCATTACATATATTTATAATTAAATTAATATATATACTCATATTTATTTTAATTTATACCCTATAATATAATTATTATCTTTATAAACTATCATATTATTTAATTATTCTAATAAATTATATTATTCATTTTATTAAAATATTTATGCTAAATATATTACTCGTTTCAATACAATTTTCTAAATTTTACTTCTCTCATTCTCTATCTATTCACGCATTTTAGTGTTCTTAATCCCCTTTTCTGTTCTATGAATCTTTTATTTTTATTTTTGTTTTTTTCATTTGTTATTATTATTATTATATTAAAATTTTCATATATTTTTCATTTTAAGCAATTTTTTGTCGTATTGTAATTAATAAAATTTATAATTATTTTACTAATAATAATTCTTAAAAAAAAGCAACAACGATGATGTACTTGTGTATTTCTAATCATATAAAGAAAATATAAATAGTACTTACTGCATTTTTGCTTTATGGATTTTAGCAGGAAATACGAAATGTTATAGGAAGAAAAAGATAAGAAATTAAAAATCGAATATTTTAACTAGTTTAATGATTTCAATAAAAATGACAAATATTATACAAGAAAAATAAAATAAAATATATAATATTTATTTTTTTAAAATTGTTTGAAACAATAATGAGAATAGTGAAATCGGTGAAGGCTTGGACAAAGAAGAAATTGCTAAATTAATTGAGTCCTCATGTTTTTTCACCTTTTTTTTTTTTTGATGGATGACTTTTATTTGCATTTATACCAAATTGAGAAAAAAACATTTTTCTTAATATCGACATTTCTTTTTATTTCAAAAATCTTTTAACAAAACATCGTGTTGTTACCATAAGTCTTATTTAATTAGAAGATATTGAATTTGAAAAAAGAATTTGAATAAAAATTTTCAAGACCTTAAAATGAAAAAAATTAAATTTACTTTAATTACTAAAATTATAATTTAAAAAGCAAGTTTAAAAATTGAAATATTGTTATGTATTATGAATTTTAAATTCATTCTATCAAACAGGGTTTTAATCATTTTTTTCCAAATCGAATTTGGTTCTACCATTCTGAAGCAACCGGTTACCGCCGTTTCCGACCGCCACTCTCAGCCAGCCAATCTCCACCTTACCCTTCAAAGATCGCAGCCCAAAGCCGTCGTCTCTCATTTCTCAAATCCCTAGCCACTGAACCCCGGGAAGGCGCCACATTTCGCCTCTAACCAGCGGAGCGCCTCCTTGTGTATCCTAACCTGTAATTTCTCCCAACGGTAGCTAAGATGCTTAGCAGAGTGCATTGTTTACAAAATTTATTATATTAAAAAAATAATTTCATATAATTTTTATTATGTAGAACAATTATGTGTGTCTATATTATCGAAAAATGATATTATTAGGTTCTAACATTGCCCATATCGTTTAGATTTTTAAAAGCTTGTTTTTGAAAATAAAAAAAAAATGTATAATAAACGAAATGTATTTATTTATTTATTTTTGTTCTGAGATAAATGGAAACCAAATATAGTAATTGGCTTTATTTAGGTACTTTTACTCTGCGATCCAAAGATTAGCGCTTCTATTCCTGCTTCTCTTCACAAATTACTACACAACAATTCTTTCCAGCTTTCGAACTGTCGCAGTGAATTACCGAGACTGCGTATACCCTGCCGCAAAGGAATGGTTGAAAAATCCTTAATGCAAACCTAATTACGAGTTTTTAGGCCACCGTAGGTGATGACGAGTTAGTGAAATCGTACGAATGTTGCAAGAGAAACTAGTTTTTGCTTTGGGATTATTTCTTTGATCGATTGGCTTTGCAAGATCTCTGAAATTACCCTTTCTTTACCAACTCAATTAGGGTTCCTCTTAATTCGTAGTATTTTATTCTTCAAGAGTTTCCCTAATTCATTGATGACAACCGCGAATACGAAGTGCGGGTGGGCCGAAGAACGGGGTTGAGAGAATTGTAAATCAGGGCTAGATTTGGAGAGTCAACCCAAGAGAAAAGAAGCAAATACTGGCTGGACAGAGTGGTAGGGAAAGCGCGCCGAGATGGGGTGGGGAAGGGCGGTGTACGAGGGAGTGGTGGCAGTGGGGTCGCTGCTGCTGCTAGGTTGGGGCGGGTTGTGGTTCTTGAACCGGCGGCTTTACAAGGAGTATGAAGAGAAGCGGGTGTTGGTCCAGATCATATTCAGCGTTGTCTTTGCCTTCTCTTGCAATCTCTTCCAGCTTGTCCTCTTCGAGATCATTCCTATTCTCTCCAAAGAGTATGAATTTTACCGTTGTACGTATATTATATTTTTTCTCGTTGCTGGCATGTATGATCTCTTTTATTTGAAAATCACTGGCAGTGAAATGCTTCAGATTCATGGTCATGTTCCCAGCAGAGTAGATTACGTGCACATTCACCTGGAATCTGGATCTTATATATTTTCTACTAGTGGTTTTTACTTGGATCCCACTGTCGAGTACTGAAAGATCTGAGTTTATTTTACATGCTCTAAAGAGGATGCGCATTGATGACGTTACTTTCATATCTTTGGCAATGCGCCTCATTTGACGGAGGCTTTTTAGAACTTTGATCTGATTTGGAATTGCCTCACTTGCTATCATCTGTAGGGCAAGATGGATGAATTGGAGGGTGGACTTGTTTTGTCTGATAATGTTGCTCGTCTTCATGTTACCATACTACCATTGCTATCTCATGCTTTGCAACAGTGGTGAGTTTGACACCTCCAGATTTACCTTAAAGAAATTTTTATCTGCATGTTGATTAATTTCTTGTTTGTTCATGAAGAGGGGTGGCGATGTCTGGTCGTTTGTGCGTGAAAGCTTATACTTCATAATTGTTTTACGGCATTAATAGATTTCCTTGCTTTAGCTCTTGAATATTGTGGGGGAGAAGCATGTTAATATTTGGAGTAAACATTCTTTCAAGTATGTTTATCATGATTTTCACTGTTTTTGTTTGCTACTTGAGGTGTTAAAGGGAAAAAACTAACAGAGGTCCAAAACATTCCTATTCTTTTGCCTTCCTTTTTTTACTTCTTATATATGTTTTCATTAATTATGTTATATTGTCGACTTTGCATTTCAGGTGTTAGGAAGGAACGTGCTTCACTTGGTGCTGTATTATTCTTGTTAGTTTTTCTTTATGGATTTTGGCGAATGGGTGTTCATTTTCCAATGCCTTCTCCAGATAAAGGTTAGGATTTAATTTTTTATGTTACAAATGCAGTAAAACTTAAAGTCCAAGCAACTGACCAAATCTATTACTGAATACCAATTTTTAGCAGTTTTCTCCTTGAATTGGTCTTTATTGCTATCTCTTTAGCTCTCTCTTTCCAATCCCTGATTTGGGGGTACCTGTTTTTACACAAAGGAGTTTAATTTAATGTAGATGGTGAATAAGATGACGGTTTCCTCTTTCTATGGGTTTATGACATTATTGTGTTTGCACATAATTTTATCTAGATACCAAAACAATAGACAATGACAAAATTTTCCGAAATTTGGTGTTAGACATTTGGTTGACTCTATGAAAATATATTCTATTTCTTGATGTAACTGCTTTAGTTCTGTTACTCATCACGTGTTAATTCACATGTTGTGATCAAAACACAAGTTGGCTTTGTGCAAGCTATATATATTGAGCTTTGTGCAAACCATTCTTTTCTTATTTTTTTTTAAATGATAATTTCTCTTAAAAGTATTTATCAGTTGGTTTGCTGTCTTCACCCAAATGATTTTCTTTCTCAGGATTTTTCACCACGCCTCAGTTGGTAAGCAGAATTGGGGTAATTGGTGTGACCGTCATGGCTGTATTATCTGGTTTTGGAGCAGTGAATTTGCCATACAGCTATCTTTCTCTCTTTATTCGGTAAGAATGATTTGTGGCTGGAATTAATATGAAAGCCTAGAGAGCTATATGTCCTGTATATTGTCTTAGGGTTATTTCCTGAAGGAAAATGCCTGAGGTCTTGCCTAGGACATACTCGCCATATTGTTGACATTTTTACGGTCCATTACCTCTTAAGACTTGCTATTCTGGATTAGGTGGCACCATAGACCACTGTATTTAATAAATTTTAAGTCCTAAAAGGCTTTAGCTACATCAGTCTCACAGCCAACTGTGCAATAAATAAATATTCTGGCCCCTTCAGCATGTTTGGTTTATACTTTTGTTTTAGATGGAATTTTGTAGACATCCCTAAAATGAAGGTTTTATGAGTTCAAATTCCAATGAACAACTTTGTATGTATGAAAATGCTTGTAAATGACCTATATAGAAATTCTTTGTTCTAAAAGTTCTTAACCTTTGATCTGACTTTAAGCCTATGGAAAATTGAAGTATTGTGTTACTGAATTTACATATGTACTGGATTGTTGCTTTCCAATCTTTCTTAGAAAGTTCACTGTTATGTTAGAAGTTAAAACCTGGCTATGTTTATTCTGTAACTTAGGTCAGCAAGTTCCTAGTTTAATGAGTTTTTTTCCTCCCACTTTGAAGAGAAATTGATGAAACGGAAATCAGGGCAGCTGAGAGGCAGCTAATGCAGTCAATTGAGACCTGCATTGCAAAGAAAAAGAGAATAATTCTATGTCAAATGGAGATGGAGCGAAAACAAGGGTCTGAAGAGGTGTGCTTTCCTTGCTGCATATATAATACTTACTGTCCCTAGTTTCTTGCTCTTATTTCCATGTCAGGCTGTCCTTCCATTTATTAAAATGGAATTTTTTTCTCTTAATTACCTGGAAATACGATCTTTCAACCATAAAAATTGAGATCAACATTTAAACATATACAAAAGTTTCTGTTTTGCTCACATCTAAAACTCCCTTCTGAGTAAAAATGATACATTACAATGGGTCTGGGGGATTGGGCTGTTCTTTGAAATTTGTTGAGTTGATAATCATAGCTATTTAAAATGCATAGAATATGTTTAGATATAAAAGTTTCTCATTTCCCAAACAAATATTATTATTGATATGTGATGGAAATAGGTCAAGGAATCCTAAATGTGGATCGCAAATGGTAAACCTGAAAGGGCAAACAGTTATCTGGTTGGTTAACCCTGCTCTATACCGGTTTCAAGATTTATTACTCAGTTCCCTCCTGTTTAGCTTGATTCTTCAAAAGTTCACATGACTGGCATATATGAGAGTTAATGGCCGCTTTTATTTTCACAGGCTACAATGACTCCCTCGTTAGCTATGCAGCAAAAGTTTTCCAAATGTCAATTGAATGCAACAGATAATGATTATGTTATACACAGTGGAAAAGTGTTTCAAGTAATGAAACATGACCAAAGATTTAGCGAAATAGTTGGAAAGAAAAAAATCTGGAAATGAATTTACCTTTGTTTGTAGTTTCAGTGGAATAATGGTGTAGCGATTACCACCAAGCTTGAAAAGTTCTGCTATTTTTATTTTTAAGGAAGCATATTCTACCAGGTTTGATGGAAAAAGATAATAAAGAAGTGTTGAGTGTAACTGGTTATAGATCACAATCGTTAACTATTTGTGCCTTTTTTTGAGAGATTTAACACTACTTGGTTGTCTTTTGATGTCAATGTGAGAATAATTTAGTTTAATTTGCCCTCTCGAAAACTTATGATTTGATTTGGTAACTGAAATATTACTAATCAGACATGGTTAAGTGACAAATTAGAAGGATGGGAGTAGCAAAATGGTATTCGGAAGTTATTCCATATGCTTTTATATTGTGTGCATGGAACTTCTTTACAGTTTTGTTGTGGATGATTTTGATTTGTACGATGTCAATGGTTTTTCTTATATCAGCAATGCATCATTGTTTAAGGCAACATAACAATTGAAATATTATATGACATATGCTTTTTAGTGGATAATAGAGATTATGAAAGTGAGCCTTTGAGATTTTCTCTTCAGCTTGAAATATAATTCCTGCTATCGTTAATATTACAGAAACTAAACAACAGGATATAATTGCTGTTAACTTTAATATGACAGAAATTAAACAATAGGTCCTTCCTAAAGCGAATCATTGGGACTGTTGTTCGTTCTGTTCAGGATGACCAGAAGGAGCAAGGTGAGTAATTGCAGAATATATATTTTACTTAAATCCTCTAGATTCTTTAATGTTTTAAATATGATGGTCTTTTTGTGATTATTCTCATTAAATCCTTTAGCAGTAAGCAGAATTTTGAAGCTTCTTTTATTCACCTTCCTTTGATTCTGCTTTGAATCTTCTTATACTTTCTATTTATCTACTTCTATTTGAGATTGTATCATTATTTGTCAATCTTTGCACTGGGCCCTTTCTGCTGGAAGTTGATTTTGTACTTACAGGGTGGAACTTGTAGTGCATGTGGGAATAATATTGCCAATGTTTGGAAGCCCATGTTTAATTTTATGGGTTGAAAATAGTGCATTTTAGTTATTGAAAATTTATGAATCGTGTAAAGGTAAAAAGTGAGTATGTTTGATTTGATCTTTTTTTGGTAAATTTATTTTATAATTGAATGATATAGTATTATATTGGGGTAATGAATATGTTGAAATTTGAAGAATTGAAGTGAGATAAAAAGAACAATACAAAAATTATGTGGTTTGGTCATTCGCCTGCATCTATAGATAATGTCTAGAGACTTAAAATGTGTTCATTTTCTCTTAAAGTTGTATTCTGGTGATCAATCTAATGATGGAAATAGATTGATAAAATCGTATCATGTTACATACTTTCAATCATACATATATGATTTGATTTCTTCTAATCTAATCAACTTTAAATCTGATATGGTTTCTAGCACTCCCTTTAGTTGAACATAGAAATTATGATTGGAATGTTCAACTTGAACAATGATATCAAACTTTTCTTTGTGTATTCTACCATCAACCTTCAGAGGTATGGACAAAATGATACACGGAATAAACATTGTGCAAAAATAAAGTAAATGATGCTACAACCAATACGTAGACCTAATTATAAATTGCATGGAATTTGATTTCATGCTATGACATGGGAAACAAGCCTAATGCATGCTTTGATACTATGTTGAAATTTGAAATATATAGTGAGATAACAAAGAACAACTCAAAAATTATTTGATTTGGTCATTTGGTGCTATGAAATTTTATTTAGTTTCCAACAAGATATATATAAATGTGAGTCTGATGTATTGATATAGGTGATGATCTGATTTTGCATGGAGGTGATGATTATATTTTGAATATTTGCTTACATATAAGTGAGAAACAATTATTTTTAAAGGATAGTATATTTGGAGTATATAAAATTTTGCTGTGGTGAAATTCCCCATGTTTTGCTTCCAAACATTGTATTTGTCTTTTGTATCATAACAAGTCTTGTTAGTGTGTCTTTTTTAGCAATTAATGCAAATTCTGATGCATGAAGCTCTTTCTTGGGGCATGGAGTTGGTCAGGGATTTAGGATTAACAGTTCTTGTTTTGGCTTCTCTACTTTCTTCGTGAAGATATCAAAACCATGGAAGCTGAGGTACAAGCTTTGGAGGAGCTCTCAAAACTACTTTTTTTGGAAATCTATGAGCTTCGCCAAGCAAAGGTACACTTGGTGCTTTTGTCTCCTTTTGAATGTTGCAAAGTAAACATTCTAAAGTTTCTACTAGGATATTGCAATTGGTTGTGGACTGACTTTTAAGCTTATTATGAAATCGTATCCTTTCTCTTCTTTTTAATCTTATTTCAGGAAGCTGCTGCTTATTCTCGAACCTGGAAGGGCCATATGCAGAATCTTTTGGGTTATGCTTGTTCAGTATATTGTGTATATAAAATGATAAAGGTGATTCTCAACCATCTGATATGATTAACATTTTTTGGCTTGTTTTTATTGCACTTCAGATTCCAAAATGAATGAAAGATTTGTAGCCCTAATAGTTAACTCTACACTTTGCCTTATTTAGAAACTAAATGCAATTTGTATTCCAAACATACCGATTTTTGAAGTATATTTGTTGTTTTATTGTGCAGTCTTTGCAAAGTGTTGTATTCAAGGAGGTAATGTTGTGCTTCCTTCTAAATGTTTTGCTTTATCTTATGATATCCATCTTAATTTCTTCTATTGCAAGGTTTAAAGTATTTTAAAGGAGCAAATTTTTGTATAGGCTGGTTCTGTTGATCCTGTGACAAAGGCAATCAGCATATTTCTGCAATTCTTTGATATAGGCATCAATGTAACTTTATTATCACAGGTTAGTGTTGCTTTGCATTGCTTGAACAACTTCCTGCTGCATCATCCATTTCCTCATGAGTTGCAGAGCCTAAATATGTCCTTGATATTTTCAGGATACCTGGTTGTTGAATGTCAAGCGCTTTTCTCAAATTCTAGATGTAAAAAATAATGAAGTTATTGTTTATTTGCAAAAACATTTGTGCCTTGTGCGGTGTCTGTGACATGGGGGGATTGGAATTGAATAACTTGTAGATGACACAAGAATAATTTTCTGGATTCAAATAGGTAATAGAAATAGGTACCAACAAACTTTGGGAACTGTATGCTTAATGGGAGATTTGTTAGCCTCAATGACAACTTGAATCAGAAGCCTTGTGAGATATCTGACATGAAACACATTTAGATTTCAGTGAACTATGTTCTAAATACAAATATCTCACTATGGCAACACAATGCATGATTAACATGATTATGTCTGCTGTTATGCAGTATGTTTCCCTTTTATTCATTGGGATGCTCATAGTCATATCTGTCCGGGGATTCTTGTCAAACTTGATGAAGGTAAGTTTTTCTCCTCTGCTTAGCATACTTGTGTTGTATCTGTCTAGCATCTTACAAATTTATGATCACTTTTAGCTTGTTTGTGTTCTCTAGAATGTTATGTAACTTGTTTACTTCTTTCACTAAGTTGTAGCGTGACTGTTTTTGTTCACAAGTAAATGGAAGGTGATTCACTGCCAAGAAACTTGCTTGATGAATAACAACCTTTATTAAGTTCTATGCGGTGTATGAGTACTTCAGTCTAGATGTGTTCATTTGAAACATTTGCTTGGCTAAATGATCACATTCTTCTGGTATCTTCCACCTAACCTCCTGGGTTTTCTACAGTTCTTTTTTGCTGTTTCAAGAGTTGGTAGCGGATCTTCAAGCAATGTTGTTCTTTTCCTCTCTGAAATAATGGGAATGTATTTTGTCTCGTCCATATTGCTGATTAGAAAAAGCTTGGCAACGGAATACAGGTATTATTTTGGTATATCCTTCACTCTTTTGGGTGTAATTATGCATTCTTATATGTTTTTGCTGTTAATTATTGAATCAAAAAATTTGTGTGGAACTCTGTAGATATCTAAATAATTCTGAGCTATTTGTCCCTATTTGTTTTCCTTTCTTTATTTGGATGCTATGTTAATGGATCAATTTGTATTTTTCCATTTCATATTAGAAAGTACAAGTGACCTTCATTATTAAATAACTGTGTTGTCTCCTTTATTTATTTTGTTTTACTTTTGGTATTGTCTTTTTTCAATTGCTTGGGCCACAGTTGTCAGAGTTAAGTTATTATACCCTGGAATGCGACACCATAAAAACGTGTGTTTTGAGTTAGTCACTTGGAGGTGTACCCTGGGTGGATTTTTGCAGGAAAAATACTGGACTTCCCTAAGTTAAGTTTCTAACCACATATGAAAAAAATATGTGTGTGTGTGTGTGTGTTTCATTTTCTTTTCTTTATTAATCCAGAAAAGTCACTTTATCAAGTTTTTATTTTCCAAATCTGCCAAGTTTTACATTGTTCAGAATTGTAAGCATTAAAGATTGGAAGAATAATTAAAACATACTTGATTAATGAAGAGCTTATTACTATTTATAATAGAGATTTAGTGTTAAAAATTACAATGATGCCAAATGTGATTCTAAAGTTAACATAATTATAATCCTTTAAATAGAAAACAAAGTATATCTGGTCTTATGAGTTAAGAAATAATATTTGAAAAGGTACTACGACAAAGATACTTCTTCTCACAGTAAGCAAAGAGCAGGAGATTGTTTGAGCAAATAAACATGTCATGCATTGACATATATGAAGAGA
This sequence comes from Avicennia marina, assembly GCA_019155195.1. Classification (NCBI taxonomy): domain Eukaryota; kingdom Viridiplantae; phylum Streptophyta; class Magnoliopsida; order Lamiales; family Acanthaceae; genus Avicennia; species Avicennia marina. Next base: position 16,748,146 of record CM032755.1, read on the forward strand.
TAGTGGTACTTTATATCCTATTTGGCATGCGTTTACCCATATTTAGGGAACCATTTGCTTAGTACGACGTTTTCGTAAAATCCCAGCATTGAAAAATTGATGGCTATCAACAGTGCAGTTTTTTCTAGTATTGACTGGATTATTTGTTGTGCTAGTTTGTTTATCTTGTAAATTGCGTTATTTGGATTTGCCTTTTGGTTTGTATAGGTCTGTGATTAGCCTGTGTTCTTAATAGTGCCCTTTTTGAGCTTGATGCGATGAGTGTGTGAGCGAATTAATGTGGTAGAGCTCCCTATATCTCATGGCAGATAACCTAGAGACTGAATGGCATCAAGACAGAGGTTGGTTTGTAAATGACAATTCGGAACAAAACTTTCAGTTAAAATCAACTGTTTTGGTCTAATCGTGAAATGATACCTTCCATATTGAGTGTCACTGTTTAATTTGGAGCAATTATCTTAGGTGGAGGTTGAATTTTATGTGTCTCTAGTTATGGTCCCTATGAACAAAAGAGACCTTTTGTATTATAATCCATTATGTCCAAAGCAAAAAGTGTTTTTTACTGTGTTGCACGAGTCTTAATTGTTGCTTGAGCTTGTGTTATAGTCAAATGTTATGATCCCATTGTAATATGGAAATTTTTTCCAGACGTCCAAGTTAGGTCTCAGGACTGATGATGTGGTGTTTGCAGGCTGATCATAACGGACGTATTGGGCGGTGATATTCAATTTGACTTCTATCACCGATGGTTCGATGCAATCTTTGTTGCCAGTGCATTCCTGTCTCTGCTTCTACTCTCAGCGCATTACACATCTCGTCAGGCCAACAAACATCCCATAGATTAATTTCCTTTTTGTTCAAGTGTCCGAAACAGACTCCAAGGATTCTTTCTAGGGCATCGTACATCTGATTGATGCCTTCAATTATGAAATATATGATTAGGTGACGGTACAAAGCATACGTCTATTGTAAAGCTGCAAGTGGTAAATCTCTACCAAAATGTGATGACTTTCTTTTCTTAATTCCATTTATTTATTTGCTTATCATTAACATGTCCAAAATCTATATCTTGTTTTATGACTACGTTTGATGGCAATGACTTGTCCTAACCCCGCGGAATCTTTCAGCTAAGCCCCAACGCTGAAACACTTGCATGTCATCACAGCAACGTGGTATAATTAATTGTAAATCAAGATTAGATCGTCAACAATTGCAACAATCAACCGCTGGGGAGATTGTCTACTGCTATTACAATTATACAAACATCCATCTATTCCTAATGTCAACTACTGGCTTCACGCATTTCCCATCGAGAAAACAATTTCTACACTTCGTAATAACAGAAGGGAGAAAAATGCAAGTTAGAAGACATGGACAGTGTTTTAAAAATCTGATCGGTTATTAAATGGGAGAAAATTCGAGTTTAAGAGTTATTATTTTAATCAACGCGGTTAAATGATGATGTAATATTTATATTATAAATTTAATTAATATGTTAAAAATTACTTATAGTTAAATTTTTTTTATTTACTATCAATAGTTAAATATATTGCATTAATACTAGTAAAAATGCCACAAAATAAAAACAATAATTATCAATTCAAAAAATAAAATTTAAATATATACAAAAAATATATCTTATTAAAATATTTGATGAAAATATAATATAATTTTAATAAGATGTTAAAGTATTCAATATGTGACAAAGTAAAAAATTATTGAATATTTTGAAAAACAATTCATTTGATTTGTGTAATTTTTTTATGAAAAAAGAATGAATCGAAAAAAGATTACAATGAAAAAGACACAAATTGAATTAAGAAGTAAAATATTAGGATTAAAACGTATATTCATTTGTCAAGTTGAACTGTTTGATATTCATGAACATTGACCTATTTATTTGGTCTGGTGGTACAATTACGATTTTATTTAATTTTGCTCAACTTTGTTGTAATTTTAATTTTTAGGTTGTACTTGGACCATTTGTACGGTCGGTCGATAGTGTCACTGGCTTAACTACCTAGTTTGACTTGATTTTTAAACATTGGACAGGAAAGTGTGATTCACATCGAAATTGGGCCCATTTTCCCCGCAATTGTCACATACATACTCCCTCCAATATTCCCATAAAAAGTTAAAAAAAAATAAAATTGGGATGTATCCGAAAAAGGAGAGTTTACTTTCCTAATCGGGCATCGAGAAGAATTTGAAAGCTGGAACAACGTTGAGGTCACTTTGAGAGACAATGGAGATGGACAGAAAATTGTAATGTTGATTTTATTCAAAGTGAAATCACAAACTAAGTGCTAGCCACTTAACCACCCCAAGCTTGTGTAGAGTTGTAACTTGATTATTAAAGATTATAAGAATTAAATCTCTAGGTGGACAATGAAGTACAACAATTGAAACACGTGGTTCAATCATTTAGCCTTATATCCACATACAAATGTCTTAAGGGACAAATCATTTAGCCTTATATCCACATACAAATGTCTCAAGGGACATGAACATGTTCATTTCTTTTTTATTCTATTTTATATAGATATTACAACGACTACCTATTTATTAGTAAAACATAAAATAGAAAAAAAAAATCAATATAATCATATTATATCAAATACTTTTAATCTTGTGAATATGATATGGTTTCATTTAATCAAATATAACCTAATCAAATTGTATATGATTTATTTTTTTACTTTTCTCTTGAGTTGAACATAGAATATTCAATTGGGATAATTAAACCTAATTTTTATTTGTGTCTTCGTTTAGTAAGAGATTAACATGAGTGAATGAAATGAATATCAAAATAGGTTTAAAACCTATAAAAAAAATTACAAAATAGACTTAAAATGTAATTTACTTGAGTAGAGAATAAACTTTAAAGTTATACTCCAAAGCAATAAATAGTTAGAATTTTACTTAGATATAGACCAAATTCCACATTACATATCAAATTTAATAGTGAGAGCACCAATCTACTACAAATTGATTGCTGATTTCAACAGTGATATTTGGAGGGACGGTCGATTTGAGAATGATGAACAAAATCCAAGTGTTGGTAACAATAAACTCGGTCTCTGTGGTGCAAAAATAGACCTCTTAATTCGATCCTACAGATGTCGTGGGCATCACCATCACAAATGGAAAAGAATGTGAAGGCCAGCTATCCACAAGACCCTCTTGACACGACATTAGCGTTGTTGTTGCCCCATGACTATCTACGTCCAGCGCTTGAAGTCAAGTAGCCTAACAAGATATGTGCCTAAGTTTAGGTTTTTTATTTTTTCCCTTTTTATTGTAAATATTTTGTATTTATTTTTAAGTGTTTTAATATATAGTTTAATCGCTATAATTTTTTTACCAAGTCTATTATAAAGAAGAGTATTTGCTTAAGAGATTGTATCTGTAGTTGTTACAGTTGCCACTCCGTTGTGGCCATCATTCATTGTAATCATGCTATTACTATTAATAAAGGCAAGTTTTTTCACAAATCCTATACAAATTTAATATTTTTTTCATTTTTTTTATAGGTTTGTACTTTTAAAATGTTCAGAGAAATGTGAATACAACATTTAGTCTGAGCAACATGTAAGTTCTGATAAATGTACTTAGATGCAGGTTTGAAAAATTATATTTAGTCATAAAATTTTAATGAATTAAAATTTAGATTTATTTGAATTTGTACATTTATATATAGTGCAACAATAATTAGACAAAGTAGTAGCATGTAAGAATAATAATTACTCTGATAATATTAATATATATGTGTGTGTGTGTGTGAGTGAGTGAGTGTATATGTTTATATATATATATTGATTTAATTATTAATAAGTGTAATAATTAGATTTTGAATATCTGAAAATATATTTTATAAAATAAATAGTTTGAATTTGAACGAAAATTGTATAAAATAAATATGCTTGAATTGTGTAAATTTGGATGGAATGGAATCCCAACGAAATTGTGAACCGAACATAGCCTAAGGGTTTTGTTTTTCAAATTAAATATGGAACTCGCATTATTACAAATCTTATTGAGCCGTCTCACGTAAGTTTATTTCGTCATTTTAGTTTATCTTAATATAATTCATTGACAAGAAACTGGTCCATGGTGAAGACGTGGATTCATGTCCTCCCCACATGTTTTTTCTGGACTACAAACACGGTCGACAATGCTCAATACTTCCTTACACTCTTGAACAAATTCTACTATTTCCGGAACTCCGGAAAAAATTCCAAAACCCACATATTACAACCCCGATTTAGAGCTTCAGAAGGTCTAAGAATGGCGGGAGCACTCGCAGTTGGGCTGACAGCAGCGTTCATGGTGTTGGGCTGCGTGAGCACCGCTACTGTCATTTATACAAGCGTCACTGATGGACTCCCTTTTCGCAAAGAACTCCTCACCCCGTATGCTTTCTTTCTAAACTTTTATTTGGTGAGATATCAAAGTATTATCTGTGCATCCTTCACTTATGCTTTTCTTTCTTTTATTCCTATTTTTCTTCATTAGATATGTTGATAAACTAGTAAGAATGCTTGATCATTGGAATGTTTATGTAAATTTGATAAACTTGTAAACATATTCTGAATAATGTTGTATTCTTGGTTTAGTCCATCTCAAGCCAATACTTGAAGAGGAAGGGCATCTTGTGGTAATCCATTCGGATTGAAATAGCCCTTTTCTGTGTATCAAGCTTCCTAAAGGATCAATAACCAGGTCAAAGAAACGGTTTCATGAAAGAAAAAAGGTTACAATTACCACACTGAAATCTGATAACTAACTGAGCATCCTGTGCTGTTTAATGTGTATTGGCCACACAATAAATTCTGTACGGATAGAGAAAATGAAAGACGTTTAGATGGAAGGATCAAGTGTTAATCTCATTATTATTTAACCACTTTGACTTTGAGCAGAGTTTTAGATGAGGGTAAATGTCTGGAAGTTTCGTGTATGTTTATGTTACTGTCCTTGTTTCATGTGTTGAATGTTTTGTAACTTTTTGTTTAATTTTATGAATTCAATAAAATGACTTAAATTTTGGGTAACTGTCTTCATGCTGAATTTTAGTTTTGTAATTTTTTGACTCAGGTGGATGGCAGCAACCCTGATTGATTTCTACATCAATACTCTAGTAATAGGGGTATGCAATGTTTCAACATGCTACTGCTTTGCACCCTGATATTGAAATATTGTTGTGTTCTTTTTTGGACCTAGTCTCAGATGTTAGAACAGTATATATTTTAAATTAAATTGAAAAAACTGGATACGATATATAAAATGTATATACACAGAAGATATGCATATAAATCAATTCCAGTGCACAAACATATAAGGTGCTAAACTTCAAGGATCTTGAAATCTAATCAACATGCCACGTAAAAGTGGATCATAAGTTTGTCTGTTTCACCCGTAATCTTATTCCCATATCGTGCACATGCATTCAGTTAGCCATCCACAATTCAAGGATTCAGTCAATGAAATATCTTTTGGATGCGTTTATGAGTAGGTATAGTTCTTTGTTCCCAATAATTCCACATAAAAGGGCAAAAATGGTGTTTGATAAACAGTGTATTTGATGTTCCTCCTTTATCTTTGCCCATTTCTTATTTCTTTCAGTTAAATCTAAGGCATCGGTAAGTTAAACTTACTCTGTATCAAATCTCAACATTGTTTGGATGATAGGTACATAAACCTCATGTGATGCCATTTCAAGAGTCATATTGGCCATATTTTTTATCACCTGAACTAATTTTTGTGTTCTGACACATCATATCAGATGTGGATTATCTACAAGGAATCAAACTGCATCCATTCAATGATATGGATAATTCTTCTGATATGTTTAGGAAGGTATGGTTTCTCTTGTTCAATCAAGTTTCATGAATCTCTCTTTAACTGTCATACAATTAATCTGTGTTCTGGTTTTGCATGTTTTCTAAATGCAAATAGGACCTGGGAAGAAGCTTGGTCTACCATTTGTGCCCAGGGTCTCTTAGTAATGTTGTATGAGTTGTTTATTTATTATAGTGGTAGATTGAAGCATGGGATCTTGATTCAAAATTGCTGCAGCCTATTTGTAGCCCTAGAAGGAAAATGCAGCCACCACTTAATCATTGTGATTAATTTCATAAACTCAGTTGTGTTATATTGGACGCTCCATATGTGAAAGATTAGTTATGTCTTATTTATCTGGTCCCTTTGCTTCTCAGTTTACAATTCCACAGTGGATAAGCATATCAGGAGAATAATTGAGTTATTTAGGTCCTAGATAACCAAGAAGGCAAAGTGCTAGTTTTTGGACATGCAAGCTTTTCAAAAGGAAAAGGCCCAAACATTTAATACTTGAGTCAACCACCACTTATATGCTTGTTGCACTTATAAGGCCTATATGGGATCAAGTGCATATAGAGAGGTCTCCATAATCTAAATATGCATATAAAGTTCTTGATTCAAAATTTGGATGCTTCTTGCTCACTTGAGTTGGCATACTTTACATAGATATTTCAATTGATTTATTACTTGAATTTTCATGTAATGGCTTACTGACTTTCCCACAGCGTTCATCTTTCATCCAGATACTGCAATCCTATCAGTTAGGGATTATTTTACCTACAATATTATTGGATATCTTTGGTGGGTAATGTTGTTGTTATAGGATATATAGCAGGATACTTCCAGAGTGTTCTAATATATGTTTGCTTAACCTGAGAAATTAATCTTCTTAACATTTTTGCAGTCAATTTTCATGAAATATTACTTTGATATGGCATAATGCTTCTTGTGTATGTACTGAACTGTTAGAGTTGACATATATGTTTGAGGATGGAATTAACTTTTAGTTTTCTCCCCTGCAGCATTGCTACATGTGGATACATTGTTTTACAGCTTCGAAAACTCTCTCCTCAAGAATCAGTACAAGATCCTATTTACTTTGTTTTGCTAAAAAATAGGAAAAGGTAAGTAACAAGCTTACTTTGACTGGTTCTTTATTGATTTTGAGTGATGGAATGTATGTTTGGTGAGACCAAAATGAGTCCATATTAGGTAAGTGTACTTCTTCTGAAGTGTTCCAAATGGAAGCTATTCAAGATCAAACTTAATGACCTGAACTTCATTCCCATGTCATCCTTTGTGTCACCACATTTATTTAACACCAATTATTAACTCCAAGAAACCATCTTCAACCCTTTTTTGTTGTTTAAATTTGTCCTTTAATCTTTTTCTCGCGTAGAACAGCTCTGCATTACCGTAATAGAGCTAGTTAATAATTCCTATCTTCTTTCATGTTGGTTTACTCTTTTGATTTTTTTAATGTTTAGGGATGAAAGGGAATCAGAACGTATACTCTCTGGTGTAAGCGCAAGGGTTCTTTTGAGTGCTTTGGGTTGTCTTATGCTTGGGACATTAATTTACACTATTGCTACTGATGGAACTCCGTTCCGCAGAGAGCTTTTCACTCCGTAAGTTTTTTTCATGCTCATAAGGGAAGTTGGATTTCTGGATGAACATGATTGTTTTTTCCATTCCATTGACATCTGCATGTTTGCTCTTTCCCTCTTGCCTGATACTGTCACGATAACTTTATAAATGAGATCCCAGAATATGTAACGTAGCACGTCTATCAGACATCTGCTAAAAGTATTTACATAATTAGACTTGTATTATATTTTTGGTTGGATGTTATATGAACTCATGGTACTTAAAAACTTTCTCTGCATCTTTTTAAACTCAGATATTTTTTAAATTTTTTGTTGATGTTTCCAAACTTATTTACAGAAACCTAAATGAAACAAGTTGCAAGGACAGTTAAATTTCTGTGATTGCTCAAACTCCCACCTCTTTATGAAATAAGATTTATTGGAAGTTAGTTTTCTTCAGTTTTAATTGCCTCATACTAAGTGCTAACACTGTTGTTCTTCTAGGCATGTAAAGAATTGTGGAAAGGGCTAGTGGGTTTTGTTTTTTTTTTTTTTTTATCTCCCATGATTCACCATTACAGTATGCTAATTATATGTTTCATTGATTACCTTCATGCTTATCAAGCTTGGGATCCTTGAAACCATTTGCTACAAAACAACTATGACTTGTAACCATAAGTCATTCATTGTTTATGAGTTTTGTTGGAGATTTCCTTTAGCAATCCTAGTATCCACACTGGCATAACCTCATCAGCATTGTATTTTTTGTTCAATGTAACTTATATGTTATTTATTTTCTCTAAGAAGCTATTGTACGTGCAGGTGGCAGTCAGCAACACTGGTTGATTTTTACGTCAATGTTGTTGCTTTATCGGTAATTCTCCTTGTGAAATTCTTCAAATACATTGGTCCATTCTCTAATATCCGGTAGCACATGAGAAGCAAGTTGATAACAGTCTGGCTATATGCAGTCTGAAATCATTGTTATTATATGAAATATTTTCGCTATATTTGGTTTCATTTTTCCACCCAAAAATGCACACATTTAATCATTATATTTTTTAAATTTTCTATCTTTCTCTTTCTTACTTTTATGCTTTTTTTGAGAAAATACACTAAAAAACATATATTCAAAAATCAGAACAAACACAGGCTTTTTTTGGGGGGGATTCCCAGTGTTACATTGGTCAAAGTTGCTGAAAGTTCCCCAATGGGGTATTGCATAAATAATTTAGGATGCAGAGTAGAACTTGTCATGGTTGCAGTGGTTCTTTTGACAGGGCAATATAATGTAGATTTCTTTTTCCAATATCCATCTGTAACTTCTCATATTCAGCTGATCCTCCTCAACTTGTTACATTCCATTTCTTCACTGAACTTCTCCTGTACTGCAGTTTCTAAGAGAACAATTTTGATAAATAACAAGCAAAAACAGTCTAAAAATCTACAGTGGAGATTGTTGCCCCACTACCACTATGGATGCATATGAGCTTAATTTTTTTTCCATTTCAAGATGTACAAACTACCTGATTCAGTTATTCTGGGCAGACAATTTGACAAATATTGTTGATTTTACATGTACTACATCAGGTTTGGGTGGCATACAAAGAATCGACTTGGAAAACAGCAGCAATTTGGATTATTTTGTTTATCTGCTTTGGAAGGTAAATTTATCTTAGATGTTGCTTTTCAAACATCAATTGTTACGCTGTTCTGTGCTAATACCTTTCAGTTTGTTTTATATTTCCATGTCAAATAACATCTATAGATTGCAATGGAAATAAAAAGAAACACTTGTCAGTATCATCGCCAGGACTTGAAAATTCTGAAATCTTCCCCATCTGTTAATTTACACCATTTCCTCCCTGAGAGCACGATATGATATCTCAACTAGTAACACAAGTTTACGTTGTATTACAGCGTTGGGACATGCGCCTACATTGTCTTGCAACTCTTCCATCTCTCATCTCATGATCCCGCCTTCCTTGTCCTTTTCAGCAGCAGGCAAGTCTTGTAAAGACTTGAGGCAACTAATAGATGCCAAACGTCTCTTTAACTTGAGAACAAAACATTCTTCACTTTCTGATGGATGAAAGCAGTAGCTGCGAAGGGATCTAATGATATGACATATTGAGAACTTACGAGGTTTTCTCAATGTTGTCAGGGCAGGAAATGGCTATGAAGGAACTTTACTGGCAGAAACAGTGTGTGTTGGGTAAGTGACAGTTCTTGAACAGTATTTGGTTCAAACTGAATTGACAAATCTGGATCCTATTCTCTTTCTGAGTGTATAAGCAAAGCGCTGTGTGCAACCGTAGCGATAAACTGACGAAGGAAACCAAAGCAGTGCAAGGACAATATTGTCAATCAATGATGTCATGTTGTAACTAATGTTTTGATAATTGGACTGGTAATTGAAGCTGAAAATTTACGAAGCCATTGGTCACTAGTTGGACCAATTTAATCGAGTCTTAGAAAACTGATTAACTGACCTGATTGATATATGTCTGTGTGTGTGTGTGTGTGTGTGTAATTACTCATTCGTGCATATACATAAATACATATTTTTTATTATTATTTATGCAGTAGTCTCACAAAAGTATTTATATTTTCAAAATTAATCTATTGAATTGAAGTTTTAAAATATTACTTTATGTAGAGTCCAATAAATGCATTTATTGTTTGTATCATTAATTTATTCATGTTTGAAAACTTGGATGTATAATTTATTCAATATTGTCTGTATAATACATTTATTAATTGATGAAAGTTTGAAAACTTTATACCCTTCAGTTCAAAAAATATTTTAATTGTTCATAATATTACAAATTTGTTCAATGCATTATTTTCTCAATCAAAATAATATATGTATAAAGACAGTTCGATACATGTAAGTATAAAGGAAAAGTAATAAAAATTATATATACTAATCCATATTAGACGTCATAAGAAAATTTAGAAAGTCAATTTGTTAAAATATCCGAACTAAAGAACCAGCTGTTCTCAATTTGAACCGAACCAGTCGATGTGCTTCCATTTTCAAAATATTGATTGCAAATTGCTACATTAAAAGGGCTTATTTTCTCTACTCCTAATCTTACTTCACGACAATGAAATGTGTTTGTTGCCTGTATTCTTTCATCTTAAAGGTACTAATATTTTTTAATCAAGTTCAGGATAGATTAAATCAATTTCCCAGTTGATGTGAACCAAAATCAGAGAGTCTATTTTTCTAGATCGACGTATAAATACAAAAACTGACATAACATTTACTGTTGTTTGGCCAACCTACGTCCAAGGGAAGTAGATAGAGAATTTTATTACTGAAAAAAAAATGAATAACTACAGAAAGAATATTTCTCCTGTGTTTGGCGTTTATCTATTGCAATGGGCGTGTCTTGGCATTTATCTATTGCTTGAATTAAATGGATATTTATGAGCCTTAAATAATAATAAGAGAGAATAATGGCGTAATAGGGTGTAATAATTGAGGGAATAAATGGATGCTTAATGTAAATAATTAAGAGATTTTATGGGGATATTAAGGAATACATCACCATTATCCACGCATACGTAATATAAAAATTTAGTGCGAGTTTTGGCCTATTAAAGTTCTAAAATTGCCCATATATCGTATTTATTCGTTGACTCAGTGTAGAGGTCTAAATAAATGCTAAAAAAATTAAATTTTGGTATGTATTTTATACTCAAAAAATTTGAGTGACAGCGAGCTAATGACAGTCATGGCTCAGGAATTGGAGCTTCAATTTAGAATGATTAAGAAAATTATAAATTCAGAAAAAATGGAATTATGTTTTTTTTTTATACTCTTAAAAATTATTTCACTCATTTCCGAAAAAAAAAATTGAAAACAGATTAAAAAAAAGGCTATAGGCTCATTAACAGACAACCCAGACCTGAAGCATATGTTTGACGACTAACATTATGGAATGTATTTTGGCTCTATTATTGAATAGTAGTATTTTAATTTATTCACATTCAAATATATATTTAATACCCAAATTTGAATAATACCTACTTATACTCAATAAATATTAAAAGGTAGGTAAGGATATCGGATGTGTGATACACTTAAAATGCCAATGGAATCAGTTATCTTAAAACAACCATTAACCTATTAATTAAACTAAAGCCATTATTTAATGTAAAATATATAAGGTAATTAAGGACTCCAGTCTAAATGAAAAAGGTTATGTTATATATGCTATCGATGCACTTGCTTAAACATTTTCAACCTTCTTTAGAATCAGCTATTTTTATACTTCGAAAATAGTCGATCTTTTTGGATTAATAATATTAAGTTACAAAGATGACCATACGTTGTTTTGTTTTTTATTTCTCTCTTTCTTGATTTATTCACTCTCTTTTTATATTTTATCTCATTTCTGATCCGTATCTTTCTCTTTCCTTTTGATAATTTTCTAATATAATTTTAATTTCAGTGTAATTTTAACATCTTGTTAATAAAATTTTAAAAAAATGATATGATTAGTATAATGTTATTATAGTGTCCTTTCCATTTTTTCATGTTACGCCATTTATAAACAGTATTTTATGTTTCAGTACAACAATAAAATTATATTTTGTTATATAGCCATAATGTACTGATTTTTGCTAAAACATAGATTTCAAATTATAACACCTGCAAAATACGATTCAATACATTATGATAAATTTGATGGTGATGATAATCTAAATTCTAATTAAAACCACACGCATCATATGATTATTATTCTAATTGCTTCTTACCCTTAACCACAAGCGATGCTCAGAGCTGGGAACTAAAGCAATTCCTCCACCCTTATCCGTGTCCTACACTTCGCCACAAGTGGCTTGGCCTTGAGCATCGTAAGCCCCGCCCCTTCGCCCATGTCCACCGTCTCCTGCCCGACTCTCGCCCACTCGAAGCACTACGACGTGCATCGCCAAATTCTCTCCAGGGCAGCCTCATCTCCTTCCGTAGCCAAAGGGCATCAACGCGAATCCGTCTCTCTGCCCCTCGCAATTGGCGAACCTTTCGGGCTTGAACTCTCTCGGCTCGTCCCACAACCTAGGGTCATTGTGCATGGCCCATACGTTCACTGGCAGCATTGTCCCCCGCAGGACGTTGTATCCCCTGATAATGCAATCCCTTGGCGACTCGTGAGGCGGGAGCACTGGGGCTACGGGGTACATACGTAGGGTTTCGATTATGATTCCATGGAGATAGGGTAGCCTTGGAAGGTCAGAATCTTCAACAAGTCTTGCGGTTCCTACGGCGTCGTCGATTTCCTTTTGTGCCTTGATCAGAGCCTCCGGATTGTTTAGAAGAACTGACATTGCCCATTACATTGTTGCTGCTGATGTGTCCGTCCCAGCTGAAAACATCACCTGTAACAAGTTTAGAACATTTTCCTGTCATTTTGTTAATTATTATATATACACACTTTGATATTGTTCATACAATCCCCCTTCGAGAATTTTGTTAAAGTTTTCTCTTTCCTTTCTTCTCCAATTTCCCAAGTTATTAGTCCAAATCATGCATGGCACTTAATTAGGGTTTTACCGGCATCATGCCTTAGTTTCATCCGTGTAGCAGTCGGGATCGGCTCCTCGAAGCGATAAAGGAACATCAATCAGCGTCTTATTCTCAGAACCCTTCATTCTTCTATGCTCGTCAATCATATCTCGCATGAACTTGTCTGTCTTCTCCGTCAATATCTTCAGCCTGTTTTCCAATGCATCCATCCCAATCCACCTTAAAACCCGCAAGACATCCGCAATATTCGTGGATCCACTCACCTCGAAACTCTCTGTCACCATGTCCTTAAACCTTCTCCCCTCCTCCAAGTCCCCAAAACCATCGTCGTAATACCGTTTCCCACCAATCATTCTCATCATAATGTTTAGCATCATCCCGAAAAGGGACATTTTCATATCGACCACTTTGTATTCCTCCTCTCTCGCCCCGCCAGGGCCTGTCAGGAGGTGTTTAACGAGCGATTGAACCTCGCTTCTCCGTATGTCTGCAAACATTTGGATGCGATTCATGGACAAGATTTCCGTGGAAGCCATGGGTCTTAGATTTCGCCAGTGATCGCCGTACGACGCCCAAGCTAGCGTGGTGCAGTTATAGCGGAGGTGCTTTCCTGCCGGCAACCTTGGACGGTTGACAAAGACGATGTCGTTCTGGTGAGGCACTCCTCTGCCGCGGAGGGGGAAGAGACGAGCAGAGCTGGGCGAGAACCGAACTGGGAGTAACAAGACAGGACCGTACTTGTTGGATATGTTGGCTAAGGTTCGATCAAGAGGTTTCTTCGAGAGGTACAGCTGGCCGATCACTGGTAAGGAAAGAGGACGTGGAGGGAAGTTTTGGAACTTCCGACGGAAAAACAGAGCAAATGAAGAGAGGAAAGGAAGGAGGAAGAAGAGGAAGAAGTACGAAAACCCCATGAGAAGAGCTTGACTATGGTTGAAGAGCTTGTGAACCTAGTTGGTTGTTACTTAATATGCACCTGGCAGAGGGTAAAGATTCCTCGGTGCAAATTCTCACCTGACAGATAGTGAGAAGTTGTATTACACAAGTTGGAATTTTCTATCTCGAGACAGTATTTATATATTTGTATCTCCTTATTTGATAATGTTGACATGGCTGTTTTAGTAGGAAGTCTGGAGAAATCTAGTTTGGGTTTCGCCAAATAACCTGCGAATGCATGCGAAATCCGTAGGCAATTAGTGAGATACCTTTCAGCGGTCACAAAGCCTGTTATTGTCACGACACGAAGCTTCGAAGCCTAGGCAGAATTGAATTAATTAGTTGCTTAACATCTATAATCGGTCCAAATCTTAGCTCTTCATAGCGAAGCAACCATGCTCGTCTCAATGGACTTAGTCATTTGTATGGTGATTTTTTGTATTTGACATACTGTTAGTGACTGATATGACTAAAATTGTACTTTGTGATGTGACTACTTGGCATGTAATGATTGAGAATGAATTATTATTATTATTAATTCATATGCATTCAAAACTAGGTAAATGAAGCAAACGTTTTAATTGTGCCTGCCCAATATTGGTGGGACTGAGAATTTCCCCGATCGATTAAGCCTAGACCCAGCTTTAAAGGGCCAGTCCGTGGATGGGCTTCTTCGGAAAGCAAATGGCCCAACCCTTTCATTCTTCAGAGCATCTAGGCCCAGCCCATTACATTTTTCTTTTTAATTTTTAAACTAGCAGAAGAAAATTATGCAATAGGATAAAAGAATTAAATTTTCTCTTTATTTTTAATTATAATTATAAGGTTAGTTTCTTGGGATGGTTTTTCAATTTTGCCTGATTAAAATTATACTTGGTTTCCACTATATGCTCTTTATTATTAACTATAAAGATATATTGTTAAGTTATTTTTTGGAGTTTTTTTTTATCATTTTAAATTTATTTTTTTCCATGTTATAAAACTTCCTTGCCTTTAAGATTCTGGATAAAATTTTTAAGGTAATTACATCAACAAATTTACAAACGAAAATACCTCTGTTAAAACTTGAAAGTTTGTAGAGAATTGATGCTCTCTCTTTTCTACATGTATATAAATTCAACCACAAAACATTACAAAGTGAACTAAGAACACATTAAGTTAACAAAAGACAGAGAACAAGATGAAAAGGTAACAAGAAAACAATGTATTGAAACATTCTACTCTTCTCTTTAAGTTCCCTTATTTTATTCATTTCTCTTGTGGTTGGTTATAACTTACTATACAAAAAGAGATTGCTGTTGTTGAAGGAGTCCTGTTTTCAAACTTCAAGAGATTATATTATTTATAATTAAATTAAATTTTATGCATATACACACACATGCAATCTCCCCTAAGATTTGATGCAAGCTATAAGTATATTTGAATGGAATTGCTTCACATGTTTGATGCGTCTGTTAATCATGATGTTTCTTGTTGATCATGGTGTGAATTATTTATTCATCTTTTATTTGCTCGTGTGTTAACGTGTGATTTCAGCTTTAAGTGATAGGGACAAAATTGGGCAAAAACAAAGAAAGTATTTATGCAGTAGAAATATATATATATATATATATATATATATATGTTTGTATTGCCATAATGAACCTAGTTAGGGGAAAGGCTTGAGTTTGATCGATAGTTAATTAAGTTCTTGGTGGCTTCTGAATTGATAGAAGAAAAGAGAAAGAAAATGACAAAAGAAATAAAAAAATTAAAATGAAGATTATTATATAATTTAAAATTAAAATAAAGATTATTATATAATTTTACATCATACAATCACAAATTCTTACAAACTTAATAATATAGTATAGATAATCACTTATGAAAATAATGCAATGGAATTCTGTCCAAAATTAGTCTCAAACAATTGGTAATATAACATTACCAAACAAAACTATTAATACAATTATTCATGAAATGAAAGAATGATCTATACATCATGGATAATAAATATTAACTGTAACAAAGATAGGCATAATTAAGTATTTTAGTCGATTTTGATAAACGTTCTGCTAAATATTAAACTTGTGGTGGATTATAGCGTGGATTCTTGATTAGAAAATCAATGCACTTTTATCTCTTTTTTCAAACCTTACAATCTTCTCTTATTTCCTTTAGTTAATATCTTTGACAATATTTGCTTTTATTTATATACTCGAAAAATACACACTATAATCGTTACAATTTTTAAATTTTATATCTATCTCTCTTATTTTTACATACTTTTTTATAAAAATACACCTAAAAAGTCACTCATAAAAATCAAAACAAACATAACCTTTGTATTTGCCCTTTCTTTCTGTTCAGGAAGCAACTTGCATACTGGTTTCAAATCCCTAATTATATTTTGCTTCACACAGCACTTTCACAGTCTTTTCAATCTTTGTAAACTTTAGACTATCGATAGGTTGCTCAATGAAATTCATTCCAAATGTATGCCTTACAAATATATATTTTATTCCAAACACACTAATACCATGTTTGGAAATTGAAATTTAGCAACAAAGTTTTAGAAAATGTTATTTTTTCCCTCTTATAATAATAATAGCTCCATATAAGCATCTTTGCAGTCGTCTAATGGTTATAAATGTACCCACACACATATAAAAATTAACTATACACAATCTAACGATTCAATTACCATATACTATTATATCATACTTAAAAAAAACACACACACACACACACACACACACAAAATTTATTACTTTTATTCCATTCACAAAACTTTCACACCACAAATACACGCTTACCAGAAAAACTTAAAAAATGCTATCCCAGAATTGAGAAATTATTCACACTCTATAATTTATCCAAACACATCATTTTCTTGGCATATTCCCTTAATTCTAGCGCAAATTACTTGACACATAAAATTACATCATTATTAATTATTAATAAAAAATAAACTTGTATTAATAACAAACCAAAAAATTAAAAAGTGAGAAAATGGAATATGACAAAAAAATGATACTCCCAAGGACAAGAAGCGGCCAATGACTATCTGCCACGTCGTCAAACCCCACAAAAGTCAAAAAAAGAAAAGTAGACTCACAGTGACACCGTTGTGCTTCCCTTTTTTTTCTTTTACTTTATTATTTTTTTCCTCCAAAAAGGAAAGTAAAAATGCAATTTTATCAAACACTGCCATCAATCAAGAAAAGACCACATCGCAGATTAGATCTGGCCATTGCTTTTACTTTCCCATCTTGCGCAGAAACACGCAGATACACACACGGAGCCTTTCTTAACTAGCTATCATTCAGCTACTTCAGATCTCGTCATGGAAATGTAGGTAGTTCTTAGTTCAGGTACTTCATTTTTCGATTTCTTCCTTTTTTTTTTGGTTTTTTCTCTTGTGCTATTGCTTTTTTTGGCAGTTTTCCGTGATGAGCCCTGTTGTTGTTCTGTAGTACTTGATGGGCTCTGGATTTTTAAGTTTTGGATGAAGCACGAAGTTTAACGGTTTGACACCATTGTCTCTGTTGATTTCTTTTTCATGTTTTTGTTGCTGATGTAGTGAGGAAAAGAACTGAGTTTGGTAAGAACTTTTTTTCCTTGTGAATTATTGAATTATGCTACCTTGGTATAGAGGTGGTAGAAAGAATTTATTTGTTTATTTATTTCGTGGGGTCGCTTTCATGTATATTTGTTACAAATTTTTGCTTACAGAGATTAAATAGAATTATTTTTTCTTCTTAGAAATGACAAAAACAGCATGAAGAATTCCGAATTCTTTTTGGCCAGGAGAAGTATATGAACTTTTGAACGGGAATTATTTGTTTGTAGAATAAAAATTTGGGAAGCAGGACATTATGGATCTCTGGTTTCTGATTGTGTCTATGCGAACTTTCGACCAGATTCACCATCCAATCTGCATTGGTTAACATTATTGCCATTCTGCTAGCAATTAGATAATCAGGATAACATAGAAAGTTGAAGTGCTATACCATTCAACAGACTGCCTATCTTTCAATTGGTGGATGTGTGAAATTAATATTTTTGCTAGATTATTGCTGGAGCTTGTTGACTGATGCATAACTCATTCTCATTCTGGTTGCTTTGATGCGTACTTAGTATTTACAGCTTAAGTGTTCCAATTGACTTACAGGAGCAGGAAGTTGCAAAGTGCCCTTCGAATTATAAGTGACTATGGATACATATCCCTAACTACGACTAAGCACTTCAACACGTCGTGCTCCACAGACCAAACTTAATGGGTACAGAACCAAATAGATTGCTGCAGCCACAGCAAGCACCAGCGCCTCGGGTATATTGCTCTGTGAATCTCTGCATTTATGCACTTCCCCTATAATCAATTGCGTGCTTTGGAAGAAAATAGATTTACATTTTATTAGCATAGACAGATCAGATCTTAGCAGCTATTCTGAGTTGCATACATTTTGTCTTTCATGAAGCCTTTGGCATAGTTCATCACTTGCATGGTATGTTATTCAAGACACATGTAGAGAGGGAGGGAGAGAGAGAGAGAGAGAGAGAATTTATTTTTTAATAAACTCAAATAAAGTTCATTAAATTTAACGTACGAACTAACTTTTTGCCAGCATTTGACTAGAAAGTTCTTTTGTGGTACTAAGTTTAGGAAATTTATTGTTTTTGGATATCCTAGAGTGATTACATAAGTTGGTCCAGTCATGAAATCCAGTCAATGAGATGTTTTCTTGCATCATCTGTCTTGTTAGCTACTGTAATGGTTGGGTTATGTATCTCTCTCAAAATGATTTCTTAAGATACACAAAATCCATTTTAAAAAGTCTTAGATTGTGGATTACATGTCTGTGCCAAAGGTCAACTGCTTATTCAAATAGGAATGTTTACTTTTTAGTTTTATTTTTCTGAGTTGGGTCTACCATTTCCTTTTTTTTTTTGTGAGTTGGATTAAAATACTGTTGCTTTACTCTGACTTTGATTTAATATCACTTGCTAGTGATATATGAGACAAAAACCCAAGAATCTATTGGATTTGCAGCTTGATGTTAAGTTTTCAAGAGTTTTTAAAGCAGAAATTGGATTAATAACTGCTAATCTAGAAAACTGAATATGGATTCAGAATTGTAAAAACTGCACTATTCCAGGCTTTTTTTGAGGCAAAAGTTGTGGGGCTGCAAGATGTTGTACACATTGTTTATACCACATAGTAAACTCTTGCTTCTGCAAAGAGTGCACATGATCTGCTACTTATCTTCATGTAGCATGTTGATGAGGAATAGAAAGTGGAAAGGAACTAATTGTGATGGCTTATAGACTATAATACAATAAATCAATCAAATGATAAACTTGCTTTTCGAGACATCTCTTTCTTCCTATATCCTTCTCTTCCAATATGTTGCTTTATTTTTTAAGTAGAAATTTATATCAACAAGTTATTGATTTTAAGTTTGTTCTAGATGAGAGCATTTACATGTGTGGACATCGGGGATAATGGTTTGATTTATTTTCAGCTGAAGAGGTGGGGAGGATGTTGGGGCGGATTGTCTTGCTTTCGTAAACAAAAAGGGGGAAAGCGTATTGCGCCCGCATCACGAACACCTGATGGCAATGTTGTGTCAAATCAATCAAATGGGCTTCAAGCTGGTGGATTGCCCAATCAGACCAATGGAATTGCTCCATCTCTTTATGCTCCACCATCTTCACCTGCTTCTTTCACTAATTCTGCTCTCCCATCGACAGCACAGTCGCCCAGCTGCTTCTTGTCTGCCAATTCTCCTGGGGGTCCTCCATCTACTATGTTTGTCACAGGTCCATATGCACATGAGACACAACTGGTATCTCCTCCTGTATTTTCGACTTTCACAACTGAACCATCTACAGCTCCTTTAACACCCCCACCCGAGTTGGCACATCTAACTACTCCGTCTTCCCCTGATGTGCCTTATGCACATTTCTTTTCATCGTCTTCCAATATTAAAAACACTGATAAGACAAGTTATATAGCTGCACATGATCTTCAAGCAACATATTCACTCTATCCTGGAAG
This sequence comes from Avicennia marina, assembly GCA_019155195.1. NCBI lineage: Eukaryota > Viridiplantae > Streptophyta > Magnoliopsida > Lamiales > Acanthaceae > Avicennia > Avicennia marina. Next base: position 16,768,085 of record CM032755.1, read on the forward strand.
CCCTGCAAGCACTCTCAGGTCACCCATTTCAAGGATGCCTGGTGATTGTTTATCATCCTCATTTAATGAGAAGGAGCTTCCCCCTCGATGGAGTCCTTCAAATCCTCCATCCAAGCTTGAATGCACAAAGTCAGAGTCAGACAAGTTAGTTGGGCTTCAGGCAGATGGTGCCTCCAAGTCACGCCAAGATTCCAATTTCTTCTGCCCAGAGACATTTGCGCAGTTTTACCAGGACCAGTCATCATTTTCCCATTCTGGTGGTAGATTAAGTATTTCCAGAGAATCAGATGCTTACTCCACTAGTGGAAATGGGCATCAGAACCGGCAGAGCAAAATTTGTAAACCTGATGCTGAGGAACTAGAAGCTTACAGGGCATCCTTTGGGTTCAGTGCTGATGAAATCATCACTACAACTCATTATGTTGAGATATCGGATGTGTTAGAGGACTCATTTAGCATGACACCACTTACTTCAAATAAGTCTGTTGGAGAAGAACATATTTTAACTGCACCATCAAAAGAGCGAGTAGAAACCGGAAAAAGGCAAGAAGAATTTCCTAGTCCTCTGCTTGGTAAAGCAGGACCCACTCGTGCTGAGGGAATGCCTTCTGGAGAGCCTGGTTCGCACAATAGTCTTGAAGGTGAGCTATCACTATCCCAGTTTCAAAATCTCTCATTCATTAAAGAATATTTGAAGTCTTCTTTTGTTCCATCCTTCGAATTGTGATACAATTAATGATATTTGCTAAAATACTAGCAAATGCTGGCTACATTTCTATGAATTAAATTTTGACAAGGTCAGCGAAGAGAAACTTTGGTTATACATAATTTTATGTCAGAATTATTTGATGCTTGCTGGATAATTTTGCAGTATTTTTGGTGCTTGATCAAGCATTGTTGACAAGAGATGTTTTCTATGCTCCCTGTGCTTCTCGTCCTATCTTCCTATATAATAATCCTGCCTCCAAAGTCAATAACTTTAGCATTTTTGCACCTGTCAGATCAAGTTCAACAGAAGGGAATTGGAGATGTTTCTGGACGAAGCTTGCCAAGTACCCACATTCTGAGTGACGATGATGATGACGTATTCTCTAAGATGGGGCCTCCTAGAATCTGCCGGGATTATAATTTTGGGTCATCTATTTCTGATGCAGAAATTGAGTACAGGAGAGGGCGAAACCTGAGAGAAGAATGAAACTGGAGAAGAAGATGCGAAACCTGAGAGAAGAATGAAACTGGAGAAGAAGATGAGGGTGCTTGGCCCAAAATAAATACTTATCGCTATTCTAGAACCACTTGTATTATTTGCGTCTGTTGGTTTCTGCGGGGTTTTGTCTTGGCAAATGATCTTATCTTTAAGCCAACCATTCCGCTTCTCTCTTTTACGTGTGTCTATCATATAATGTATTTTCCCTGTAGTGTCTTGTCATGTGCTGTTTACTTGATTTCTGGATTTGTATCTCCTGAGAATAGGCTAGAACTTGGTTTGGATCACTTGGAGCAAAAACGGAACATGGAACTATTTTGCATGTAAATGCTAGTATATGCATGGACTCAAAATGGCAGTGGATTTCAACCTCTGTTTCCCAAAGAAAATCTTGTGATGCCTGTGAAGATGGGCATCCTCTCTAAGGATTTTACTTTAGTTATGAAATGTCCTTCCTTCTTTTGTTTAAGTTCATCTGTGTATTACATGCCTCGAAAATAATATTTTCATTATTTCCTTCACATTATATATGATGGATATTCTTGGGCATTGTTAATCTTGTAGTTGTGTCTGTGATGGGGAAAATCTGATAAACTAAATTGTGATGGATGTGGATTCCTGATGCTCTGCGTGGAGCTTTGACAAACATACGAAAATTTCAAATTACACTTGATATTAAACAAAACGCTGAACTCTCTTGCACCATTTGATTTGGGAGCCCTTGGAGTTTGGGATCAAGTATTGTCACAGCTGGTCCAAAGCTTCCCATCTTCTTCACCCACTTCACAATGTGCAACCGTCGCTTATCTGAGGTTCTAGTGCGCTGCGTCTACTGAATATCTCTGGCAAGGCCACCCTATAGCTCTAGGCATCACTTTTTTCTGTTATGTTTATAGTGTGTCCATACTCTGCAACAACAACAAAGGACCAATTCTTGATTAAAAATGGGAAAAAAAAAACCAAATAGATGTAGCAGAAAATTAACCAAGAAAACAAGAGGACAGTTAAAACATTTCAAGAAAAACTTGCCTGGTGCAATATATCCACAAGACCCTGCCACTCTGGACATCGCTTGTTGATAATTGGCAGAATTCATCAGCTTCGCGAGTCCAAAATCAGCCAAACAAGCCTCCTAATTGGAGTCTAGGAGTATGTTATTGCACATCACGTCTCTGTGAAGAATAGCTGGCAGGCAATCATGGTGAATATAGGCAAGACCTTGAGCTGATCCAACAGCAATTGGGTACGTGGTTTCCCAATACAAGTTCCTGTGATTCTGCCAAAGCTGTTGAAGGTTTCCATTCGCTATGTAGTTGTAGAGAAGAAGCTCAATGCTCTTATTTGAGCAATATCCCAGCTGCTTCACTATATTCCGGTGACTAATGTGTCCATGGATTTGTATTTCAGCTGCAAAAGTATCTCCTGGTTCATCTTTCTTCGTTTTCCAAAATGTCCCCCGAGAGGAGGTTATTGCCAAGGATAAGTTTATTCAAGTAGCTAAAATTACCAAAACTCTCTGGAATCTCACCCGGGAAATTGTTTCCACTAAGATCAAGCAGCTGCTCCAAATTAATGAGGTCCCCCAAATGTGGCGGTATATTGCCAGTGATGTAGTTGTTGTTCAAATCCAACAGCTCCAAAACAGTGATATTAGCCGTCTCCGAAGGCAAGTCTCCTGAAAAATGATTAATATACAAATCAAGAAACGCAAAATTTGCAATTGTCCAATCTCTTTGGGAATCTGACCCGAAAGTTGTTTCTCACCGAGCCTCAATCTCACAAGCGATTGGCATCTTGCCACCCCACGTGGCGATCCACCGGTTAAGGAGTTCCCTAGCAGCAACAGCTTGCTTAGCTTCTTTAAATTGAGTATCTCTTCTGGAATTGAACCGGTAAGCTTGTTCTGCGGGGGATTAAGTGCAGAGAGTTCAGTACAGTTCCCAAATGCAGAAAGGAATGGTCCCAGAGACTGAATTTCCCCACAAGAGTAAACTCTGCAAGTACTTCAGTTCTCCGACTCGCAAGGGGATTGGACCTGACAGTTGGTTCTTATCAAGCGGGAGAGCCATTAGACTAGTGCAATTGCTCAGCTGCCATGGAATTGTACCAGTGAGTGCGTTATCAGACAAAAATAGCTGTTCAAGAACAAGTAGCTTCCCCAAGTCACCTGGAATATTGCACCGGACAAATCATTTGGGGACACATCAAGAACAATGAGAGACGTGCAGTTGGAAAGCACATCCGGGATTGAACCAGAGAACGAATTACCCCACGGAAGAATGCTAGTCAACTTTTGCAGCTTACCAAGTTGAGCTGGGATTGGATCAGTGAGCTTGTTCATGCGCAGATACAGGTTTCTCGACTCCGAACACGAGCTCAGCACAGGCGGTATTGAACCAAAAAACTCAGTATCTTAAAGCGCCAACGTTTGAAAATTGATCAGATTGCCAAATGTAGGTGGGGTAACACCAGAGCGTCCAGTGGCAGCAGCACCAAATATTGTGAGATTGGTCAGGTGGCCTAGTTGAGGTAGAATTTCTCCGGTCAGGGATGGATTACCACCAATCCTAAGTTGCTGGAGTGATACCAATGACCCTAACTGAGATGGGATCCACCCGTTTTGGAGATTATCATGGGAGGGAAGAGAAGCAAGATTGAGAAACGTGTTGGATATAGATAGACAAATAACTCTTTCTTGGGATGAACAAGGGATCCCCTGCCATCAACATGGGGTTGGGCTTGAAGGGTTCCAAGAAGAGAGAACGGACGATGATTTTTTTTGAGTCAGAGTAGGCAGCAGAGATGAGAGAAAGAAGTGCTTTTTCATCGGAAGATAGAGAGCTAACATGTAATGAGTGTGAACTAAAGCTGAAGCTAAACCAGAGGAGGAACATGAAGAAAGTTTAGTCGCCATTTGAGGCTTGGAAATAGGGTTCGTCTGAACGGCGGAAGGTCACGAATGGGGCGGTAGTGTTGGCGGCCGTGGAGGGTGGTGAATGTTCGCTCTAATGGGACAGCATGCATGTGGAAGGGCTTCAAATTCACACAACGTGTTCCTGAAAATCCATGCATGTGAAACACAAAGTTAAAGCTTTAATATGCATCTTCAATGGAAAATCTATAAGCTTCTCACCGGAGATAAGGCCCCTCCTCCGCCTTTCAGCTCAGCCGTATGTGGCGGTGCATCCGGCAGAGCTGGTGGTTGTGTTGGATATTTGAAAAAACACCCAAGGCCAGGAGTTGTAGAGAACATTGAACTCTCCAATAATGGGTGAATCCTTCATTTGGTATGATTTCATCACTTTTTTGGTTTTTGTTGTAATTAGTGTGGTTAACAAATCTGAAATTCAATATAAGAAATCATCTATTTTATGCATTTATTCATCTCTCTTAAAGAAAACAAAATAAAAAGAGTGAGAAAGATCATTCACGCTTAAAATAAAATATAAAAGAATTGATTTAAATTAATTTAATGTGAAAATTTTATATGTATAAGCAGATTTTACTTGTATGTACAAATCATTAGGTGATCTTAAATTGAGATTAAGGATCAATTTTTTGTTAAATAATTATAATTAATGGCATGAAATAATTTATAGGCTGAGGATTCTATTACATCCCATCTTATATATTACTTGTAATTAATGCATTAAATAATTATTCTATTATACACTTGTTTTTATTTCACGTATATTTACGTTATGTTTGTTTAATTACATTTTTTAAATTCGGTTACATAATTGAAATGAGTGACATGAATATAGCTAGAGACAGAGAGAATTTACAAAAGAAAATTTGAACCGCGCTATTGTAAATGTATTTAGTTATTTCAATTTCTCTTGGAGCCCCATGATTTGATCCCAATTCCTTCAAGTTATGTTTGGAAGAGGGGTTTAGTGAGTCGACGATTGGTAGAAGTTTTATTAAAATGAATAATATATGTGATTGTAAATTTTGATATTTTAAAATTTTTTAATTAATTTACATATATGTATAAAGTATAAAATAATGGTTCGAAGATGTGATAGTATATAGAATTAATTATTAATTTTTAGAGTATATATATATCAATGTGAGGATATGTATGTATAGATATAAATATTAATTTGACTATATATATATAGGTATAATGATTTAAATATAATTAATTAATTATATGTATAAGAAAAAAAAATTTTAAAAAAATTTGATAGATTGCATGTTTAAAAGTATAAAGTTAGATAAGACACTAAGCGAATGAAACATGGGCTACTAACATAGCCTCAGGATTAGATTTGATGGATCGCATGCGTTGGCTCAACTAGACCTCCCTGGAGGCTTCATATCCAATTTTCAGTCCAACAACCTAGATTTACACCAAGGAAACAGAAACACCTTTGTTTCTAAAATAAGGCCTGGATCGGAATTAATGAATATCCAAAAACATTGGACAAATTCGAAGAGTCCCACTTAGACTCAATTACCAACCCTTGGACGATGACATCCCAAAGACAAGCTGTAAATACACAAAATTTTTTGTTTAATAAAATTAAGCCATGCGGAAATTATAGTATCAAAATATCAATTAAATAAATTTCTATATATTTTTTGAAAATTTAAATAGATATAATTTATAAAATAAATAAAAAAATTAATATTTTAATCAGCTAATTAAATGATGACAAATGGTGGCGTCTTGTTAAAAACAGATAAGACAAAGATTCTATAACATTGAGCCTATTTTTTGGATAGGTTGCAAACAATAACAGTCAATGAAATCGTGTGATATTAGTAAGTTGATGTAACCATATTATTTCTACTATAACTATAAATAGAGTCAAATCTCAGGGATAATAGAGAGCAAAAGCCAACAAGTGGAAGCAGCAGCAGAAGACTTGAAGCAATGAAAACTCTTTTTAAATTCACTCTGAAATTTTCAAAAATATTCACGTATTCTTCATCAAATTCAAAATATTTTTAATCAAAAGTCTTTAAATTCAGCGTTTAATTTAAAATTGTTATGCTAAGGTGAAGATCAATGTTATTGAAAACACAATAATCCTCAAAAAAGATTAATCACTCCCTTCACTTAAAAATTATTTAAATATTCAAACAAGCATTCTTGGAAGAAGATTAAAATTATAAAATATAACCTACAAAATATATTTGGATCTAATTTATTCAATTTTGTATAAAAAAATTTTGACCCACACAAGCACATCAAAACAATGACAAATATGCAAGATAATGAATCTTTATTATCTTCTCATCTTTCTAGTTTAGACGAGAACCATCCCACCAAAATCGATTCAACCAGCCTTGAGAGGGTAGTTTTGGATGCAATCCATCCATGGATTATCAAATTCTTGGCTCGAGTCTCGAAGCCATTTCCACACCACGCTTCCAACCTTAAAACCTGTCCCAAATGCTAGCATCCACAATTTATCACCCTTCCTTGCTCTGTCCTTGGCTTCGAGATAAGCCAATTCATAGAACACGAGACTACTAGACGTGTTCCCGAAACGATTCAAAGTCATCCTAGCTGGCTCAGTCACATCCTCACTGAGTCTCAAGACTCGAGCAACGTTCTCTATCACGGCCTTCCCACCCGTGTGGATACACATGTGCTGAAAAGCTCTGGTGAAGTCAGGCACAATGGGCTTCGCGAGCTCCCCACGCGGCACCGCCGACCGCACCACCGAGCAGGCGTAGTGGACAATTTGGCTCAGTGGCAATACCCGGGGTGCGAGAATCTTGATATGCTCCCTCAAGTTTACCCCAGCCACCCTTACCAAATCCTTGGTGAGTGAAATGCCCGTGTTTCCCTTGTCATCCTCCTCCTGAAACGCCGCTCTGTACGCGCCGTCGTCTGCCCCGTGATGCGTTCGGAGCGAGTCCACTAGCTCCATCTTAGCGACGCGGCGGCAACTCGGGTCGTTGGTGATCATCGCTGCGGCGCAGCCCACGCGGAAGATGCAGTTGGTGACGAGCATGGCACGGCTGTCGCCGTTGTACCAGTTCAAGGTGATGCTCTCGGTGACGACGACGAGGGCGTTCCGCACTTTATGGCAGCCGCGGAGAACCCTAGCTGCCAAGTCGACGGAGATAGCGCCGGAGCCGCAACCCATGCCGCTCATGTTATACGTTTTCACGTCAGGTTTGAGCTTATAGCGGTTAACGATGAGGGAACAAAGAGAAGGAGAGGGAGAAAAGCTGCCACACGTAACGATCACAATGTCTATGCTCGAAGGGTCCATTCCGGTTTTAGCAAGAAGGGCGTCAACGGCGGAGAAGGTCCCTTCTTCCGCTTCTTGGACGGCGTATTTGAGCGCCGGGGCGCCCTCTTCCTCGAAGACGAACGAGGGCGCATAGGTTTCCTCGCCCAACCCGGATTTGCCAATGATATTTCTCATAAAATCAATGGATTCCGAGGCGAGGCCCGCTTGACGCAGCACGAAAGACTCCGCCGCCGAGCTAGATAACTTCCGGTGGGGAGGCGGCTTGTAGCATGCGTAGTTAAGGAGGAGGATTGGGCGGGGGCGGGAGAAGAAGTGGTTGAAGAGGGGGAGCATGGCGAAGGCAGCGCAGGAGAGGGAGAGGCGGAGATTGACGATAAGGAGGCGGAGGATGGCGGAGAAGGGGGTGGAGGAGAGAACGAAGAAGAAGAATAGTAGGAGAGTTAGTAACGAGAGTTGGAGAATATGGATGCTCATTTTATTTGCCCGTTAAAGATGCGAGGGTGGCAATGACTAGAATACAAGGGCTGTGATACAACTATTGAAGTGAACATACATACACGTATATATATTAGACGCACACGCAGACATGAGAGGCCGCTTAGTCTCCTTTTCATTCATGGGTCTAGTAGATGCTACATGATCCCAATAGCACTCCATGAAATATAAGAGTGTTAACTGGCCAAGCTGCTCTCGAGTTTGATCAACGTAGAGCTCAAGTCAAACTTAACTCGGCTCAGCTTACGTAGTAAGTTGAAGTCAAACAAGTTATGGGGGATTTAAGTTGGATTGAGTAGCTCAAGTTCAAATCTTTTCTTTATTTTTATTATTATTTCTCTTCATTGAATTTACTTATTAAATAAATAAAATTTAAAAAATATATAAAATATAAGTGATTAATTGACATTGTAACCATTAGACATATTCTCAATATTAAAAGGTCAAGAATTTGAATTTAATGACAACTAATTTTTGTTTAAAATGCATCAAATTTGAACTCATTAGCGTCGAGTTCAGATTTGATACTCATCCACTCAGACTCAATGAGTTCGAGTTGAATGATTTTACTCGAATTTCATTTAAACTTGAATTTATTAAAAATCATTTTGAGTCGAGCTCAAACAAGATATTATTTGAGTTTGACTCAACTCAATTACATCTTTAATCTAATATTGAATTTAGTAGATAATATATTCAAGAACGCTATCCTCTCAATTCATTTATTATCATTTATTGTTTCGTTCCAGTCTTACCATTTCTCGAGGGGGTTGGCATAGAAAGCATGGAAATTTTGTTTGGCATCGAAATGTACAGGCGAGCCATCGGTGGCTCAGAACTAAAACTATAAATACTGTGGGCAGCTGGGAGCGAGTAATAAATGTAAACGCGTTTAATTTTTTGGTGGGAGATCTGGGTGAGTGAATGTGATTTGATTCAAGTGTAAAAATGTTAAACGAGACCTACGAATTGTGTTTTATTAGTTAGTAATGAGTTTATGATGGTTCACAATGAAGACAATGAAAATCAGAGTTTATTGTTTTTCAGTATTTTTTTTCATAATCATTTGGATCATTTTAATATTTTTTATACTTGCGGGGATGAGTAAATTCAATTTTAAGTGTGGAAAATGTGAAATATAGTCCGAATCACATATGGCATTCTATTAATTATAAGTGGTTAGTATTAATGGAAGAATTTTTTCTTTTTTGGTCCATTAATGGTGAGAGAGCATTTCCGATCATTTGATTACTGGAGATAATTATGTTCGACTTTGTCGGAGTATGCTTTCTTGGAGCAAATGTTGCTACAAATCCACGTGTTTGTCAATTATTTGCAGGGCTTATCATGCTTGAAAGAGAAATGAGGATTGCACAAATTGAATTTGATAGGAAGAAATGATAGAACGGACAAAATAGGATGTGACATTTAAGAATAGACTTGCTTTGGATTATTTGACAAAAGTCAAAAAAGTTTTAACGGCGTTCAAAATCGCGCTCTTTCATGTCGGTTGCACAATTTAACATAGAAGAAGTTTTTTATTCTTTCATCTGAAAAAAATATATGTGATCCATTACGTTTCAAATTCGGTCAAATTAGTTTGCTAAGTTTATGAGATTGAATCTTATATCTATATAATTAAATCATTTTTCATTTATCAGAATCACATTGTGATGTCCCTTAATCTTAAATTGCTTTTTCTCTTTTCCCCTGGCTTTTATTTATTTTTGTCACTTTACACATCATACTATGTTTCAATTCTATGTGTAATTATTTTAATCGATCTCTCTCAGTTCTTTGAATGGCGATCAATATTCTCTGCTTTTTTCACAACATTTATCCAATTACGAACCCTTAAGAATTAAGATGTGGCAAACAAATTATTATTATTATTATTATTTTGTTTTTTGTTATTATTGCAACAGAACACGAAAGTGGACTAGTTAAATGAATTTCCTTTATTACTTATAGTTTGTTTTTATATTTCTCCAGATACAAGACTGGGGTATAAATATTTTTAGATACATGCACACATACTTGTGTAAGTATGTGAATAAATATTTTTAAAATTATGGAAATGTTTTGAAAATAAAACATGTAAAAAAAAAAATGGTTTAGTGAGAATGAATAATGACCAACATGACGTAAAACAAATAACGCATAAAATGCATACGCATTACATCTAGTTTTAGAAACACTTACAATATACATACGATTGTGAGAGTGTGTATGGGGCATAATCACAGTTATAGATATTGCATTAAGTAATCAGACTGTGGTAAAGTTATAATTTTAATATTTAATTATTTATATATATATATATATTTTAATATAAATTATAATATTTATTATAATTTTAAACACCTAACGTAAATATACAGGGGTATGTTGGAAGCGATCGGTGTAGAAGTGGCGATGCTGACGTATCTGCCGCGTGAGCTGTAACATCAAATGAACAATGCCAACTTGCGGTTCTCTGGAACATGCACCCGGTTCGAATCACACACGTGTCGGACACGTGTACTGTGTCAGTTTTATATTTTATTTTTTTCCAATCAGCCAAACGAACCAACGGTAGGGCATTAATGAATGTCCGGCGGTCACTTTCTCCCGAGCAACACATTATTTTTGGCAAACAAATCTCAATCAAATCTTAACAAACTGGTTATTTTACGGAGTCAATAAAAATAAATTCAATTTTTTTTTTCCTTCCACATTTGTAATCCTATGGATTAAAGTGTGTATATATCATCTTTGATTAACTAAAAATTATTTCTTCCTCTGAATTTACGAATTGCCGCCTAAAATTAAAAGTATTTTTAAACGCGAGAGATTTTAAGAAATGATAAATCTATTCACACTCAATAATGAATAACTGACAATAAAGAATCTGTCATTTCAAATGTAAAAAATTACTTCGGCTATGTTTCGTTTCTAATGACAGTGGTTTTAAAAATTTTAATAATTTGAGTGGGTAAGACGAAATTATTAAAGAGAGAGGAAATTTAAAATATGCATGTTTAATATATAAATTGAATAATGTGATAATAAATATGTTTATTGAGTATTAATATATATATATATATGAATGTGAATAAAAAAATTATAGAAATGTGTGTTGATTTAATTATAAATAATTATAATTATTGAAAACAAATTAATTAATTATAAAAGATAAAATAAGGAGAAATTTAAATTTAAATAAAATTTATAAGATAAGATGTTTGGATTATAATTGGAAGCAATGCTTTGCTGATGAACGATGTTTAGGGACATTTATGTTGATACGAGAATTATGTTTGGAAAGAAGGTTAGATGAGATTAATAGTATTATTTATTTATAAATATATAATAATAATTAAATAATATGATAGTATGTTAAGATAATAATTAGTTTATAAAATATAAATATATATAAATATAGATGTATGTATATATATAGATAGATATTAATTTAATTATAAGTATTAGTTATATATATAAGAAAGAAATTTTGAATTTGAATTTAGGTAAAAAAAATTTGGTATAAGATATTTAATTGTGTAAAATTTGAAAAAATGTTAGTGAGATGGAAAATGATGTCCCAAATATAGCCTTGGCTTTGTAAGATTTTTGGGTGGAGGGGGAGAGTAGAAAGTAAGGAACCAAACATAGCCTTCCTTCAAATTTACAGTAAATTTGAACTTATTCGAACAAAATCTTCTATAATCTTGGGGTTTATAATTTAAATTTTTATACTATATATATAAAATAATTGATTATATGGTATAATAAAAAATGAAAGTAATACGAAAATCCGTTGTTGGGAATGACGAAAGTCACAAAACAAAACTGTGGGTATTGAAAGTGGTATATATGTGGATAAGGTAATATTGTAATCAGTTCAAGCACCGCCACAATTCAATTTATCCAATTCGTGGGCTTGTGCTTTCAAACATATGGCCGATGTCTTTAAAATGGGATCGGCGAATAAATTAATTAACTTATTAAATTAATTTGATTCAAGCATTTTAAAAAAATTGGTGACCTGTACCATGGTGTATTATATATAGATATATAAACAGGTATACACACACATATTTATATATTTAAATTTGTGTATTTTTTACATAAAATTATTTAACAAAAATTATAAAATAAAAATAAAATTTACATAACATAATATATTTAGTACGGCAAGTACATATATTTCAAGATGTAATTTTAATTTATAATACATAAATCTAAATTCTAATATAGAAGCATCGATGTCGACGGTAGTAGTAACTAGACTAACTTAAAAATTGCAAGTAGGTTGTCAAAAGTGGGCAAGATTAGAGAAAAGTTTATGTTTAAATTAGGGAGAAAAATGGAATTAGGTTCACCAATGTAAGGATAAATCACTACACTAAATTGAGGAAAAAGAAGTGGAATAAGGTAACGAGGACGACGGCATTGAACCCACAACGAAGATGTGTGCACAAAGGGGGGAATGACATCAACATAATTACAAGTATTTCAACACCTAGTACTCCTTGTTTTGATGCCATGATCTGTGGCAAACTTATTCTAATTTAGGTTGACATGAGAAACACACACAATTTCATGAACTTTAGAGCATTAATGGAGACCACCATTAAACTAATGGATTTACATCCTCTAATTGTCACCATGGCTAATAGCAAGTGTCTAATGATCAGCTTCGAATGTAGAAGGCTCAGGCGGAAGATGCAACAAAAGGAACATGAACTTGATGTCCGCATCCTTGAATTGGAGAATTGCAATATGATATTGGACATAGTCAGGCTCAAAACCAGAAGCCCAATGGCATTTGACTTCAATCATCTCACCTTGCAATACTTTCGTAGAGAAGCATGGCAGAAATTCAAAACCCACCTTCAGGATCACTTGCCATAAGATATCTAACTACTCTACCTTTGGATGAGTGGATAAGTCAAATTAATCCCATTTATGATGATCTAGCAATACAAAAAATTGTAGAACCTATCAAAAGTATAATAGATAAATACTTTAGAGTGTTTTTTGAAACTAACAAGTTTTATGATTTTAAGGAGTCGTAACATTACATGCTACTCGAGCTTGATTTCCAATCGATAAATTTGAGGCCTTATTGGCACTCCTACAAGGAAAAAGAAAAAATAGAAAAATAAGTATAGTAATTACGAAAACAAGGCATCATTCATTCTAGTAAGAGAACATTTCCATCCTTAGTGTTGCTGGTTAAAAAGAACACCACCATGCAGATGCATATTAATTATAGACAATTTGACAAGATGACTGTGAAAGACAAGTTTCCCATTCTTATGATCGAGGATTTACTGGATGAATTGAGGAGTGCATCTTGGTATACCAAGCTAGATTTGTGGTCTACACATCATTAGATGAAGGTATGCTCATAAGATGATCATAAAACCACATTCTAAACTCACCACAGGCATTTTGAATGTTTAGTGATACCTTTTGAACTCACCAATGTGCTTGCAACATTTCAGAACCTAATAAATGTGGTATTGTCAAACTTTTTTTGCAAATTTGTAATAGGTTTTTTTGATCGCATACTGATTTATAGCCAATATTTGGAAGAACATTTGAAACAATTAGAATTAGTGTTTAGAACAATAGCCAAATCTTGGAAGGGTCTCTCAAGACTAATTGGATATCATTGAAATTTCATAAAAGATTATAGAAAAATAAGCAAAAGATTGACAAATTTACTTAAGAATGATGGGAATCTAGAGCAACAAAATCATTCAAAGAATTGAAAGCTACCATGACAAGAGTGCTCTGTTAATGAGTGGGCTTTATCCAAACTCAAACCCATAAATTAAAATTAAACTTAGACCCAACATCAATATTTTTTACTCAAACCTAGACCCATTAAATAAAATAAATTGGGTCTGGGTCAGGTCTGACCCTAAAAAACCCAATGAGTCTAAATATTTATAATTTTGTTTTAAGTCTATGTAATAAAATAAGAGACCTTACAGATAACTAACATCACTGGTATACATATTTTTTGAAATAAAATATATTATAAATGATTATTTTAAATTAAAATAATTTATTACATAGTGTTAGTTTTTAATAAATAAAAAGAAAAAAATTGTTGGTCGGGTTGAGTTTAGACCCAAATCTGATATATTGTGTCTGTGAGTTAGACCTAAAATTTAAACCTATTGGATCTTAGATCTGGGTTTAAGTCTAATAATAAAAAAATATGGATCTATTTCGAGTTTAGGTCTGGATCTGATAATAAAATAATATAGGTCTATTTCGGGTTTGAGTTTGGATTCGGGTAAAACACACTCACTGACAGGCTTAGATAAGAGCACCAGTGTAAGCACTTCATGATTTCAATCAACCTTTCATGTAGAAAACAAATTCTAGTAACAAGGGTATAGGAGTAGTAGTTATTCAAAACTTGTTCACAGCATTGTTAAACAAAGTGTTCACTAACAATTTTTAGAAACAATTATTTCAAACTATGGATGTAAATCTTAGCACAACTATCACTTTTAAACTAATTGACAAACTGAGAGTGTGAACTAGTGTTAAAAATGCTACCTTAGTTGCATGACCAACACAAAACAACTTTGTAGGCAAAATGGCAATCATTGGTAAAATGGTGGTACAATATTAATTACAACAATCATATAGATCCCACTCTATTTCAAATTTTATATGGACAACTCCTCTCTAATATGACTTTGATGTGATAGTAGAAACTTGACACAAAAAGGCTAACAAGTTCACAAAGACCATGAAAATAGCAATCAAGATACATAAAGAAAGGCATTGGAAAGGATGAAAAAATAGGCTGACAAAGGAAGAGTTGAGATGAATTTTGAGATAGGAGACCAGGTTTACTTAAAATTACATCCTCATCGACAACAATTAGTGGTAGCAAAATGCAATCTATGGTTGGCTGCTGTTTAGTTTGGAACTTACAAGGTTATCGATAAGAATGAATAAGTTACTTGTAAGTTATAATTCACAGAAAGTTCAGGTATCCACCCAATTTTTCATCTCCCACAATTAAAGGAACAGATAGGCCAACATATACCACCAAAAATAGAGCTGACATTCACATATTACAACTAGGAAATCAAGCTAGAACCTATTTGTTTAACTTTCCATTTGAATCAAGATCTTTTGACCTCAATCCTTTTTAGCACTTGTACAAGCTTCCATTTGTTTTGTGCCTAAATAGAATACCCTTTTGGTCCTAACCTCTTGATTGATGTAGATGCAACACTCACTCAAGTTTTTGGTCACCAATTCATTCAACTTAACTCAATATATATCAAGTGTGTGAGATAGGCGATGATATGATCCTTGTAAAGCTCTCTTCCTTCAATGGGAATACTCAACCAAGCCTTGTGTAACATTATGTAAGTAATCCTATGAATTTTGGCTGCAAATCCTTCATATATTTTTGGACCAAGTCTTATCCTCTCCCAATTTCCTTTGTTGATGTCCTAGCAACAGGTGGACTTTCCTTCCTATGTAGGATTCTTTTCCATATTTATCGACTTTCCTTCCTATGGAGGATTCTCTTGCGTATTTACCAAGTCTTTGTATCTACAAATAAGAAATGGATAAGATCACATATCTTAGTTAACCTGCCATGTTGTATGGTTATGATTGACTAACCATAATCACAAAGATTCTTTGCATCATTCCAAATAAAGATTTTCTCTCTAGACTCTGCAATTGATGTCAAGTTATTAGTTATCATTTTCCTATTGGGCGACACCCTTTGCAAAGTAAGTAGATTTGACTTTCTATATTTTAATAATGGATTGAACCACCATATCAAGTTCAAATCTTTAAGTCCATGGCTAATTCTTATTTATTTATAGATACCTAAAATTATGGAAAATAGATAAACTAAACATAGAAGTATGATTACATAAGACATTCTCGATGACTTGAAACTTCAAGCACTAATTTTCAAATGTTCGTGTCACATTATGCTAACACACCTACATTAGCGTCAAAGCTAACAAATTTCCATGCAGATCTAGATTGCATGATTTCTTCCATAAAATTCCATCAAAGCAATTCCCAAAATCCACTTAAGTATGGAAACAAACCATCTTAACTTTTAATTATGGTAAGTTTTGTCACCAAGTCAAATTACCAATGATCTTCAAAAAAATCCCAACCACAACCCCTCCAATGATTTGGTCTACCCTCTAAATTTTTCAAATAGCATCCAATCAATATATGGAAAATCCTTATGATAAAATCTTTTACGAAGTTTGTTACAATATGTATTACAACAGCGGTTGCAAAATCAATATTTTTTCATGCAAGTCTCTTGAAGATGTGCCAAAATTACCACATCAATAAATTGAACAAGCCAGATTTAAAAAAATAAAAATAAAAATCAGGCATAAAAACTCTTTCCAAAGACATAATGGCTTCAAGCGGTTGGCATCATGGCACCACACTAGTTCACGGCGCGAATAAATTTCTACTTGCTTGGGAGATAAATTATAAAGCGTAGCTAAAGAAGCCAACAAATCAAACTAATACCAATTATGATCAAAGATTCTACGTGGGACTGCCCCCCACCTCATAACTATTCACTTGTGATCTACGGTTCAATTACAAAGAAAGATGCAAATATTGAAAAACAGCGTCAATAGCAGGACAAATACTCGATCGCCACGTGTTGGTATTTGGTTGGACAGTATTGTTTACAAATCATTACGCATACCCTCATTTTCGCACTCAATTAAAAGAGAAAAAGAAAAGGGATTCTCTCGCCTTTTCTGCTTCTTTTCCTCAGCTGGCACACAAAATCTGCGGCCGAACTCCAGAGAACTAAAGAAGCCGCCTGCTGAAAGAAAAAGGTATGTATTTATCCTCCAAATCTGCCTCATCATGATTTGACCTTATCTCGCATGGGCTTGAATCCAGAATTTTATCAGTTAAAGGTATTCTGTCAGTCGAGAGTTTAATCCAGAAGGAAGGCTTAGCTTTCAGTGGATCGTATCTTGGTTAAAAGTTGTGTGCTGATTTGCTGTGTAGGTTTTCTTAACTCGCCATTATCTTTGAATGGTTGAAAAATAGACTTTCATGATAAGGACTTTAAGCCAGCTATTATATATGTGTGTGTGTGTGTGTGTGCGCGCGCGCGCGCACTCTCAGGCTATCTTTCAATAAGCTTTCTATTCATGATCGCTGGCCATTCCCCTCCACTTGTTTAAGGGTATATTATATACATTGAAAAATATGAAAGTCTTTTTACCCGCTAATCCTTCTGGTTATGTTTTTAACTTAATTTTCAACTCAAAATTATCGTCTCATAATTTATAATATCAAACATACAATTCAACAAAATATTCATTCAAATTTTAATTCTTTTATTTATATAACTAACTAATTATTTTTCAATTATTACATCTGTTAACAATCAATATTACATATATACGCCTATATTTTTTTATTTACACATTAAAATATAATCATTATTTTTATATACTATCACATTATTTAATTATTATTATATATTATATATATATATATATTCAAATCAATTATACTATTTATCTCATTAAATTATTCTTTTTATCTTAATATAACTCTAATCAAATATTATCTCTAATTAAAATCCCTCCCCCAAACATAGCCTCTCCAATTTGTCGTCTTTCCTTGATGTAGTAAGACAAATATTTTTTATGATAAGTATTAATGGTTCTAATTAATGCAGGTGCATTTATTCCGTTTATCTATTTTTATCGAAATATAAAAAATAATGTGGTAAAACTAGGATCATTGTACATGGCGACAATTTTGTACGTTCATATTGCATAATTCAACGCATGCAAGAAAGCGATAATGACAGAAAGAGAAAGCTCATGCCCTTCTTTTAATAGTTTTTTATTTTCCTTTTTTCTATTACATTTTAATATAATACTATATCTTTTTGGTACATATTTACTATATCTTTCAATTCAATCTCTACTTATATATTAAGATAAAAGCTTAATTTTAGTTGCACATCATTAAATTACCATAATACTATTATTTTAATATTTTATTACTTTCCTTCTTTTTTCATTACATTTTAATATAATTGTATACTTTTTTTTCATATTCATTTTATCTTTCAATTCAATTCTTTTATATATGGTATGCTATTTTTTTAAATCTTCATATACTTTTAATTTTAATATATTTTTATTGCAATGCATAAATTTGTCTAAGTTATAAAAACTACTATTAGTTAGTATATATTAAGAATATAAGGTACTTTTGTTGTCAAAAATGTACTTACAAAAGTAACCCCATCCTTGGTTCATTCCTTTAATATGATATAAAAAAAAAATAAGGACTAATTTGTAAAAAATACTAAATTCATTTACATTTATTGGTTCTCCCAAATTGATAAAAGCATTTAAACTACCGATTTGCAATTTAATTTGTTAAGTTTGTTGCATATGTTTGATATTATTCGATTTCTCCTCTTTTCAAACATCTCTCCCACGCCTCTTAATTTATTTATTAACTCACCCCTCAAATTCAATTTTTTATCAGTCCTATAGCTTTTTGATGTAACCTCTTTGCTTTATTTTCTCTTAAAATGTTATTTATTTCGAAACAGTAAATTTTAAAATAAAATAGACATGTAATACGTTTTGACTTATTTATATAATTAAAATACTTTTTTATGTATGATAAAAATGTTATGCTTTAAATTAAATACACACCCATTAAGTTCGCGTTTGAGATTAGTATATGTATCGGGTTAATTAAAAAAATGTCAGCCAGGGCAATGTTTGGCTAGATTCTAATGTTTTTCTATAATCTTTCGGGACAAAGATATCTTCCAAAGAAAAATAAATAAATAATATGTCAAAATGCTCGGTTTGTTATCGAATAAATTATTTAGGTGGATTCAAATTTGGATCCGAACATTAAGTATCTTCTTTATTGTCATATAGTCCAATTTATAAGGATATTGATCTCTACTGAAAAAAACAACTTAAATAAATATTAATTCTACTAAATAATATCAAAACAAACAAAACTACTATCTAAACTAATTTTGAACCCCATCTAAACACTAGAAAATAATCTCTAGTTGTTTTAGAGATAAGAATGAAAAAACATCTGGAATAGAAATTTCCATTGGACTGTGTTACTCTGTGCAATTGATCTCACTTTCAATGCAATCAATTGTGACCCTTGGATTGACATCAATCGATCTTGCTAACGCCAGATTAATATTCCAAAAGTTTGGCTCCCTGGCTGCGACCGATCCAATTTAGATTTTGCAGAGGTATTTGGAGTTTTAGGGTTACTCGGGATGCTTCTCCAGCATTTTCCTGAGAGTCTGTCGTTCCTTTTCCATTAGCCTTTTGTCTTCTTGATACCTTGGCTTACAAGAGCTTTCTACCACTGTATTCCGCCTAGTCCTCTTCAAATTCAACTACAACTATACTAAGTTATGTTGCATCCGAAAGCAAGAGTATTGATTCCACTCCACTCTCCTGTTGCACGTTTCATCTCCATCCATCCAAAAGCCTCGAGATAGGTTATCCCTCGGTCTCCACTACGATTCTCAAGAACTCAAAATGATATTCAGTAATGGAATGATTATATACAGTGTTGAAATTTTGAGAACAAGTATTGCTCAGGATCAGGTGGTAACAATAGCGTTGTAAGGAGGTGACATAATTTCAACCACATTTATTGGTTGCTTCCTTTGTTGATGATGTTGAATTTGCAGTTACTCCCATCAAGACAAGACTCCTCTTTTTTAAGTTGCTGGCCACTAAATTTTACTTGATTGTACTCAGGGACTTCCATGTTGAAAAACTTTTCAATTCTTAAATTTTTAAGAACCTCCCTGTGGAAGCTAAATTTCTCTTTAATTTGGAACTTTATAGTGGTTTTGATCATAGGCACTTTCTCCAAGGAGTCTCTCTCGTATGAATGTCGTGATCATCTTGTTACACAATTTCAAAATTAATATGAAAGAAAATTACACGAATTCACGTGTTATAAGAAAAATGATGTCAAAATTCGTATGAATATATGAAGGCTTAATTCCAATAATCTAAGCGGCCAACGTATGGTTGTATAGTCAATTCATAAGGAGTTTGACCTCTACTAATTTAACAACTTGAATAAATCCTAAATTTACCAAATAATATCAAAATAACAAAGATCTTATCTGAACTCATTTTGAAACCTATCTAAACAATTAGAAAGTAATCTCAAGTTGTTTTAGAGATAAGAGTTTGTACTAGACTCTGTTGTTTTGTGCGATTGATTTTATTTTCGGTGTTAATTGATTGTGATTCTTGTATTGACATCAGTTAATCTTGCTGATGTCAGATCGATATTGCAAAAATTTGGTTCCTTGCCTGCAACTAATCCACCGTAATCTCTGATTGATCTAAACTCATTCCAATTGATTTATGTCAATCTCAACCCATTTGGATCTACATTCCAAAATGCTCAGTTCCTTATCAGATCTTGCCCGACCGATCTCTCTTGTGTCTGATCAATGTTGCAAAGTTCTAAAGTCCCCCAAAAATCAAAGTCTTCATCCAAGATGGACTGGATATGTTCGAATTCAATTTTAAAGGATTTTTTGATCATTTGATGCTCCACATCAATTTCATATACTTTATTAATATTTTTACATAAAATTTAGAAACTTGTATTAAGATTTAAATATCTTCAAGTTAATACTCGTATTTTATATATATATATATATATATATATATGTTTTGTTTTTTACGATTATCTAGAATTATACTTGCATATAAAGATTATAATACAATGAACACGAATACTTCCAAGGCGAAATACTCAGCGGAGACACCACGATTGTGTATTACCTGACTTATGCTACTTTATCGTAACAAATATTTGTAAAATTTAATTAAGACCCACAACTTATATTTGTCAAATATTTATATAAACCCTTAACATAATATCAAAATAATTTAAAGTATTAATGAATGTCATAC
Source organism: Avicennia marina (assembly GCA_019155195.1). Classification (NCBI taxonomy): domain Eukaryota; kingdom Viridiplantae; phylum Streptophyta; class Magnoliopsida; order Lamiales; family Acanthaceae; genus Avicennia; species Avicennia marina. The sequence goes on from CM032755.1 coordinate 16,789,000, forward strand.
AAAACCATACCTATCTATATAAATGCTAATAGGTATATATCTATGTTCTGTGCTAATGATAAATTAAAGATTATTCAAATTATTTTCTACAATAATTTAAAAATTAAGTTTTAGTTATGTCCATATATCTAATCTAATCTTTCTCATACTTTTCTAATCGATCTTTAAAAAAAATTTCTAATATACAAATATATACTAAATAATTTCCACCTCACTTTCAATTATCACTGCATTGCAATATATCACTTTATCAGTTATATCATAATTGGACGATATAGTAAAATATCTTCTTTTAGTGACGAAAAATATATTTTAAATTTCTTGATATTACATTATGATCGCTATAGTTTATTAATTACTGCACTAGTTCATCGTGGTTTGCTTGTTGCTTAGTATGACTGAGTCTTCATTATTTAATCCTTATAATTAGTCAATCTATTACTATATATTATTTATAATACCGAATAAGATGAGGGAGACCTTTCTATGAATTGTGACTGGGTGTTAAATATAGAGAGCAAAATTACTCCGACTTTATTTGTATTTTATTTTTCCCCCATTTTTATATATTTTTTTATACTTTCCAACTAAAATTTGTTGAAGAATATTTTATTTTATTTTATTGCCAAACTTCTTTATTTCTATATAATCTTTTATATTAAATCGAATACGTTTTTATAATTTTAATAATTTATTTCTATTAGTATAATTTATAAAAATATAATATCATTACCAATATATACTTTTCAATAATTATACGTGCATACACAGATTGGACAATTTTTTATTATATGATAAATAATAAAATAAAAATACATGTGCAATATTTACAAGTTACAATTTTTATAAAATAAAAATAATATTTATACATGCACATGATTATTTATATTTTAAACACACACACACACACACAATCCTCAAAGAGTGCATTATTGCTACTTCAATTAATGACATCCTTAATCACACAATTAGCGCCTCAAGATCCCAAATGCGTAATTATACACAGTTATATTTGTACTCTCAATAAAATCTGCTATAATATTGCAACGACTTTCATATGGTAGTTACTCATCGTCAAAAGGCCCCGCTCGCCCCATCCCCCTTGAAGAAGAATTTGCACTTCATCCTGTTCATTTGTTCTCATTTTCCGCTTTATGTTGGGATATCTGACGTTCCCTTTAGAACCTGTGGGTTTTTACCCCTTAATATGAAGAAGCAGAACACCAGAAATCACCACCAGCAACCCCAGGTAATGCTGTTGTCTCTCTTCTTGCTGGAGTAGAACTGTTGGATTTTTTTTGGCTTTCTGTTTTTTTTTGCCCTTTTTTGGTTTCTTGGGATGACTTAAGATGGATTGCAGAGAACTTGGGCTGAAATATTGTGTTTCGCTTGCACGTGCCTACAGCTCTCGTGGCGGCGCGTGGTGTTGCGGAAGTGGCTCAACATCTCCTCCAACAACTCGGATTACTCTGCCGATACCGAATCCGATTCCGATACAGAGCGAGGTTTGGTCCCCATGTTGTCTTTTCGCAGAATCCCTTTTGATTCTACCTTTCTTCACTCTTTCTTCTTTGTGGGTTTTGCAGGATTTTGTGAATGGCCCGGAAAATCGCAGTTCATTAATGAAAAACCAGTTGGAGTTCTGGTAGACGCTAATGGTAACGTACTTTTGAGCAGTCTTTTATCAGAGTTGTCAAAATGTTTGATTTTCCACTTTTATTTCGAGTTGATTTTGATTGATCAATTTTGTATTGCATTTTGATGAACTTTTGGGGACATAGGACTGAAGCGTGCGACACTGTTCCTCGTTGTAATGCTCAAGCTAAGGATTTCACTTTTGTCGAGTGCTTTTTTACTCCTATAATTTTGGTAGTGCTGTATAGAATGAGAAATGCTTGATGGGCGAGTGTGCATTGTCGAGGAAAACACGGTTTTGTTTGGGAAATACAAATATCTTATACGTATTTCCATTTCCAGTTTCACTGTTAAGAATCTGGTATTGCTTCTGCCAAATCTACTTGTTTTGCTTTAAGCGCTTTGTCTTTTTGTCCATTGTTACTAATCCTAATGCAATTTTATAACTTACTGTTCTGATTCACTTTTGAGAGGAAAAATGTAATTGGACAGTTTTAGAACTTTCTTTTTCATAGCAATTAATTGGAGGGTGACAACAGTCTCAAAAAGGTCCACATCCATTTTTATACTATGTTGCATAAAATGAACGTTTATAGCTTTCTTAGCCTACCATAATTTATTATTGAAAAAAACTAGATGAAAATTATATTTTTTGTCATTATGATCTTATAATTATGATAATGAAGCAATGGTGGATTCTCAACAATAAGTTTTGTAACTTTTGTTGACTGCTTTCAGTGGGTGCTAAATTCTTGCAACTCATGGTTTCTTCTTCATATCATCCCATTTATTCTGCTCTAACCCACTGGAGTATTTGTATCTTTGATGTTCTGAATCAAAATCTCAATCATAATTTCTGTATCTGTGCCATTTCAATGTCAGATGCTCTTCCAAGGTTAAGAAGACGAAAATCGGAGACTTTTAGAGCTCAGTACATAAACACAAAGGAAATCAGGTGTGCTTGTCCTTGCATTTTTGAGATTGAAATAGCCTCACATTGCTAATAGAAGCAATGATCTTTTCAGTATAGCAAATTTTGTGACTTTTGATTTACATTGTCTTGTCTCTGGCTTTATTAGAATATGTGCTGCCACATGGAATGTAGGGGGAAGAGTTCCTCCTGACGACCTAGATCTTGATGGTTGGTTAGATATTGATGATCCTGCTGATATTTATGTAATTGGGTGAGTCCCTTATTTTTTCCTATTAGTCAGTCTCCTTTCCTTGTTATCTACAGCATGTTATGAAATCTTGCTGTATAATATTCGTCTGGCTGTTGTCAGTATGTCCTTCTCCATATATGTCTTTCTCCATATCATCCATTGCACTGATGTACACCGAGATTACATATTATTCTATTGTGGGATGTCAGTTTCAATTTTGTGGTGCTTGTGCAACCTTTCTAAGAAGTCTTAATGAATTCTACCCACTGTCATGTCTACTAATATTCGTTTGTTTGCTCTGCAGCCTTCAGGAGATCATACCACTAAATGCTGGTAATATATTTGGAGCTGAAGATAGTCGTCCAGTTTCTGTATGGGAAAACATAATACGTGACACACTAAGCACAGTTCCTTCACTGATTAAGTTCAAAAGCTTCACTGGTCCTCCATCTCCATCAAAGTTTAGGCCTGCTGAAGATGCCCCAGACATAGAAGCGGAAATTTTACTTGAATCTGACAGTGATGTTGGGGACGAAATCTACCCATTGAATGAAGAACCAAATGTTAGTGAGGGTATTGAGGATGTAATGGTCAAAGGAGAGAATTTTCTTGGTGCCAATCCACCTGTCTCCAATGACAGTGATAAGTTTTCTTCTCCAGCAAAGCTGGACAGATTGAATTGCTTAAGTACAGAGGATTCTGAAGAAAATGCAGAAACCCTAAATAAACAGCATATCAATAAACTAATTAAAACTCTTAGTGGGACAGAAATGATAGGCTTAAGCTGGCCCGAGCCACCTCTTCATCTCTTAGCTCAGCATGTTTTTGAGAGACCTAATTCCTTTAAATCTTCTAAATCTTTCAGAGCTTCCAGATCATTCGGGGCATATAATTCTGTTAAATCAAATATGATCCATGATAATAGAATACAATCCGACATAGCTTCCCTTGCAAAACTTGACCTTGAATCTCTGATAAATCAGAAGACAAGACCACCATATGTTAGGATTGTAAGCAAGCAAATGGTTGGAATCTTTATTACCATATGGGTTCGTAGGAGCTTGCGAAGACATATACAAAATGTGAATGTGTCAACTGTTGGTGTCGGTGCCATGGGCTACATAGGCAACAAGGTTAGTTATTCTGAGCTGTAGGTTTAATTTGGGTAAACAAATCTGACTTCTTCGTGATGTTTTTTGTATTTAACGAAAAAAATCAAATCCTTTCTGTTCTTGTAGTGTATCCTAACTTGTACTATGACTTTTGTCCTTCTTTCTTATACCACTTATTTGTCATATCCCAGTGTTGCTTAGGCGTTTTGACAATTATGGTGTGGAAATTTTGCTTAAAGTAGCCATGTTGCTGTCCTTGACAATCAAAAGTCAATACACGTTCATATCAGACTTCAACTGTTATAGTCTTGTATCTTGATTTCGTTTTGCTTTTTAACTCAAGAGTTAAATCTCTCTGTCTCAGGGATCAATATCTGTCAGCATGTCCATACATCACACACCATTCTGTTTTGTTTGTGCTCATCTAACATCAGGTGAGAAAGAGACAGATGCAGTCAAAAGAAACACCGATGTGCATGAAATACATAGACGGACACGATTCAATTCACTTGCTGGTGTAGGGCTTCCTAAAAGTATAAAAGAGCATGCGTGAGTATATCAATCTATCCTCTCGTTCAATTTTTATTTAGATACAGATATGGATTGCCTTTCTTAACTTTAAGCAAAGAGTGGCACGGAGCTTATTGTGTATAACTGAGAGAAACAAGAATCAAGTGACAGAAAACATTTTAAGTGGAAGTAATCTGAGAAAATAGCGGAAAATTTAAAGGAGGTATTATCGCAAAAATGATGCTAAAAAGTCATGATATCTCCTATATTGTCTGGAATTGTCCAAGATAGATTCATCCTTTATCTAGATTCCCTTTCTTCATTATAAAAGAAAACTCTTTTGAGTTAATGAACTTTTCTGTAGCCATCTAAAATGTTGCTCTATTAAGTGCATGCTGGCTATCCCCGTTGACAAGTATCAGAAGAAAGAATACAAAATTTTGCAGTATTTTGTAAATAATGTTTATGATCTTCCCAATAACCTGTGGCTTCTCCCTCATATGTTTTGAATCTCTTAGTTTTTTAGATTTCCTTGGCTTCTTTATTAGTCCAAGACTGTCTTCTGTTACTTGAAATATTACTGGACCCTTGCTCTGTTGTAACTCAACATTTCAGATTGGAGACCTTATTTAAGGTGCTTTTGTGTAAGATTTTACTCATATGGAAGCATAGTGACATGAACACGCGTTACCAATCATTATAATGTAAATTCCTAAATGAGAAGGATCTTTAATTATTCTACATGTTTCATTTTAGCTGTTCCCCTCAGTGCACATGTATGTGAAATTAGAGAAAGGATCTTTTCGTTTTGGTGTCTCTAAGAGCTACTTCAGGTAATCCAAATGCAGATATGATATAGCAAATCTTATCTGGTCACAGGAGAATAATCTGGCTGGGTGACCTAAATTATCGAATCAATCTGCCTTATGAGCAGACCAGAGAACTGATTTCCAAAAAAGACTGGTCCATGTTGGTCGAACAAGATCAGGTGATTTTGATTTCTCATCTTTGCTCTCTTCTTTGGTTTGGTTGAATCCTAAAAGCTAAATCCTATTAAGTATTATTTGATGTGGGCCTGCTTAGGGGTGACTAGAAATAATGATTGCACTCCTGCAACACTGCACTACTACTTTCGAGGGCAATATTGTAAAGAAACTAATTAGTTTTTCAACTTACATCTGAAACTCTGCCTATTCAAATAGGACACATGATTTTGGAAGGGTTGAGTATAACAACAAACACAGAACCTTTTTTTTTTTTCTTGGTAGTGGAATTCTCAATAGAGAACTTTGAATGGTCTTTCATCCGCTTATTTTTACCTTTGGTGTTAATTTTTGTTGTGGCGAGTGAAGATGATGATCGGTTTTGTCTTGATACACTGACTGCCACACTTCTTTTGCAGCTCATAAAGGAGCTTAAAAAAGGCTGTGCATTTGATGGATGGTCTGAAGGTACTTTGAGCTTTGCTCCAACTTACAAATATGAACTAAACTCTGAATCCTACTATGGACAAGATCCAAAGGTTGGGAGGCGAACACCTGCGTGGTATGCATATTGTTTGTCAGAACACTATGCTTCCACTTATGTTGAATCTGTTGGTTATCTCTATCCATTGATATTATTGCTCTTTATATCTCTATATTTCCTCATATAGTTGTAGTTTTTCATACCAATTTCTGCTTGTCTTTTACATTTTTTATCTGCGCTTGAGTTATTGCAAAATTATAATATATCTGTATGGTGCCTTCTTCTCGAAATCTGTTCTCGTTGTAAGTGTGCCTTAGAAGGTATTCTGATTAACTCTAGATACCCAGAATCACAATGCATTAAATAGTTTTATACGGTTTTTTTCTGGTTGATACGGTCTTGTTGAATTTACTTTATTAATGTGATCTCAATGTTTCATAGTCCTATTCCCTTTAAACATCTATCTCAACTGAGTTGTAATTTCAAGTGAAATTTGACAATTTTATAAATGATGTAGAAGCATTGGTTTTTTTATTAGCCACTTTGGTTCTTGTGGATCTATTTGTGTTGGGAAATTTTATGTAACAAGATCTTGGTACTTAGCGTGGATAAAAAGAAATACAATAATATAATAATTTACAATAAATAATTTTGCTCAATCAACTATTTATTCAAACTTTATACTTTACAAACAATGACAATCATAACAAAAAATCTCACATTCTTCAAGAGGAATTCTATACTTTCTTGGATTATAATACAAATTCTCTCCAATCTCTATTGGAAGATTACCTAAACACAAATACTTTCTAAGAATATCTTTTAAAGGATTACACTCAAATTTCCTCACTTCTAGACTTCTAGTTTAGGGTTTCCTTTCTTTCTCCCAACTTTCTAAGCTAGTGCATAGTATGTTCATCCCTAAGTTAGGCAAATGCTTTACATTCTTCAACTTCAACTTGCAACCCGAAACTGTTGTCATTGTAATTTCTCCTATGCCTTGAACGTCTCCCATTCAAACTTGCCTGCAATGGCATATACTTTGAAAATAGTTCCTCATGCAGAGTCATGTGTTAAGACGCCTTAGAGTCCACCACTCAGCTGCAATCTTGTGTTGACTTATTCATAGACTCATCTTGCACAATGGTAACATCATTGTTGAATGTGTGGTTGGAGTTCCTCCATTGGAATTTTGCTTTTTCCAATATTCTCTCTTTTTTCTCCAATTCTATCTTCAACACTCAGCACTCAATTTTAATGTACAGTGAGAGCATTCAACGTCCCTCCAATTAATTGATTTTCCTCTCAAGCCACCTTTCCAAAGTGTAGGCCTTTGGCTAAGACTTCTTTTCTTGAATCATGTTTCTCTGATAGTAAGGCTTGTGACTCAAATTATAGTCGACGTATTGCCCAACTTCCTTCCTCCTTGTCTCTTCATCCAGCAAAGCTTCTGGAGCTATATCAAGGGTGAATAGTGAATGACTAAACTCCCTCATTTCATCAATTCTAGACTTCTAGTCTAGGCTTTACTTTCTTTCTCTCACAAAGCTTTTGTTATAGTAAATGGCTAAACTCCCTATTTATACTAACTTTTTATAGAAACGAATGGCTAAAATCAATCTAACTGTTAGAATTAAATGTCACCTATCTCTACACCTACTTTATGAATTTGGACAACTTTGTTAATCAAGTAAGTTCACCTGCTACCTTCAAGTAAATAAGGCTTATGGGCTTTCAAGTGAATTTAGACTTATTCAAGTAATCTCAGGCACTTTTCCAACAATTTGTGCTCCTCTTAAGTCTTTCGTGTGCACATACACAATTATACACACACACACACATATATATTAGTGTGTACAACAAGCATCTGAACATTATTACATTATAACTTCAGGCATTGTTGCTTTTCTCAAAAGTTCCCTATGCTCTTTGTCCAGGTGTGATCGTATTCTCTCCCTTGGAACAGGCATGAAGTTGTTAAATTATAGGAGATCTGAACTTAAGCTATCTGACCACCGCCCTGTCACTGCCTCTTACATGGTGGAAGTTGAAGTATTTTCACCTCGAAAATTGCAACGAGCACTAACTTTTACTGATGCAGAAATTGAAGAGCAGAATATTGTCACATAAAATACCCTGTTAAGATCTGCAAAGGCGAGTAGCTTTCCCCTTGTGAAGTGAAGTTCTTAAGATTGGCCTAATCATTTTGCAGGTGCTTATGCTCCTCATTCCATTACCATTTTGAAAACATTCTGCCCAGTATTCTGCAGTTACTACAGTACATCTCTTGTGCCATCAAACTCTGGACTTCATACGGTCGTTCGGAAGCATGTTGTGAGAGCACTGGATTACGGCAGGATTGCTGATAAATATACTGTTGCCGCATATGTATTGTATTGGGAGCATTGTGGGATATTGACTCGTGACAGTTGTTGAAGAGGTTGCATCTATGGCTATTGAAATTGGCTATGGGCTGTTACGTTTCCACTCTTTAGATTCTTTACACTATGCAGAAACGTAGGCTCCTATGTAGTGGATTTGCCATGTCCATATGTTTGTGATAAGTTGAGGTGTCAGGTAATTAGTTTGAGACAGGCTCTTGGTTGGTGTCCAACCATTCTTATTCTTCAGGTGCACAAATCAAGTGTAAAGGTTGAGTTTATTCGTTTCCAATGAAATGTTCACATTCAAGACAAAATCTTTTGATTTTGACGTTGAGAGACATTTGCTCGGATCTAAAAATTTTAAGAATTTATACGAAATGATGAAGTATATGCATATATGCATGTATATATGTAATAAGAGAACACAAAAATTTTACACTTAAATTGTGTTTGGATTCAAGATTTAGAAGAGGAAAAGAAAATTTTAAGAGAATAAAGAAATTCAAAATCTGGGTTCTTTTTTTGGTTGGACTGGTTTTAATAAGAAAAATGCTTTAAAAAAGAATAAATAAAATCAACAAAAATTAAAAATTTTAAAAAAGAAGAAGTTGATAAAAAATATAAGTGGCGACTTTTTAACAAGGAAAGAGTTAAATTAGTTTTTCTGTTTTTTTTTTTTTCTCTTTCTCCTTATCTTTTACACTATGTTTGGTTCAAATTTTCCGAGAAGGAAAAGGAAAGAAACTGGTAGGGAAACAATTTTAAGTGTTTGGTCGATATGAAACCTGAGAAGGAAACGAAAAGTGAAAAGAAAATGTAGTTAGAACGAAGGAAAATCGTTTTCTTCACAAAGTGGTTAGGAAAATGAGTGAAAAATTAATTTAATCATCTTTTTTATCCTAAAATCTTCATTATTTCTATTTTTCTCATCTATCATCAAATTATTTCTCTTAAATGATCAAAAAAATTATAAAATTTGAATTTTTATCTTTTTTATTTTTTATTTTTAATCATTTTCTGTTTTTTCAAAGAAATCATCCTACTAAATGAATTTCTTCAATTTTCTTTTCCTTTCTAATCTTAAAACCAAACACAGTGTTAGTGTCTCTTTTTATACAATAATTTTCTTTTAATTTTCCAATAAAAAAATGCCTCTCTTAATATTTTCGTTTTTGTTCCCTCTAAATTCCAAGAACCAAACATTAGAGGGTGTTGCGTCATCTCCAGTTTAGACCTTGTTTCACAAATTCAAGAAGAGGTCACGTTTAACTCGAAGGTCATAAATTTATGAATGTACGTTTCTAAGGTTGATAGCTGATCTTAGTCCACACGAGTCCCAGTTAACCTTTGATTTGATTTGATACGCGCGAAAACATGTAGAGATTATTGAGACAAGTTGGCTTTTGAATCGAGTTTGGCTGACTTAAAAATGATTTTTTTTTTTTTAACCCCGCATATACAGCAGTTATAATTATCTCATCATTAGTTACGTTAAATAAGTTAAATCCAGAACATCAAAAGATTATCTCACAGATATCTATTGCCCGCGCCTAAAGACTTAAAAAACACAGATTGCAAAAGCAAAAGTAAACCTATTTGTGGGTCTTTGTAAAATCAATTCTTCATTTCTGTTTTTCTTATAATTTTAACCCAGCACCTGTAAGCCCACTGCAAGGCGGTTTTAAGACTTTTTTGGATTTGTCAGCCCAATTTCAGTTGGGCTAAATCAAATCCAATTCTGTACCAGATTTGAATCACCCAAAAAGAGAAAGAAAATCATTGGGCCAGATTTAATACAAGTGGGCCCTTCGGTGGCTGGGTCTCCACCAGCCGACCCATCTGATGAGGAAGGCCAAATTAGCCCGGCCTGGTTTGCGGGGTTGAACCAGTCCAGGCACAATTAGATCCGAAAAACAAGATCAAAAACATTAATAAAATGAAATCTAACATAAAAGCACAGGGAAAACTTGTCCTAGACTAGAGTGGTTGTTTCGAGTGCGTCACCAAATTGAAATTTACCATTATTCTAATTTTACCATAAAAGTGCGGCAGGGTTTGTTTTCAATTTTACTTGAGTAATAATATGTTTACAAAGAAAATTATAATTGAATAAATAGTATAATTTAATTGAATTTGTGTATTTATTCAAACACACACACACACACACACACCTCCCCCTATATAAATAACAATGATTGGATAGTGGATAGTGAATAGTGTTTAAGGATAATAATTTTTTAAGATATAAATATGTGTACGTATAAGTAATGATTTGATAGTGAATAAATATAATTATTAGAATACAAATAGTTAATTATCTATGTTGGAAACAAAAAAATTTAGATTTAAATTTATATGAAAATTTTTGTTAAATAGAATGTTTGGTAACGTAATTTCTCAAAGGGTCACGTAAATTTAAAAACGTGATTCCATACATAGCCAAAGAGTCCAGATATAATTATTTTGCAAACAACAAGAAGTTAATTGTAATTTAAACAAATCTTAGTGAAATTTACCTGTCATTTTTTACTCTAAAATCACCCTTGTTTCATTTTTGTTTCCCTCGCCAAAATAAGAGATCCTCAAGCAGCCTCACGGGCTCCATTGCATTAGCATAAAGCCATTCTTTGCCTTGTCCTCCATCCTGTTATTTCTTTATTTCAATAAACCAGAAAAGACACTAGAATATTTAAATGGAGGAAAATTCCTCGTCACAGCAAGTTCAAATCCTTCGTATAAAGCAGAAAAAATCAACCATAGTTAGGACACTTTCAGTAAGAACCACTGCTTTTTTAAATCAAAATCATTACAGAACGGCAATGGTCCCACTTGGAAATTCTGACATTCATTTCATCCCATCACATCTTTCACACATATGAACCACACAACGCCGTCATGTGCTCAGTTCTTGCAAAATGGGGTTCACGAACGATCATAACATTCTCTTTGCTGCAACAAACGGCAATGACCATTAGGAAAGCTGTCTGTCTCCCTTCACGTTCAAGATTTCAGGCTTTCTCAACCAATACTGCTCAAACCTTTGCCTTGCGTACGAGATGTAGTCAAAGTCGATGTGGTTGACATGCGCCTGTGGATCAGGGAACATTTCCCCAAGTTAAAATGCCACACCAATCTACCCTAACACCATAACTGGAAGAAAGCTGAAGCAGATTCAGTAGTATACCGAGATTAACCCCCACAGCCCCCAGAAGATGTGGTTTGCAAGAGTGTAATTCGCTGTATCGTCTGCCAGCTGCTCCATAGTAGTGTCATTGGGTTCTTGACCTGCGCATGTTCACGGAAAAGATGGTTATTTGATTATAAGGTATGTCATGATAACGAAATGGGTCTCTGTGAATCTGCTGTATATTCCATTTTTCGCGGTGCTTTTCAGCCGTTTATGGAAAATAAGCTGGGCATTGAAGACTGGGATAAGCATGAGGGCCTTTCGGACATTCGAGGACTACAAGATTTGCGTATGGTCGTGGCAGTCGGAACATGATTGTCCCCACATGCCAGCAGATGTTGCACAGGTGTAAGATTTTTTTTTCAAATATTTATCCCAATTTTAAATATTCAACGCAAATGGCCAATTTAAGACAATGAGGACTTGCATAACGCGTGACCACCTACCAATTCAAAGTTGGCGCCGTACGCTTCTTCTTCTTATCCTAATGATGTGGAAATTTGTCACCATGACGTGGCACAAAGTTTTACATTCTTTGACTATGTTTGTTTCTCGTTGCGTAATTTATTAAATTTTATACGTGTAATTTAATAAAATTTTTATTTAAATTTAAATTCAATTTTTCATGTTAACTAATATTCTTGAATATATATATATATATACATATATATATCACGCATGCTTACACATATACATATATATATTTATATCATAAAAATTAATTATTATCTCTACATATTATCATATTATCTAATTATAATTATATTTTTTTAAATATACTTAAATAAATTAAAATTTTCACCCCCACCAAAGTCTTATAACCAAATATCTTTCCCAGGACTCCTCCCAAGCATAGCCTTTAGGTCTGATATTTCCTTCTCTCTCCGTGCAAAATTAAGCTTGACCAACATGGTGCTCGTATTTAGTGGGGACGTTGAGTATGTGACCTCACATCTTAAAATCTCAAGCTGTACAACGGCTGTCAATAAATAAAATACTAGTATTATAATATACGTAAATTTCGTTGGAGGGTCCTTTTTTAAAAAAAAATATATAATTTTTGGTAATATATTTATTCATTTCATTTGATGAAAGGGAAACAGCATACATCAGCAGGATGGGGCAGTCCACGGTCACTGTTTCTGTTTGGCAGTAAAGCAAACAAATTACGAGACACCAACCTGCAGACTTCAGGTACTGCCGTATAAACTTTTGGCGCTCCTCTAGACCTGTTGCCAAGTTGAAGAGAAGAGCTAATTAAGGGATGGCACGAAGGCAATCAGACACAGATAAGAATCCACACACAGGAACACTGATGATGAAATAGGCATTGGCAATTTACGGACCAGGATATTTGCTGTAGTCCAACATGTGAGGTGTGTCCGTGTGATAATTTGCAGCCATCTCACAGAAGTGATTTGCAATATCATAGGCAACTGGGTTGTAACTTGCATATTCATAATCCTGTAATTCAGAGAAGAAGAGTGAGGGAAGAAAAGGTTAAATACAAAGCAGCAGTTAGCAAATTTTCAGTGGAAAGAAATTTTAAAAATTGTATCAACTGTAATATCCATTTATGAAAGCTCTGGCGAAGAAGAGAGATTGATCAAAGCTCATACAGGCAGGAGAACGTACTATTATAGTGACGGATCTACTCTCGTCATCGATCATTATGTTACCATATTGCAAGTCGTTGTGACAAAACCCAATCTCTTGATGGTTCCCTGATGCTGCCTCCTCTAATAAGTTGATTTCTTTCACTAAGGTATCCAGGTGACACTCCTTTGCAATATCAGGAGAGCAGAGACCTTTGGCCTTTCCAAGCCAGTTTCTGCAAAATGCGTACTAACACTCAAAACCAAATTCAATCTCCACATTATCTTTTATTGCAAACAGAATGGTACCTCAATCTGTTCCACAAGACAACGTTCTTTGAGCCAGGCATATCAAGATTATGAAACTCTCTCATTTTCGCAGCTATGAGAGCAGATATTTCCGGGTCACGAAGGTCGGCAGCTGATAGAGTCTGCAAATTGGACAGCAGAAGAAGCCAAATGATAAAAAAAAATAATTGATGTATTGTATATGCAGATATCGATGTCAACATAGCGCCTAAAAAATATGAGGACGGACAGCACCAGCTGTTTCTATATACTGCAAAAATATGCCAATTATCATTGATTGCAGGAGAAGAGAACTTCTGCCGGCGGATAAACAGAAAGGCCTATTACTATGCCGAGGAACAGCTTCGCAGGTAATTATTTTGATCAGTTCTGAGTTTTATACAGCCAAGAAGATGCTGGATCAAAGATCAACAACTGTTCTTAAAGAAATTTGTTTCACCGACAAAGTGTAAAAGACTTCATACTTCTCCAAAGCAGAGGACATGGCCAAACTCATAAAGTTAAAGGCAGTCAAAGAAACGAACGGAAACAAAAGTACTTAAAACTATAGTATGATGTTTGGCATACCCTTGCATGAATGAACTCCTCAACTCTTCCCTCCTGGAAGTGACCAAGAAGCTTAGGGCCATGACCATGCCTTGACAAATACTCGAAGGTCAGAATTTCCTCATGTCTGTTGAAGAACAGCTCGGCTCCGTCGCCGTAAATTCTGACTAAAACAGTCCTCGGAACATTTTCCGTTTCTGTAGGCCAGCTAATGCGATAAACCTCGTTGGTCATGGCACCACTCAGGTGAACCACCTTCAAAGCACTGAAATCAATCGCATCTCCCCAGTCCGAAGCAAGAGATGTTAGCAACTTCATTAACTCCTCGGGCAAAATACCTTCAAGAAATCCACCGGTCTTCACCGTCATCGATATATCTGCACTTACTTAACAAGAAGAACAGAGTCAATTCTAGTTCTAATCCAAAAATGGAACACCCAAGAAATCAGAACAGCCAAGAGCAAGAAATGTCAACTCCAACAACATGTAGAACAAGGATAATTCAAGGAAGCCGCGGACAATAATTCAAGATGCAGATGAACAAAATGCTTACCGCCAGAAGAAAAGGATAGCCCACAAAATCGAAGAGCTCAAAGAGTGAGAAATTTCTCCGAAGGGACTTCCGCAGACAAGCTGAAACCGTCAATAATTCTGTATACACGTAGAGAGAGAAAGGAAGAAGAGATAAGCGAGTGATATTAAACGGCGGCACGAGAGGGAATTTATAGTTCTTCTTGGAATAAATTGCCAGCATATCTGAAATTTCATATAACAGATTCTCGTGGGGATACGCTAACAACACGCTGTGGAACGCGTATAGATTCTGCCAATGGGAAGTGGACACGTGAGCTGCTGTGCACGTGCCGAAAAACCTGGAGCATCTGCAAGTTAACGACCAAACTGACGTCGTAGGTGGGACTCTTCCTTCAATGCCATGGGACCGTTGGGATTTGAACACGTGTACATTTAATTTTTTGTGGATTTATCTGGATGGATGCCAACGGTAGGATTCGGGTTTAATATATTAAATTATTGAGCGGTTCCGTCCAAGCCACGTTGGATAGCATGAAAAATTAAATTGACCTTTCATATAGTTATTAATTTAAAATTTATCAAACTGAAGCCTGCATCTCAGATGGAGTATTTAATGAGAAGAAAAACGAAACCCTTCATTTCCATTAGCAAAATTTGGTTTTGGCATCATGGATTTATGGTTTGTTGCATAACAAATGAATAACATAATAATCGAGACTTTATTCAATGGGGACAAGTCATGGCTATGTTTGGGAGAGGCGTTTTTTTATTTTTTTTGTTGGTGAAAATATTTGGTAAGCGTTGTATTGAAATAATTAATATATTTAGAAGGAAAGTTTTATTAAGATGAAAAGTATAATTTGTTTAAATATATATATATAAATAAAAATAAATGTAAGTATATATGTGATATATATAAGTGTTGATTGAATTGTTAATAAACACAATAATTAAAAAATAATTAGTTAGTTATCTATATAAAAGAAAGAAAAATTGAATTTGAATTTGAATGAAAGTTTTACTGAATAGTATGTTTGATTGTATAATATTTGAGATGATACTTTAGAATTGAAAGTTAGCTCCCAAACATAACCTATGTTTTTAGTTCATGCCTTATCGGATTCATTACCTCTCTTTATCTATATCATTTCAAAAAATGGCAATCATAAATTAAATTTATAATTTAATTACTTGTTTGGTGCAAGTTTCTCCTTCATAAGAAATTTTTGGGATTATGTAAGCTCTCAAAAAATTCACAATTTTGTTAGTTCATTGAATCAAACTTCTTTTATAATTAGAAGTGAATGGAGTTGAGTAGAATGCATTATACACTATCAGAGACGTCTCATATTGGAATGTTCAATTTAAGATAGGTAAATTTCGTCTTAAATTAGGAACAACTTTTATAAATCTGTTTCAAAGTCGTGTCAAAACTATAACAAAAAATATTTTTTTTGAAGGAAAAAAACCATCTTAAAGTTGACTCAAATTTGAGATTATTCCGTATCAGTCTCAACCTTGAATGGTTTTGGCACGGGTTTACCTTTTGGTCCCAAAATCTATTCTAAATTCATCCTAAAATAATTGACAAAAAATTAAATTAAAATCATTCTAAAACTGTGCCAGGATGTCCTTTGGCACAATTTTGGACAGCTTATTCATATGGGATGCAAAAGGCACTCCTAAGCCGTCCCAAAATTATGAAAAATAATATAGAAAAAAATTCATCCTAAGCCATCCCAACTTTTGGGATGGTTTTGGCACAAACTGACCATTTAGTTTCAAACTTTTATCCCAAAGTTGTTCTAAATATAATTTGAAAAAAAAGAAAATATAACTATTTTAAAGTCGTCCTAAATTCTAAGACAATTTTGGCACAAATTTATCCTTTAGTTTCAAAATTCGTTTCAAAATAATTTGAGAAAAAATACAATAAAACTATTGGGACAACTTGTTCACATAGAGTGTAAAATATGTCCCAAAACCATGCCAAAAAATTTGGAGAAAAAATAAAATAAAATCGTTCCAGAGCAATCCCAATTTTGGGATAGCTTGTTTACTTGTCCCAAAGTGACGTGCAGACAGACTTTCAATGTCACGCTTGACATTGAGATGATAGGCGCGATGTTAGCACCGAGGACCAATTTGCTCCCAATTTGTGGAACATATTTTGGTTCCTATCCCAAAATGTTTTAAATTTTGAAAACCTCCATCTCTTCCTCATTTTCAATTCCCACCAAAAACTTCCCAACACTTTTCTCTCTCTGGATAGTTCCCCAACGGAGTTATGGTTTCCTCAATACTCCAATAAATCAAACTTAAAAAAATCCAACACGAGTTAGGTACTCCCATTTTTTCATTCTTTAACACAAAAATTAGGGTGAGAATTCAAGAGTTCTTGTTTTTGGTCCTTTTCTTTCAAATCAAACAAAGCCCTTAATTTTTGGTCCAATTTGCGTTGTAATAATTGTATAATATATTAAATTTGATATTCATGTTTGATTGGTTAAATTTTAGCGTGTTCTTTATATACCCTAATCATGTGGACAATTGAGAACTCTAAGGCAGGTTAGGGTTTTGTTTGGTAAATTTTTGGGATAAACATGCTATAAAATTTGTCACTAATTAGGGGTTCATGCTTGATTTCATTTGTGGGGTAGAAAAATGACCAAAATATTGGACAAAAAATGTTAAAGATTGCTCATGAGTATTTGATGAAATGCCTCTGAAGGGTTTGCGTGTATTCTTCCGTTGAATAGACAAATGTAATTATTTTTTGGTCCTTTTTCTTAAAATCGAACAAAGCCCTCAATTTTTGGTCCAATTTGTGTTGTAGGAATCGTATAATATATTAAATTCGATGTCCCTGTTTAGTTGATTGAATTTTAATGTGTTCTTTATATACCTTAGTCATTTGGATAGTTGAGAACTCTTTGCTAAGTTAGGGTTTTGTATGGTAAATTTTTGGAAGAAACATGCTATAAAATGTGTCACTAATTAAGGGTTCATGCATGGTTTCATTTATGGGATGGAGAAATGACCAATATATTGATCAAAAATTGCTAAAGAATTGTTGCACATAACATATTTGTTGAAATGCCTCTGAGGGGCTTTTCATGTATGCTCCCGTCAAATAGCCAAATATATTCAATCATCGCTTTTAACATAGTATAGAAATAGAAGTCTAGATAGCTTGGGTGCATTGTTCTTGTCTTGTTTGTTTGTAGAGGAAACACAAATTATTTTTGGACAATACAATGGATACTAGATCCATTGTTTCGAGGTTCCATTAAAAACAAAGTAGGATTGGTTTCGAATTTTCAAGATTTGACATCTTCACTTTCTTATTGTCTACTTCATTATCATACGTAACAGTTGTATTTCTATATATTTGCTTACTTCTTTTGGTATAAACCATGCATGCTAAATTGGTTATTACTAGTGTTGCAAATATAATGACGTGCCTATGATTTGATGATTACTCTTATATTTACATGTCTCTGAACAGAGTAAATTCACATAGTACTTCGTGCACAATTTCAGAGAGTAAGTACAATTTTTAAAATATGTCTACATACACTGAAATTTTGTGTGTCTCATTAATGGTCCCTTAATTATATAAGAAATAATAGAAAAATTGCAATAAGAACAAAACATCGTCGAAAACCTAAAAAGATACAAATTAGATGGCAGTGGGACTACATCTAGCTCCACTAATAGCAATATGATAGTCCTTAATACACTGGTAGATTCAAAAAGGGTCGGCTGTTAGGAATGGGTTCTGAGACTATATCCTTTAAGGAGTTATCCTGCGAATCAACTAGCTTCATTTTGTCACCTAACACTGAGTTACGACGAATGCAAGAGATATTAAAATGTACTTAGTAGCAACTACGCAAGAGAGATACTGAAATTGATCATTACAAGATCAGACTTGTACAAATAGAGGCGAAATTAAACAAATTCAGGCGACTTGCTGCTAGAAAATTTGGGTTGGACTCTCTTAATGATGATAAAGGTGAGGAAGATGATAAGAACATTGAGAGCTAAACGTATATCATGTTTGCCCAACATTTTGTAGTTCCTATATCTTGTTTAGTTTGTAATGAATGCAATTGTATACTAATTTCGTTGACAGCAAGTGTGGATTTGTATCAACTCATTTAGTATGTATTAATATAAAAAATATTACATATTTGTATTGTCATGTATTTCTTTCAAATTTCCGTGTATTGCCTTTTCGAATTTATTGTACAAAGCTGGCAAAAAATTCTTTAAAATTATTTACCAAAATTTGTAAAAAAAATTATCCCAAAATCATGCCAAAAAACATAATCTAAAACTATGCCAAGAAAGCCCGCCAAAGTCGTGTTAAAAATCTGTCCCAAAGTCATATCAAAAAAACCATTACAAACTCATGCTAGAAAAACCCATTCTAAAATTTGGAACGAGATCATTTGGAACAGATTCAGATATGTCCCAAATTATACATTTTTTGGTAGTGATCATAAATTGCATTTGGACAAATTAGATTTTATATATATATATATATATATATATATTTGTATGTATGTGTGTGTGTGTGTGTGTGTATATAGAGTCATTATATAGAAGAGAATTAACCAAAAAAACAAAAAACACACTACCACCATACAATTTTGGCCGGTACGTGGTGTGAATATTTCATAAAATAATCAAAAAGCATAGTTTAATATGTGAAACAGTAGAAGTTTAAAATATTTGTTACCCAAATTTAGATTCACAGATGTTTAAACTGGCCAAAGTTACTACGGTGCTAACAACAACAACAACAACGTTCATCACAAATTATATATTACAACACTTGATGTATATATAATTAAATAAATAAATAAATTATACTTTCAATTATAATTTTTAAAACATTTATAAGGTAAGAAAAAAAGAATGAAAGAAACTTGAAGGAAAAAAGATAAATAGAATAAACAAAAATTAAAGAAACAAAGAAAAATATATAAAACAATAAGGACATCATAGTAATTATACATTTAGTAATAAAAAAGAGGTATATATTTTTAATTTATTATTATTATTGTCGCCGTCGTCATGGTCGTCGTCATTATCTAAAAAAGCTTTAAAAAAATAAAATCATGTCCTTAATTCTTTTTATCTCGTTCGCACGAATAATATATATGATTTCGTATAATGGTTTAGAGGTCCATCAAGTATCAGGAACGTCAAATTGTACATGTATATGTTTGAAAATTTATAGGTTAAATGTGCATCTATCTATTTTTGTGTAATAAAGTATCATGAGCTGCAAAATCTTTTCAATTTTTGGTATATGTTTTTGAATATTTTGTTTTGAAAATTATATAAAAGTAAAAAAAGTAAAATTTAAAAAATATAATAAGTAAATATGTATTTTTAAGATGTAAAATTTTAAAATAAACATAGCCTTTGCTTTTAGTTATAGTAGGGCTTTAATCATAATTTAAAAAAAAGCCTTTTTTACACAAAAGAAAGGCTGAAAATTGCAAAGTGGATTGTTTGGACACAATGATGATTCATCATAAACCAATCACCCTTGACGACTTTGAAAATTAATTAAAAATATTGTTTATTATTGTTTTTGAACATGTGTTTTCAAATATATATTTTTTGAGAATAGTATAAAAATAAAAAAATAAAATAAAATTTTATAAATATAATAATCATAAGATATATTTTTAGGAGTTAAAATAGAAAACGTTCAAGTACTCAATTCAATTAGTTCCAACACTCATTAAAATAAACTACATCAAAACTATCAATAAAATGGAAGACTCTATGCCGCTTTAATTGTCTTGATTATGACATGTATGACTTTATGCGAGTAATAACGGCTCCACATCATTTATCATTTATTACGTAACTAGTACGATTGAAAAATTATTGTGAAAAGATGGGAAGCCACAATCTCTAGAGTTGTAATACACGAGTGTCGCGCTATGCGCCATCCTCACATTTGTTAAAGTATTTATTTATAAAAATAAAAAAATAAAAAATACCAAATTTCATGATAATATAAGAATTCTGTGGAAATTGTGAAATATAATAGTATTAAATTGAACTACAACAACCAATAATTTTTCTAAAATTACTAAAAAAAACTAAAATTTGTCTAACAAGTACTCCGCTATTCTCAAATTGGGTTTGTAATACTATATAAAGGAAATAGAGAAAAAAATTTAAAAAATAAAAGTAAAAAAGTTTAATGATAAAAGATTTTTTCTTAAAAAAAAAGCATAAAAGATTTTATTTAAAAGAAACCGTGCCTAGTAATTCATCTTACAAAGATATTAAAGTTGAAAATAAATTAACATATATACATGATACAGAAAAAACTAAAAACATAAAGATAATTTAAAAATTAGACGCTTACATATTTCACTGCCTCACCATTACAGCTAAAATAATTTAAAATTATAAATGTATGCATTTTGCTCATCATATACTTTGTTTATTTATACAAATAAATAATACTAAATCTAAATAGGTTTTCTAAGACCACGTCGTTAAGACCAATCTTTGGCAATTGACTTCTAACCCTCCGAATATTGGCCAACAAAAAGGTTTCAAAAGCATTACTCTAAGTAAGAGAACAGCATAATTTTATTTGAACTTCAGAGATTTTTGGGGAGCGTTAACTTTTTCAACTTATATGTTGAAAGCAAAATGAAATGAGAAAAGAAAAGTGACATTTATATGTGTGGATACTTAGAAAAATAGCTTACAGTCTTAAGAATTATAGTTGAGATATGATATTTTACTCATTTATGTATGTACTTATTCTCAAGCTCGTAGGCAATTCTCTTATGTTTCGTTGAACTAAAAGTCCCCAATTGTTGTCTATAGTTTCATCACTAAGATCCAACTAATGGTGTCAATGGGTCGGGTCATATACCCATTATACCCACATCTATACATTTTGTTATTCATAAATTCTCATGCTCTACTCTATTCTATAAACATTAAATTCGTTAGATATTGCCCAATGGATAGGATGAGTATGAGCAAAATGTATTATATTGGGTCAACTTTTAAATAATATTTTCTTATGTTTTTCTGTAATTAATTTTGTTACTTCAATTAATTTCAAAAGTTTAATTTTAATGCAACATTTTTTTAAATCTATTTTTAAAATTATTCTATACAAATATATAATGCTATGATTGAATTGAGAAAAATATTTTATTCATTACTAATATTCTATTTATAAAATGCATTTGATTCATTTTATTTTTTCTCTTAAAAAATTGGTATTAAATTAAATTAATGTTTATTTTACTTTTGCAAATAAAATTTATCCAAAAAAACAGGAAATTTTAGAAAAAAATTATAAAATTAAATTAAATTAAGATTGAGATTAAATTTGAAAAAATAACAATATTTGTAAAAAATATTAAATTAATTCACCTAAATATTAAGCTCAACTGCACATGACCATTCATTTGCATCTATTAGATTTAGAAAAAATAAATAAATATGACTTCATTTAAAATGCCCACGAGCATTATTGCGTACATATTGAAAAAAAAATACTGTAGGTATGGGTAACACTATGAATCCTAATAGGTGTGGATATGGTATGAATAATATATTTTATATTGGAGTTGGGGTCAATAGGTGTAATATTTTATAGGTATGGGTAGGGTAAGACCCTACTACTTACTCATCTACACTCAACAGATCCAATCATAATTAATAACTTGGGCCATGGCAGGATTATGGTGCTTTAGTTGAGCTTTATCACAAAAATTCGACAAGTCCAATCAAAGCTAGCAATTAGACTGACACACATAGAGCATGAAATAAATCATACAAACTCATGAATATAAATAAACCTACACTAACAAAGAATAACTTGTCTCGATGTAATAAATTGAGGTTTTGGCGATTGACGAGAAATCAAAACAAACCCAATTCATTTTCAACTGTGGCTCGTTCTATGTAAATAACACCGGGAAGGTACAAATTGGGCTAAAATAGCGTAGAAGATAGTGAGAAGTACTAAAATGTAATACCACAACTAATGTGAAGCTAAATGAAGGACATGGTGACACTTTAAATTTTTAAATATGGATAAGATTTTGATTATATTATTACAAAAAATTAGTGTAATAAAAATTCATAAAAAAAATATAATGGTTTAAATGGTCACTAAACCTAATAAAATTCATAGCCAGTAAAATCGTTAATGAGATAATAAATCCTAGATAAATTAAATGTAACCGGCAAATTTACTGTCACAAAAAATATTGACAATAATTTCAGCATGCCAAAATTCTAAAACTATGAATCATGTTCAAAGTTCTAATGCTTCTTGTTCGTATGTTTGTGTGTGTGTGTGTTGATATACAAAGATATCTTTGGTAATTTGAGATATTTGTGATCTGAAGTACCTTATAGTTTGAGGCTAAAACGCTTTTGAGTATTTCTTTAGTTTAAAATTGTTATTGAGTTTGTGCAGAGCGCTAGCAGTGGCAAGAGCTGCCAATCCAACTGATACGTACGACGTGCGCGCGCGCGCGCGCGGGTATTAGGTTTCCATCCTGTACTCTCAGGTTGTTTGCAATGTCATAAGTTCTTCAGGATTAGATTTCACTCCACTACATCCAGATTTGGTAAAGTGAAGGACGTTTTCTTCTTGTGTCGTAAAACTTCATCTTCTGGATCTAGCATTCTAATGTTCTGATAAGTGCCATTGCTTGTGATCTGTTAGTTGCAATCCTTGTTTGATTTGATGGCTTCAACAGAAGGCAAAGTTTGGCTTTCATAATAAGTATTATTGGCTTACATATCATCTGCATTATATTTTTCCGAACGTTAATTTGCTTATTGGAACTCTTGGGTGAGTCATTAAGGCAGTTCGTGGTTTGACGGTGAAACTTATTTTAAAGGGTCTCTACTGAGAATTGAGTGCAAACGTTGCTCGAGCTGTGCGGTAAGTTGTGAGAGGGGATCAACGTGTAAAACAAGATATGTTTTTAGTCAGTGATGACAGACCTGGAATTTTACCAAAAAGAAGGTATATATTATCTGTTGTGATCTACATACAAATATATATAGATTGCTACCCAATATTAAGTAAACAATGGACTGAGAACGGGAAAATCTCCGTGGCTGCGTAAGGAAGACGATGAACCGTAGACTGGAGAGAGAAGGAGAAATCCCTGCTTCTGCTGTTTCGATACATTCGCCTATATATAGAAAACCTCGACATTTTTTATTCAAGAAATAAGTGGGTACTTATGCCATTTAGCTTGCCAGTTTTATTCAAGGAATACAAAAATTTTTCTGCGAGTCCCCTCCTTTCAAAATCATCTCCAAACTCTCTTGATTCTACACATATGTTACCTGTGTCCATGCATGAATCGATTCTCGAGTTTCTCGTAGCTGTGCTTGAAAACTGTTGTGTTAAAGGAGCAAAACAGATATATATATATATATATATATATGTATATGCATACGTGTGTGTATACTCCATTTAGGCTGCAGGTATTGTTTGAGGAGGCAGCAGCTTCGATCTTCTATTGTTCAAATGTGTATACACATGTGGAGTGCTCAAATTTGGCGGAGATCACAGATTGTCACAACACTTTCGGTCCACGATAGCAACAACTCCTTAGCAAGTGGTTGGAGTACATGTTTTCAAGGGTTTTTCTCGATTTGTTGGTCTGGGAATTAGTGCTGTTCAATGGTTAAATCGAATCGGATCAGACCAAAACTTCAATACTAAATCAGAATCACGTACTGAATTTTGAATAAAATTTTTGAGTTCGATTCAATATGTCCTGAATTTTTCTTAATTAGTTTCGATGTAATTTTCAATAAATCAAATTTTAGCAAAAAAATTATAAATTATAAATTAAATTATTTATCACTAATTCACTATCTATCACTGATAATTTTTAAAATATATATTTAAAAATTAAAAGATAAAAAGATGGGTAGGAAGTACTTATCAATATTCAATTTGTTTAAACTTATCAATTACATATTTGAAATATTTTCATAACTAGATAAAAAGTACTTCTTTAAGATCATCCATTAACTATTCAACAATGACATAATTTTAATTTATCTAAAAATTTTATAAAATATCAACAACATTTTATAAATAATTCATAACTATTATTTTGATAAAATTTTTATAAGGTTTTGCTATTATTTTGATTGAGTTATATATCTTTATTATTTTAACTGAAAATTTTCAAATATATTTTAATTGTATCATTTGAAAGGGCAAACTACATTTATGTTTTATATATAAATTAAAATTTTTAATATTCTCAAAATTTTCACCTAAAAATTCATAAAACATAAAATAAAAACTATACATAAAAAATTAAAAATTAATATATTGTATATATGTATATGTGCTATAGTTAAGATATATTTAAATAATACTAAAGATGCATAACTATATTAATTTATCATACTCAAAAATGCATTTAAACCGTTTATTAGTTTATGTATATGCATAATTATGGATATTCCATAATTTCATAGAAATTTCTATAATTTTATATTTCTAAAATACATATATTAAAATGAAATCATGACATCTTATCTATTTATATATGAAATCGTTATACACTAATCTGTTAACAAAATATACATAATTATATTAATTTACAATATTTACATTTCACAAAGAAATTATGTGTATTTTAATATACTTTCTTACATTTTTGTAAAACTAAACTAAAATTTATATAAAGAATTTTATAATTTGAAATTACAAAATAAATTGTTCATACATTCAGATAAAATCATATATGAAATAATTATTATAAAATTAACATATTGTCACCAATTAATATATCATTTCTATATATATATTAATTTGTAATTTCAATTTATAAACTTTGAACAAAAGCTCGAAGACTCAACTCAAATTTAAATATTTTAAATTCGGGCCAAGCATTAATCGAGACGGTCTACAATACGTGTGAGTCATGAGACTCATCTTCCATCCGTCGCACGTATCACTCTCGAATCCCCACTTCGTTGTCAAATAGTTTCTTCCATTCCCTATCTGTGGTCTTCCCACAGGTGCTTTTGGGGAACTAAAAAATATCTCATTTAGTTTAAAAACTTAAATTTCAAAAAAAATATATTGTTGAAATTTTATAAGAATTAATAACTTTTATGTGATAGTAATAATAATAAAAAACTAAACATCATCAATATAATAAAATTAATAACATTCATATTGTTTTATTATATAAAATGAAATGAATTTGTAGAAAATTGCAAAATAAGTTGGATCAGACTTAATTTTTTAGAGATTTCAAGTTACAATGGTTTTATTTTTATTAGCTTATAGACTATTTATTAAACTTAATACTTGTAAATTATCAAATATTTTATAAAATATTTGCTGGCGTTGTGGATCACCGGAACCCCAGTATAAAATATTTGCTGGCGTTGTGGATCACCGGAACACCAGTGATGTGGGAATGCTTGGTGGTTGTGCATTGGGCCCCACCGGTGTCAGTCATTTCATTTTCTAAGACTGTACTCTCATTTAAAACTAGTGGCGTACGTGGCATTATTTCAATCACTATTTTCAGCAATTAAATATGATATCTTTTAATTTTTATTTTGGAATTTTTTTTTTGAATCGAATCATTGTTTGGCGAAAAAGTTGTATTGAATCAATCAAACTCGGCTTTGTTTGGATCTATTTTTCATCCTCCCTGCTACATCTTATTCAATCATGTAGACTTCTAATCATATAATTTAATAATTTTTTAAAAAATTTAAATTTAATTTTTTTTATATTTATAATTAATTAATTATTTTTTATTTATTATACTTATTTATAATTAAATTAATATATATATTTATAATTAAATTAAAATATATCATATATATATATTTTATATTTATTTATATATTAAAAATTAATATTTATTTTTATACACTATTATATCATCTAATTATTATATTATTATACATATATATTTATTTAAATAAATTAAAATTTTTAAATATTTAATTTTTACAACGTAAACAAGACGAATTTCCAAACCCCGCATCCCGACATAACCATGGTTTTGAGAGAGATATATTGGAAGATTTCCTGTCAGGCCGATATGTACTTCTTAATGCGTTCCGCGAAGTTTGATGACCTCTTTGTCATGTCTAATCTCGTTCACACGTTAATTATTATAAATAATAATGATAATTGTCAGAAATAGGACCCTACAGTCTGTCCCACGTTAAGTACGCATTACTCTTCAACCAAATCACAATAAAGTAATACACATTTGCCCAATGATTTGATTCATCTAATTTGATTTTATTTTTAACATAATTCATTTAGATAACAGATTTGAATTTTAACACAATCAAGTTGAATTGATAATTCTAAGACGAATATGATATAACCTTCATGTTTTCATGCGGCCTTTTCTTGTCTCTAAGCCCTTTTTAATGTTGATGATGATGATAATAATAATTGATTAGAACTTATATTTTAGAAATTAGAGCATTACTGTTGTACAACGCTGAAGCTCGTTACGTACGTCTTAGCCTTGTGAAGAGGGACGACGACTTCATCTTACACGTGTACCGCCTCTTTATCTTGCCTCATCGATCTCTAGTCTGACTACACGGAATTTTCTATGCAATTGTGTAATAATCTTGTGATGACACCCGACCATGTGACCTATCCCCAGGCAGCGGATTTTTCCTTTTTTATTTCTTTTTTTTTTTTGGGTAATGACGTCCTTCCAATATAAAGATTCCTTTATTATTTTCTTTATCATTTCTCTTTTATTTTTTATTTTCTATTCCTTTTCTGTTTGTTTTTTTTTGCACCTTTTCCTCAATTCTTCGAATTACTTTTTATTTTATGCTTTTGTTATATATTTGTTTGTATTTTTTTCCTTTTTTAAAAAAAATTTCGCATTCTCTCTCCTTCTCTTTATTCTTTCTATTTTTCTGTTTTATTTTTTTAATTTTTTTTGTATTTTTTACTTCTTTAAATTATTTTTATTTATTATCTTAAAAAAATATAATTGAAGCAAATATAAGAAATGAATAAATTTAAAATCAAACTCCTCGAATTGGATATGAAGATATGTGTGCAAAAACAAGTACAACATGTCCATGAAAAGAGAGATACGCAGAAGAGAAAATTAAGAAATAATTTGAAGAAATGAATAAAAAATACAAAAACATAAGTTAAAAATACAATAGTACAAAAACATAGAAAATGATTTTAAAATTAATTTCAAAAAATTTCTTAAAATTGATTTTAAAGTCTTGATGTGGAAAGGATGGCAACCAAATTGATAATAGGAATGAAAAAGGAGCTTTTAAAGTCTTCTGATGTGTATTAGAAATTCTTAGACTTAAATTATCTTACTTTAACAGTAATGTGTTAACTATAGGTAACAAATGTAGCTAAATGTAATATATATACACACGCGCACACACCAAGTTAGTGGTTCATATCAATTTTGAATTAAATTTTTAACGCATGCTCGGAACTAAAGATTTTAGTTTGCCAGTCAATGATTGAATTGATTGTTATTATAATTATAACAATATTATAGTTTATAAATAAATATTTAGAATAACTTGTAATAATGATCAATGATAAAATAATATATAAGTCAATTTTTAAGATACGAATATATATAAAATGCAGACCCAAAGGCTAACATAAAGACCAAAATTATATTATATCTCTCCTTTTCTTCTCTGTTTTGTGAGAAATTTTATATTTTCTGTCAACTTTTCTTAACACACACACACACACACATCTTTTATGAATTCATGAACCAAACATAATGTTAAGGACCATTTCAGATATTCATACCCTAAAGTAAATGCTACTAGTCGATCAGCAGTTACAATTTTGACGGTTTAGTCAACTCAAATAATGTAACAATCATAAATTAATTTTGTCTTCATGTTTTCCTAAACATATACCCGCGACATAATTTTAAAAGTTATCTTTTAATTGACGCAAACCGCTGAGAAGGTGACCAGATAAGATGTAATTAGAAAAATTATATTTTAAATCACAAGAAACCGTAATTGCCCAGGATAGTTTAATCCATTGAAATCATGTCCAAATGTTGTCTACTTGAGAGTGCATGACTACAATTTTTTTGAGATAAAATTTTTATTTTTTTAAAATAATAATTTGATGTCAAAGCATACTACCATTAGCACAATAGTCAGTGGGGAACGGGATAACAAAAGGTGTTAAGGCGTATATAATATAGACGACCTGTCATTGACTCCTTTTTACCCTATAGTGCACATTTGACAGACTCTGCAGCTTTTTACCCTATAATGTATATTCGACACACTTTTCAGCTTTTTCATTAAAAATGATTCTAAATAGCCAACCCAGACAGCTTTCTTTCACTTTATTAAAGTAGATTTCATGCCCCATCGTGCGATTTTTGCCTCATGTAAATTCAATCGATACTTTATAATATTCTGTTAAAATTAAAAAAAAAGACTAAAAATATATCATGTATTCACATGTCAATTGGAAATAAATTAAGATTACACTCTCACACATCCTTCTAATACCTTCGTGCATTTTAAGAATCACTCTCTTACAGTAATTAATTTGTTTGAGATTAAATTAGATTCATGAAAAACTGCGTGTGCTATTAGGACCAGACTCTAATGGTGTCTGCCGGCGACGATGTTGACGAACATTATCATTCGTAATTAGGCGTGCTCGCTAATTCCTTTTCTTTTTTGGGTTTTCATGAAACTGTTTTTAGAAAGGAATTCAGCAAAAGAAAAGACACAAGTTTTTTTTTTTTTCGTTTTGGATATTGATATAAGCATGCATCTCGCAAGCCTATGAAGTAGCTTGGCAGAAGCTAACTGTGGATAAATGGAATTTATGTCCTCTATTTTTGCACGTTTAGTGATTTTGTCTTTTAATTTTTAACACTAATAAAAATATTTTAAATTTCCAAAAAAATTACCAGCCAAATAGACACGCCGGATCTCATTCTCATGATATAAAATGCTGATATGGGAAAATTGACTGAAAATATAAAAAAAAAAAAACAAGAAAAGCCAGAAATTTTAAAATTTAATTTTTTATCTTCAAAAGAGTCTATAGTTTAAAATTTGGAAACTCAAATTTCTGAATTAAAATTTTATATGTGCAATATTTTTTTTCTTGATTCAGGCAATTTCAAATTTTTTTGGTTTATATGTTATATAATATAAATATTTACTTTTATACTTTTTATAATTTTTTTAAAAAATATTGTACATATTTTAGAAAATATATTACAATATTGTTCCTGCATGATACTTTGAATTAATATTTTTAAATTTTATTTTAATATACATATAATACATAAGATATATATTTATATTTTTCAAATAATATATATTTGGAATAAATAATCGATATTGAAATTTATATTTTTATGGTTTATAATACATAAATAATTGATATTGAAATTTATATCATAATTTTATGGTTTATAAATATTACATATATAAATAAATAATTGATAACTGATATTTCATATTTTTTTGGTTTGTATGTTTTAAAATATAAATATTTATTTTTATATTTTTATAAAAACTTTTTTAAAATATTGTACATATTTTTGAATATATTACAATATTGTTCCAAGATGATATTATGAATTATTATTTTTAAATTTGATTAAATTTTTATTTTTATTTTAATATACATATTATGCATAAGATATATTTTTTTATATTTTTCAAATGATATATTTGGAATAAATAATTGATATTGAAATTTATATTTTTATATAAATTTCATATTTTTTGGTTTATATGTTGTAAATTTTAAATATTTATTTTTATATTTTTACAAAAAAAAATTAAAATATTTTACCTATTTTAGGAAATGTATTCCAATATTGTTCCTGTATGATATTTTGAATTAATATTCTTAAATTTTAATTTTAATTTTTATGTACATATAATACATGAAAAATATCTTTTATAATTTTCAGATGATATATTTGGAATAAATAATTAACATTGAAAAATTTTTTATATGAATTTCAATTTTTTTTTGGTTTATAAATATTACTTCATAAATGAATAAAATTTTTAAATAGACAAAGATACGGGATATAATTTGCAATTAATCTAACTAAGTGTAGCTTGAGCGCGGCTAAGTTAAGACTATGGCTAGGCCAATATTAGGTAAGAGATGGCTGCTCCGGTGGCTATTGTACAATCAATTTCTATAAATACAAGTCCTAACCGTTAGAACAACAAAAGTAACGGAGACAAATTACTATTTTGGAGAAAGAATATGTAATTTTAATTGGAAAAATTCCCAGCAAAGAATTGCAAATTTTCACTTGTGAAAAACTATTATCAATGTCTACAGTTGATATCTATTCGAAGTCACGATCACGTGGAATTGACAGCCCCCAACGACAGTTTTTCTTATAATATATAAATTTATATAAACACCATTACACGTGGGAGGCCATGGCTTTGACCCCCAACCTATGCACAAAAAATTCGAAATAAGTCCATGCAAATTTCACAATTGTCAGAATAAAATATTAAGTATTATTCCCTAAAAAAATATCAACATATAACCAAAAAAAGCAGAAGAGAGGGTTTGAAAAATTACTTAAATTTTAAGTTAAGAAATTCAAATCTATCTAATTTGATCTAACTAAGCGAGTAATCATGAAGCTCATATAACCTATATGTAGATGACGTACAAAATGGGCCTGCATGATTCCTAAAACCCCTCCCTGACTATATGGCGATTTACCTAAGTAAAATTGGCTATTTTTGAGAGTGAATCTAAATTTGCAAAAATTAGTATTTTGGCATGGAGTATAATTTTCTTAAGATAAACTCCCCCACTTTTAATACTTGGGCGCACTCCCCCACTTTTAATACTTGGGCCCATCTTGTGACATCTTCGGCCATCTTGTACACATTAAAGCCTTTCATCGCTTTCACACACCACTTCTTGTGTCCTTTTTCTTTTTACGTGGGATCCCACAGCTCCATTGCTTCATATTGTATGATTCATGGTTCCCCGAACCAGGGAAGCAAAGATTCCACGAAATTATGTTGACAGTAATTGAATTGACAACACAGGTGAGGTTGTCAAGCGGGGCGTGGGCTGAACATCCAATTTTAGACGATGACGTTCAACTTACGTGTCAAAAATATACTAGTTGATGCCTCTTTGTTGGCAAAATATTTTTGCTACGTGTGTTTGGGAGAAAAGTTTGGAAAATTTGAGCAGTTTTTATATATATTAAATATGTAATAATTATTAGATAATTTGATAATGTATAAATTTATAAGATATTAAAATATATAATATAAATAAAAAAATTATAAAAATAGGTATTGATTTAATTGTGAATAAGTATAATGATTAAGAAATTATTAATTAGTTATAAAAATAAAAAAATTTAAATAAAATTTTATATTATAAAATATTTAATTTGAAAAATTTTTAATTAGAGATAAACAGCGGTAAAATTTGGAACCAAACCTAGCCTTTGATTTCTTTGGTTGGTGAGTGGTGGCGGCGTCTGAGCATGGCTGTTGTCGACGTGATTAACCTTACTCCATCGTCCTGTACTTTTATGGGCCCAGTTTAAATTTACACAAAGTATCAAACAAAAATTACAGAAATAAAAAATATGGATCCCAGTCGTAGTTGCCATCCAATTACGCATAAAAATAAATCAGAAATTAACAGTGGCTCCTCATTGGACGATGAGGATGACTTTTTGAGAAGGATAAACGAAGTGTTGATATAAGTGAATAAGGACCTCGCAAGTTGCAGTATCATACCATTCGGAGGAAAATTTTCTGAAAAAAGGTCATGGGTGATGGGATTAAAAGATTCTGCTACACGGTGTGCTTATTGGCTTCCGTTGCCCTGAATCTCTTCTTTCTCATCAGCCCATACTTGGACAGTGGGCTGTGGAAACAGCAGAAGCAGGAACTGGTGAGTTGGACCAGAAGAGCAGCAGAAGAAGCAGCAGCTGTGGCAGCAGTTTCCTGCTCCGGGCATGGACGAGCTTATCTGGACGGACTTGTTGATGACGACGGCGAGACGCCCAGTTGTGAGTGCAACACATGCTATGGAGGTCCTGACTGCTCTGTTTTTGCACCTGACTGTGTTGCTGATGCCGACAGGTTTTCTTCCTCATCTGCCTCATCTCCGTTCTCCTCCTTGTGTATGTTACAGATGGTGTTGTTCTGGATGTTTAACTCGTATAGGATGGCAGTATTGACCACCAATTGTTGGTTTGTTTTGAGATATCTTGCGACTGTTTCCAAACAGAGATTTTCAATCTGTCTTGATTTCTTAAAACTTAAACGGGAAGAAAAATTAAAATAAACTCGTAAAGTTGGTTCTAGTGTACAAATCATGGAGCAAGGGCTGGATGGGAAGTTCGCCATGAAGGTTGTGTTACAGAGAGTTCTGAAATTTTCTTCTGGGACGCTTAAACAGGAGGACCAGTCGGGGTGTTGATGTAGGTCTGTAAGAAGGTTAAGAATAATTATATAGTTAGGCAGTGTAATGGTTCCGTTTGCTATGAATATATGAACTTTACAAAGAAGCACAAATTAAGAGGTATGTAGGAAAGACCTTTACAGTATCAAAAAAATTGCAAAGGAGAGTACAACGGTTGTCCAAAACTCACTCTGCCCTAGTTTCAGATTTTGTGGCGTGATACCATATCGAATCATTGAATCGTTTTCCCATTTCAAGCTCCATATGTTAAATACCTTTGTTCTGAATGTATGTGTTTCTAAGTGCAGTGGGGATCCATTATTCTTGGAGCCCTTCTGGATGCAGAAGGCAGCTACAAGCGCAGTCCTGATCTCAGGTTGGCACAGAATGAGCTATTCATTCTATGACAAATCGGAAATGTCTAAGGAGCTTGAGAAACACATTCGCAGAATACACGCCATAGCAAGAAACGCAAACACGAAAGGGAAACACATGATTTTTGGTGGAGGATCCACTCAGCTTCTGAGTGCAGCAGTGTATGCTCTTTCCATGAACTTAACTTCACCTGCAAAAGTGGTCGCAGCTTCCCCTGCCTACCCGGTTGGTAGCAAATGTGAAACTCTTATCTCGTTGCGTTATTTTTGTTTGATTTGAATCAGATGATGAGAGGCCGGTGATGTGTCTTCTATGCAGCTCTACAAACGCCAAACGGATTTCTTCCAAAATCAGCACTTCGCGTATTATGGGGACGCGTCGTTGCTCAAAAATTATTCGGACAGTGGGGCGAATACCATCGAATTCGTGACATCGCCTAATAATCCGGATGGCAATCTAAGGGAGGCTGTGGTACAAGGACCATCGGCGAGAGCCATTTATGATCATGCTTATTATTGGCCACATTTTACAGCAATTCCTGCCCCCGCGAATGGAGATGTCATGATCTTTACTATTTCAAAGCTTACTGGCCATGCTGGAAGCAGATTGGGGTAAAACAGACCGATCTTTTTCACTGAGATCACAATGACTTTGCCTGCATAATTGTTATTGATATGTCGGTTCTTTGCTTTTGCTTTTGTTTTTCTATGGGCAGGTGGGCTCTTGTGAAGGATGAGGAAGTCTATGAAAATATGAGAACATATATTAGTGTTGCAGAAATGGGCATCTCGAGAGAGGCTCAACTGAGGGCACTCAAGCTTATGAAGGCAATGCTGCGCGGAAATGGCACGGAGATATTCGATTACGCCCACAAAAAAATGAGCTATCGTTGGCAAAGTCTAAGCCAGGTCATGTCGTTGTCAGAACGCTTTAGCGTGCAAGAAATTCCATCGCGCTTCTGCAACTTCTTTGAGAAAGTCAGGGGAGCATCACCAGGTAATTTATTCTCAGTCGACGTCCAAGCATATGCACGGAATAATACATGCCACGTAGGAAACGGGAAAGAAAATCGTGGGCAGGTCGTGTCGTCAATCAATTTAAGAAACACATAATTTGCGGCTGTTGAATTTCGGAAGAGCAAAGCAAATAAATGTACAAGCACCGTGACAAAACGTGAGGTTAACGTTACGCAAACAATGGGAACAAGTCAATTCAAAGGGTGTATTATGACCACCTACTTATTACATGCGTGTGCATGTTATAAATAATAAATAATATTGTATAAAATCACATCAAATCAGTGCATTCAATTAATGTTTAATTTAAATATTTAGGTACAACAACTTTGAATAAATGTACACACTAGGGAAATAGATGCTGTCATGTAACTACTTGCTTGATTCTCAACACTCCTTAAGTTGAACAGAGATATTTTTAAAAAGTTTACTATTAAAGTTGTTGAGGCTTCAAAGATGGTTAACGCAAACTAGCAACTGTTGTAAGGCGATGATCAAGCAGTTATGGCAAGACAAAATACATGTAGGTAGTTGTTTGTAAGGTGACAAATAAGCAGATAATTATTGGAAGGCATCAATAAGATGACAAAGTATAGGATACAAAATTGGATTTTTCTACCTTGATGCTAGGATTTTTATGCTCTAATAAGGAGTTGAATTTAAAAATAGAGAGCACGGGAACAAGCACAACCCGGTTCTTAGTCCTGCATATTGGACAGATGTCTACAAGGCTATATTATATGTTATTCCTTTTAACAAATGAACACATATTTATATAGATAAGTGCGTGTGATAAATAAAAAATAATATCATATAAAATCACCCCAAATTTGTATGTCAACTAATATTTGAAGCAGGCATTTCAATAGAATCAATATAAAAATACATGTGATGTGGTAAATATGGCAAACAATTACTGCTATATTCTCAACACCAGCAATGGTAAGTTGTGACATATGGAGACGGTAAGTGTCTGCCTTGTGGAGTCCCTGCTTGTAAAGGTAAAAATGCAACTGGAATTTCGAACGCTGATCACAATCTTGTATATACTAATTACAGCCTTTGCATGGGTGAAATGTGAAAGAGAAGAAGAGACAGATTGCCAAGCTGTCCTCCGAGCAGCAAAAATCATAAGCAGGTCAGGTAAGTTATTCAATGTTGAAGGTCGCTACACTCGTCTCAGCCTTCTGAAGAGTGATGATGACTTCAACCAACTGCTCTATCGCCTCTCCAAATTAGTCGCTGAGGAACACAGCTCAAAGGCTATATGAAGGTTTGATTATCAACCCTTATTTGATCTCAGTGAATCTGCTTTGTGTAATAATAGCGTGAAAATTAAAAACTTAGCCGCGATTCGATCACGTCTATCGACCAGCTTTCTGTGAGTACAATAGTTATTGATGTTGTAGTGATGGATATTTTCGTTGTACTCTCTGCTTTTGTTTGGAACGAGGGTTTTGGAAAGAAACGATGCTTGGCAAGAGGTATGAGAAATGACTAATATGTTTGGGGGGATCTTGTAGATGCTGCAACTGGTAATAAGATTGTTACGAATGTCACAATTTTAATATTTAATTATTTTTTTACTTTTTTAATATAAAATCACGACATTTATCCTAATTTTAAACATTAGGTAAGTACATTTTTGAACAGATATGTAAGTAAGATTTTGATATTTTAATTTTTTAAATTTATTTAAATATATGTATAAAATATATAATAATGATAGGACAATGTGACAATATATAAGGATAATAATTAGTTTTTAAAAAATAAATAAATAAATAAATATATATATATATATATATAGATGTATGTGTATATATGTACAGATACATGTGTTGATTTGATTGTAAATAAATATAATGATTAAAAAATAATTAATTAGTTATATATATAGAAGATCAAAATTTTGAATTTGAATTTGAAAAGAAATTTTGTTCAACTGTATATTTGTAAGTGTAAAAGTGAGAAAAGATTTGGGAGATTGAAGAATGGGTTTCAAACATAGCCTATGCATTCTATTGTCAGTTGTGAATAATCAAACAATGCGTGGCTGTTTGTAATTAATTACTTGTATGATTCACATTGTAATAGCAAAAATTGTGCGTTCTTGAATTTGATTTTGTTCTTTGTTTTCTATACAAATTCCATTTTCACTTTATTTGATGGATGGCATACGCGTATGACAATTTAAAATCTATCTATCGATTCATCCATCCGTTTGTCTTAGTATTATACTCCTAAAAATTGTACATTCTAATCCTTTAAATTTATTTATAAATTAAAAAAAATGTGGAAATTTAATTAATAAAAAAATTATTTAAAATAAAAAGGTATAAAGAATATTTTAAATAATAAAATAAAGAAACATCAAAAGAATTTGAGGAAAGGAAAATTTTGAGATAATATACAAATAAAAAATAAATTAAGGTAAAAAAAATATGGATGACGAAAATTTAAAATAAAGAAATTGTATGAGCTTAGATTATGCAAAAATAATTACTAATTAAAAATAAGAAAATTGAGAAAGATAAACAAATATAAAAAATAAAAACAAATGAGAGAAAATGTAAATATAAATTGTAAATTAGGTGAAAAGAAAAAAATAAAATGATAAAAAGAATCAAAGAATTTGACATAAATATAGTTATAGATATTTACTTTTTACAACAAAAAATTTTTATTGGCATAATAATATAGTACAGATTATAAATTATATTTTTATAAAATATATTAAAACAGAAAACATTTAATAAACTTGATAATTTTATCAGTTAAGGGACTAAAATGAAATTTTAAACATGGAATTGACGGTCTTATTCATATACAGTGGCACATTAAGAGGGTAATATTATGCATCTTATAAGATAATTTTAGAAGTTACAAGTTTATAAATTTTATTTTAAAAATAAGCTAATAAAGTATTTGAAAAGATCATTTTACAAGATTTTGTTAAAATTTATAATTATAGTTAATTATAATTTTTTTGGTGTATTAATGATAAAAATAAATTATATATTATTAATATAATGTAATTGAATATATTTATGTTATTTTAAATATATATAATGAAATAACTTATAAAATATTTAAAAATAAATTGGTATAAATTGTAAAAAATTAATTTATTTTTAAAGAATTTATAATCTTCAAGTATCAAATTTTGAGAGCTTATAGGATATTTCATTTTAAAATTTATCAAACACTTTTTAAGAGTTTATAAGCTCTTGAATATCTTATAAAATGTTTAGAAAAATTTGTATACTCATCCAAACACCCTTTAGGTCTTATGACTAGTTTGCACCCATTTTCGCTGCCAGAATCTTGTGGAAGGGATCAAATTAAGACAAAAATAAATGATCAGAGAATTTAAAGTTAAAAATTAGATATAAGACACGAAAGTAACGCAATTAAAAGATGAACCATTTGTGCTATTAATCCTTATTCAATTAGTAATCGGGGAACTCATTCTGTATAACAGAAGCCCTAACTACTATTATTTGAGGACAGACATTATTAAGAATTCCTGACTTTTACACTGAGTAACATTCGGGTCCTTAATGTTAAAAATAATACTTCACAATGCCAGATACTTAATTTATGTTCCACTTTAAAGCTAATTTTCTCGAAGATTTTAGGGGCAAGAGCATCAATTTTATCCACAAAAAAAGAAAAATGAAATACTCCCAACTAAGATGTAATGTTTCAAAAATTTATAAGATTAAATAATCATGGTAATCTTGAAAAATTTTATATGTATTTTAAACATCCCAATTTTATGTTAATAACTTTTAATCTTGAGAACTGTTGTTTGGTTAGCATCAATTCCAGTAACTGACACTATCTTGATTAGTTCTTCAAAATTTTACAGTAAAATTTGGAATTATTAATCTTTATTAATTTGTTATTGTATATTAATAAATTTAAAACTGGCAAAACCACTTATCTGACTAAAGAGCTAACCTAAATAGCGTTCACTTACCAAACTTTGAATTCCACATCAGAATGGAAATCTTTGGAGGGCCAAGGTCTATATTTTATAATTAACGTAGAAAGCAAATGATTTAAGAAGTTGAGGGTGCAATTTTCATTTGTGTTCTGTTCAAATGTAAAATTGAAAGTTATACCTACTTTATCGGAATCCCTTGGCTCCATCTGTTCTGGAATTAAATAGGGGAAGATTAAGCAACATTTTCTCTTTAAAATTATTGTGAAAGTATTTAATCTGCTTAGAAAAGTCTCAAGTGTTAAAAAAAAAAAAAAAGGAAAACGGAGGTTGATTATTGTCGCCTACTCTCTCCTCAAGTGGTTTGGCCAAAACCAAATGGGATTATTATATTTGGCTAGTGCAGGCAAGCAAGATGCGTTGAGATGTGCATGTTAGCAATCAAGTCGAATGTAGGGACATCAGAGGAAACTGTACTCTTTTAAGATGGTGTGGTAATCAGTTATTTTCAACCTCATATTTTCTCAAATATAATTAAATTAGACTAAACATAAAAAATTGGGAGCAGTTCCGATGTCCAAGCCTGGAGCAACCTTGATTTGAGAAGAGGCAGGATTTGTGATCTTTGGTATGGTTCTGTTTTCACCAACTTTATATTTATTCTTCGAGTCTCATCACACTACAGCTAGCCAAGAAAGAAATAAAAAAGAGACAAATTTATCAAATAACACGGAATTGCCCATTCACAAAACACTACGTCTGGGAAATGGGATATATGAAATTGTTAGCCGCCCTCAATTCTTTAATATTTCAGCCAACTTTCATCGCAACAACAATAAAGCTAAAAGTTAATTCCAGTGGAGAATAGAAGTGAGAGAGAGAGAGAGAGAGAGCATGGGACAGATCATAATTTACTTGTGCCTATTGACTTCTGTTGCTCTTAATATCTTTCTTGTGACAGATCTTTATGTGGGCGGTGGATATGCCGAATAAGCAGAAACAGGAGCTGAGTTGGAGCAGAAGAGCAGCGGAAGAAGCAGAAGCA
Organism: Avicennia marina; assembly: GCA_019155195.1. Classification (NCBI taxonomy): domain Eukaryota; kingdom Viridiplantae; phylum Streptophyta; class Magnoliopsida; order Lamiales; family Acanthaceae; genus Avicennia; species Avicennia marina. Next base: position 16,828,344 of record CM032755.1, read on the forward strand.
GTGGCAGCAATTTCTTGTTCCGGGCATGGAAGAACTTATTTGGATGGGTTGGCAGTGTATGACGAGCCTGTTTGTGAGTGCAATCAGTGCTATGGAGGCCCTGACTGCTCTCACTTCTTCCCTGATTGTGCTGCTGATGCTGATGGGTAAAACACACACACGCTCTCGCTCTCCCTCCCTCTCTGTCTCTCTCTTTCTCCCTTCCTACCTGCGCCCAGACAAACTCCATTCATGTCACTGGAGTTTGTAGGAGAGGTAAGGATTGAATTGTTGAATAATTACACTTAAAACATGTTAATTTAAACGATAAGGGGATTAGATTATTTATTTAACTTAAAGCTCTTTAATAAGTAGAGACTTATAAATAATCTTACGTCAAATTCATGATTAAATAATCAAAATACTGTGAATTACTTATATATTGTTTAATTAATTTATTATTTTAACTTTAACATTATTAATTGAATAATTTTCATATTAATGTTATAATAAAAAAATAAATGCATTTATGTTAAATAGTCAATTTTATTATATATAATTTTTGATGATTAATTAATACTTGTGAATTACTATTTCATAACTCAAAATAATCCTTAAAATTATAATTTTATCAAAATAAGTGAACAAGCCGTATAGGTAAATAAGAGATTTATGTCCAAATATTGTAGTAGTTTAGTTTTTATAGTGGTTTCTTCATGCTTGAGGTGTGATTTGCTTTAAAATTGTACATCATACTTGATTCGATTTTTCATATAATAATATATACTTTATTTGTTTTGTATTGTCGCTTCTCTACAAAAGATAAATATATAAGTTGGTAACTCCCACTTGTTAGATATTTTTGTGAAACTAGACGCATGATGTGTGTGTGATAAAATAATCAATATTAGAATTGACAAATGAACTAATGCCATACTTTGGAAATTCTTGTTCAATGTTTTAGATATAAAATACGGGGGAGTTTCATTAAATATCTACCAATAATTCTACATTCTGTCATGCTTCCTCACGTTCAAATCGTATTCCGTTTTGTGATGGTTTGGGGGAAAACATTTATAATTGGATAGTCATGGGATTAAAAATTTTAAGAGTTTGTTATGAATAGTTTCCTTGCATAAAACTAAAAGCAAACAACTGAAATTTCGACAACTGCAGTGGGGATCCGTTGTTCTTGGAACCCTTTTGGATGCAACAAGCTGAGAGCAGTGCAGTCCTTGTGGCAGGATGGCACAGAATGAGCTACTCATTTTCGGACCATACATTCATCTCAAGGCAGCTTGAGTATCACATCCGTAGAGTCCATTCCGTAGCCAAGAATGCTATCACACAAGACAAATACATAGTTTTTGGAACTGGATCCACTCAGCTCCTCTCAGCAGCAGTCTTTGCCCTTTCAATGAATAATCTTTCCTCACCTGCAAGGGTTGTGGCTGCAGTTCCTTACTACCCGGTAACCGATTTTATGTATCATAGTTTGCACTCAAATCACAAAAATCTTTCTTGGAGTTTACTTTATTTACATTCTTTCTACTTTGGGATCTCAATATTAATTTTGTGTGTTGTTCAAATCATTGCATCATGTTACATGCCATGTTTGTAAAATAATTGCTTAAGCATTTGCTTGCATGATTTCATGTTGTCATAATTGATACGCATGTATCTGATTGAACATGAAATACAATACAAAAGATTTTTTAAAAAAATATGTTTGAACATGAGGTGATTTTACAAACTTGATGTGATGCTAATATTGTGCTTAGAAACATAGGACTGCAAGTGTTCTAATATTCTAATCATAGAAGTATTTGCAATTTAGAAAAAAGGAGTGATAAAATTAATACTTACACTATCTCTCAAGAGAAATCACTATACTTAACCATAATAATTTTCACTAATATTGTTCACTAAACAGACTGATCAGAACTTCAAGGCACAAATAAAATTTCACTCACGATGTCTTTGAATCAACTGATCAGAACCTTAGCACATACAAGTTTTTATGACCTGCAGACTTACAAGGTGCAGACCAATTTCTTTGAAACGGCCCAATTGGAGTTTGAGGGCGACGCGTTTTTGCTGAAAAATGGTTCTGAAGATGGTACAGAAGTGATTGAGTTTGTGCCTTCACCTAACAATCCAGATGGACAATTGACAAAGGTAGTTGTAAAGGGGCATTATGTCAAGGCAATATATGATCATGCTTATTATTGGCCCCACTATACACCAATCCCAGCTCCAGCAAATGAAGATCTGATGATTTTCACTCTTTCAAAGCTCACTGGCCTTGCTGGAAGCAGATTTGGGTAAATGATTATATACTTATGCCACATGTTTTGATGAAATAACAATGTTCAAGATGAGCATGCGTGAAGTAGAAATGAATTATAGGACACTCAATGCTCCTATAAGAAAATAGAAAAATACAAGTCAAATAAAATTACACAAACTATTGCTCATTGCTTCATAATATGACTTTGATTACATCGGATACTACTAAGGCCATTGCCAAAATTGATTAGTGATAAAAATAGTTCATTAGTGATTGAACCAATTAACATTCACTGCAAAAATTATAGTGCATTCATATTGGATATAGCATCCAGGATAACATTTTATAGGATAATAATTCTGACAGTATCACGGTATCTCCAATTTAACAACTCATATCATCTGACATTATTGTCAATTTATATAAACTCAGAGAAAAATAGGTATTGGCCTATTTTCGGACAATGCGAATGTTTTCCTGTCTAATGGACATCATAAGTTTCATCTCTCTGGCAGTTAGTTTAGAACTAGGTTCCTTGTACCAAATAATGATAATAGATGGTGAGCGGTAAAACAGGGAAGGGAAGGCATCAGAATTCTGAGGAAAAGATAGCTGAAAAGGTTGACAGTAGTGATATGGAAACCATGATATATATTTGTCACATGGCCTTAGTCAATTCGGCAACATATTTTATAGATTGAGCGGAGAAATGAACATCTGATCTTGTAGTGGTTAGAAAAATATATTGATGCATATTTGTCTTCATCAGATGGGCTTTAGTGAAGGACAGGAAGATCTATGAGAAGTGAGAACATGCTAATGTACGTGAACTTAGCAGAAATGGGAATCTTGAAGGACACTCAACTCAGAGCTCTGAAGCTTCTCAAAGCAGTTCTCCAAGGAAATGGCAAACAAATCTTTCATTTTGCACATGAAACGATGAAAGATCGGTGGGAGAAACTCAGCAAGATCATATCCTTGTTGAAGCACTTTACAATTCAAAAAATCCCTCCTCAGTTCTGCACCTTCTTCAAGGAAGTCAGGGGACCATCTCCAGGTGATCCACCCTTTCCATTTGTTCTTTCTTGTTTTCTGAGCATTTGTGGCAAATATCAAACCTTTATAGAATGCAAATCTTTGCGTGTCACATATAGACTTCAAAAAGTAACGTTCATGTCAATGGCAGCTTATGCATGGTTGAAATGTGAGAGGGAAGAAGACTCAAACTGCCGAGTAGTGCTCCAAGCAGCAAACATCATAGGCCGAGATGGAAGCTTCTTTGGATATGAGGATCGTTATTTACGTCTCAGCCTTCTACGAAGCAAAGACGACTTCAACTTGTTGCGTCGATTAATTGATCTTGTCTCTGAGGAGACTGGAGCACAAACCATGTGAAGCTCAATAGTTGGCCTCTAATACTTAGTTGGACATTCACTCATAGCCCAAGTTATTCTCGTAAAAAGTTCTTTCACAGAAGAGGTCATGCTCTTGGGGACCGTTGACTTACTTGCGATTAATGACAAAATCAGGAATTATTAAAGCTCTATATTGAAAGAGTTGCTGATTTTTCAAGTTGCCTACAGGGTACAAGCAGGCTTATGCATTTGAAATGCAATTTTTACCCAGACAAGGGACTAAAGTGTATAGCCATAAGAAGCAATACAGGGGAGAAAATTTCATGGTACGAAATATCTAGACTTCATGTTTTTACCCCTACCGTCTGGCTCCGTTTTACGGCTTTACTCTCCACTTCATTGGGAAGCAGACAAATGCCTAAATCAAATCTAACAGTATCGAAACTTGTATTTGCTGCCCAGGAAAAAATGGGATGGCCTGGCCTTGTTCTGAGAGTTGTAATTAGAGCCCAACACAATTTGATCACCCTTACAAGTGGTTTCAAGATTAAGACCAAATCTATTGTTTCTGCTGCTTTCCCAGTTAAGCTGCAAAAGGTACACTTTGATCTGAAAATATTTTTAAAAAAAAGGATGCAAAAGACACTAGCATGAGCACACAGAACTGGAAAAGGATGGGCACAAGACTGTCTGAAGCTTCATTAACGCTTCAACAAGCTGTAATGACTAATCCAAGTTGAAGGTTGTTTATATTGATTTTTGTGACAAATAAAAACTGCTAAATAATCTGCCAAGTAAACATTCACATAAGCCCATTGAATTTGTGCCAAACAATAACAACTAGGCAATACCTGTCACTAACACAAGGTTTCAAGACATTTTTTGTAAACATTATAAGAATGCAATGCAAAGATCATTTTGCACTAGTGTGAAATGTCAACAAGCACAAGCTCCATATATAGTCAGTTTCTTTCGGCTGCATAAAGTTGTCACGGAGCTGTTATCCTTCCAGATATAGATTTTTGACCTAGGAACCAATCCATCACTACTAGAAACCTCAGTACAATTTTTTTTTACAGAAACCACGTCCAGGTTTTATTGAAGCGGAAACGTTTTTAAATGAGTGGACAGGTAACAAATGTTGGGGAAACAATGGATTTGTTGAAAGCTGGACTAAGATTATGCTGCTTAAATCATGTTGGAAAGCACTGTCTCAAGAAATTATTATTTAATGGTGTTGAAATGCTTCTCCATTATATATCAAGCCTTCTTCTATGAATTAGAGGGATCGGGAACAGCGACAATGGGTACAAAACTAGCCTTGTTTCGTGAATTAGAGGGATCACGAATAACAAATTGCAAACCAACAACAATGAGGAAGATGAAATCAAATTATTTGGTGCGATTGCGAGGACAAACAAAAAGTCACCCCAATTGCACAAATTTCCTTGCAGTTGTGGAAAAAGTCACCCACGACCGTTGCAGCAAAGAACGTCGTGAGGGTGATTTGTGCTGGTTTCTCATTAGGAAAAAGATCAGCCATAAAAAAACAATAATATTTGTAATCTTGATAATGATTTGATGACTTGGACTGTATGTATCATATAAGTGCCAAGCACCACAATGCTAGCCGTGTATGACCCGTACTAATTAAGTTGTACAACAATTTCAAGTATTGACTGAAAAATGATTAACAAGAACGACATGCAAATGTTCAAATTATTGAGCCCTTGTATGAATATCTGTCAACAATAAATTAATGTAACGCATGAGACAGACCAATAATGACAAAGAACCAAAAAATGGAGAATTAAATTGAAAAACCGAAACACAAGAAACTATAACAAGAAGAAATTTAAACAAACATTCTTGCTTTCATAAAAACATACCATAGCTACTTCAAGTAATAAACCCTAGCAACTAGTATGCTTGTTCATTTCCCGTTGTCATAATCTTTGACGTCGTCATCTGAAGTTGCCGTACTATTGAAGCTGCAGTTATCAACGCAATTGAGGCGTTTATCATTCAGAAGATTATCTGAGCCAGAAGCTCGAAGCTTCTGCTCCTCTATCATCTCTTCAGACAGCCCCCACTCTTTGAGCTCCTGAACTTGGTGATGAACAGCCAGGCTGTGTTCGCCATTGTGCCCAAGCTCTAGGACTCTGTATTCGCAGTTCCGTGGATTGGTTAGGCCCTCAAACTGATTGACAGTCCAGTCGAACCATTTCATGAGGAAGAGAAGGATAGTGAGACCATGGGAGACCACTACTAGGTTCACCTCATCTTGCTGGCCAATGTTAAATTTGTTGCTTTCCATGTCCCTCCACAGCTCTCCAACAAAAGCTGACAGTAATGTGAAAACTTAGGGTTAGAATTTCAATTAAATTATGTAAATAATCAAATATATTTCAGAAAATGAAATAATCAACTAAATTATGCAAAACATTTGAGAATAGAAATTTAAAAGCATATGATTTATCCTTGGTCCAAAATTATAAGTACGATAAGGTGACAACATCTCAAAATGAATCACAGCTATACTGGGATATTGTTAAGCTATATATGGCATATGCACCATTTATGTGGACTAGGGTACTGAAATTTTATGCTGAAATTCTCTTCTCACCTTATTGTAGCCCAATTACAAATATGATTTCATGTATTTGTGCAAAATTAATCAGAAATAGAAACGACAATAGACGTTCCAGGGGACAAACGAGGCCGCAATGATCGGGAGTAAAATACTCGAAAAAAATTTGGTAACTTCAGAACCTTTTCGAGTATAAAATTTCTTGGTATATGCATTCCACTGTGTGCAGAATCGCGTTAGAAAACGAGGGTGGGAGGAAACTTACTGGAAAGCCTGTCGTAAACGTTGGCACTGGACTCGCCGTCGAGGACACGGTAGAACTTGCCGTACCTGTTCCGGGTTCTCTTGATCTTCCTCCTTTTCTCCAGCTCCTGGAAATTCCCAAAATGCTGTTCCCTCAGCCTGCACTCCTCGCGCACTCCCACGATCTTGTCTCGCGGGAGTGCTGCCATGATCCCTTCCGTCGTTACCCATGTTCGATTGGAGGGGGAAATATAGAAGAAGACCTTCCAGTTTCTGGACTCTCCGTTTTCAGAAACGATCTCCCCGATCTTGGAGCCTGCCGGCTGAGCCTGGTGCGTGCCCTTTTTGCTCAACTTGATCTGGTAATTTGGTACGTATTCAAGAACCGTTTCGTCCTCGTTCCCTTCGCTGTAAATAGCGAAGATGTTGTTGGATTATAAAAAAGTTTATAAATAACAATAAAGGAGAGTACTTAGGTTTGTGGTTATCTATAAATTAAAAATTCGTTCATTTCAATTAATAAATGAAAGTTAAAATTATGATCAATTATAATACATATAAGATATTAGAAAGAGGATAGGTGACCTCTGAACTTGATCAATTAAAATGAATGGAACATGCTAGAAGGAGAGAAGTGATCTCCAAACTTAACAAATCAAGTGTAAGGCTTTCAACTATAAATAGATGAGGTTTTGGAAGTTTTTAGCATTAATTCAAGTTTAGAAATTCAAATAATACATGTATGCAAAGTTAGAACTCCTTATGAAGATTATTTTGAAAATTTAAAATTACTCCCAAATTCTTGTAATTATTTTTTTTCTTTGTTTTATATACATTTAAATATAAAGTGGCACGTTTTTATTAAACTCCTTCCTTCCTTTGAGTCCAATTTTTCCCAACAAAAGTATGTGTCCTATAAATGCCAAGCACCGTAATGCTAGCTGTGTATGACCCAGTACTAATTCAGCTGTACAACAATTTCAAAAATTGACTGAAAAATAATTAACAAAAACAACATGCAAGTGTTCAAATTATTGATCCCTTATATGAATATCAATCAACAATAAATTAACGTTACACATGAGACAGACCAATACTGACAAAGACCCAAAAAATGGAGAATTAAATTGAAGGACAGAAACACAAGAAATTAGAACAACAAGAAATTAAAACAACAAGAAATTGAAACAAATATTCTTGCTTTTTTGAAAACATACCATACCAACTTCAAGTAATAAACCCTAGTAACTAGTATGCTTGTTCATTTCCCATTGTCATAATCTTTGACGTCGTCATCTGAAGTTGCCCTACTGTTGAAGCAGGTATCGATACAATTGAGACGTTTATCATTCAGAAGATTATCTGAGCCAAAAGCCAGAAGCTTCTGCTCCTCTATCATCTCCTCAGACAGCCCCCATTCTTTGAGCTCCTGAACTTGATGATGAACCGCCAGGCTGTGTTCGCCACTGTGTCCGAGCTGTAGGACTCTGTACTCACAGTTCCGTGGATTGGTTAGGCCCTCAAACTGACTGACATTCCAGTCGAACCATTTCATGAGGAAGAGAAGGATAGTGAGACCATGGGAGACCACTACTAGGTTCACCTCATCTTGTTGGCCAATGTTAAATTTGTTGCTTTCCATGTCCCTATACAGCCCCTCAACAAAAGCTGACATTAATGTGAAAAACTAGGGTTAGAATTTCAATTAAATTATGTAAATAATCAAATTTGTACTTAAATCCTCGACAACGTATTTCACAAAATGAAATAATCAATTAATTATGTAAAACACTTGAGAATTGAAAGTAAAAGGCATATGATCTATATGCGGTACCAAATTATAAGTACGATAAGGTGACAACATCTCAAAATAAATCATAACCACTGGGATATTGTTAAGCTATATAAGGCATATGTGCCATTTACGGTGCAATTCTCCTCACCCGATTGTAGCCCAAGTAGAAATTTGTTTTCATGCATTTGTGCAAAATTTAGCAGAAATATAAACGACAATAGACCTTATAGGTGCGCGAACGAGGCCACAATGATCAGAAGTAAAATACTCGAAACAAATTTGCTAACTTCAGAACCTTTTCGAGTATAAACTTTATTCGTTTATGCATTCAACTGTGTGCAGAATAGCGTTAGAAAGAAAAGAGGATGGGAGGAAACTTACTGGAAAGCCTGTCGTAAACGTCGGCACTGGACTCGCCGTCGGGGACACGATAGAAGAACTTCCCGTACCTGTTCCTGGTTCTCTTGACCTTCCTCCTTTTCTCCAGCTCCTGGAAATTCCCAAAATGCTGTTCCCTCAGCCTGCACTCTTCCCGCACTCCCACAATTTTGTCTCTCGGGAGTGCTGCCATGATCCCTTCCGTGGTTTCCCATGTTCGATTGGAGGGGGAAACGTAGAAGAAGACCTTCCAGTTTCTGGACTCTCCGTTTTCAGAAACGATTTCCCTGATCTTGGAGCCTGCCGTCTGAGCCTGGTGCGTGCCTTTTTTGCTCAACTTGATCTGATAATTTGGTACGTATTCAAGAACCGTTTCGTCCTCATTCCCTTCGCTTTCCCCGTGTCGCACCAATATGATGCGCTTTGGCAGGTGTTTTTGTTTCATCGGCTCGTCGTTTGGGAACGAATTTCTGTTGGACATGTGGCGAATGAAGCTTGCCGTTTATAAAACAATTCAGGTTGAAATGGTCGGAAACTCTTGAAAAGGTTGGATTCTTGCGAGTTGGCGAATAATTTTGGTGGTTGTGTCTGAGGAGCGATGAGCTAGTGTGTGTATTTATAGTTGTTGTCTGTGGTGCGTTTCAATGCAGGAGCAAAGACTGATTGAAGAAGAGTTAGACTGCTTCTTTTACGGTTCGCTAGGACTTTGAATTGGGCCTTCGGTGATGGTCATTGGCATGTTACGCAGAAACTTACTGAGATGGAAGAAGAGAAAGACTGCGGCAATAAACGGGAAACATGGGTTATCAGTTGTGTTCATAACAAAATATACAAGAATATAGCCATGTTATTTCCTCCGGGAACATACGAGAGACATTAGAATTTTGAATGTTGAAATTTAGACAGCGACACGGACTTAATGTATACATACCCGGCAGCATGGAGTGTAGAATTTCTTATAAGTTATAATAATTTACTAATTGTGACAAATTGTATTAAAAATAAAATTATTTAAAACTATAAGTAGAAAAAAAATTAAATAAAAAAAATTAAAGTGAGTGAATTGAAAGATACACCGAATATTATAAAAACTTAAAATTATATTAAAAATAGAGAAGGAAAAACATTAAAAATATTTAAATAAAAGAATTATAATAATTTAATATTGTGTAACCAAACTCTAGTCCTTAAGGCTAATATATTTTGTGTAGAATGTAGAATTAATAGAAGCAAGAAGAAGATGGAATAAATTAGAATTGGAAAGTGAATGAAATTAAAAAAAAATAAAATTGAGGGAGTAGAGTGAAATGATAATAGACAAAGAATCAGGGTTATTATAGTAATTACACATTGTGCAAAAGTTATTCTTAATATATAGTGTAGATAGATTAGTGATAAAAGGTAAATTTGATGTGTCTGCATAAATATATAAATTAAGTAATAATATTTTGTAAATATAAATTTTAAATTATTGACAAAAAATAAAGAAGAAGGCAATTGAAATGCAATTTTTACCCAGACAAGGGACTAAAGTGCATAGCCATAAGAAGCAATGCAGGGGAGAAAATTTCATGGTACCAAATATCAAGACTTCATGTTTTTACCCCTACCGTCTGGCTCCGTTTTGCGGCTTTACTCTCCACTTCATTGGGAAGCAGACAAATGCCTAAATCAAATCTAACAGTATCGAAACTTGTATTTGCTGCCCAGGAAAAAATGGGATGGCCTGGTCTTGTTCTGAGAGTTGTAATTAGAGCCCAACACAATTTGATCACCCTTACAGGTGGTTTCAAGATTAAGACCAAATCTATTGTTTCTGCTGCTTTCCCAGTTAAGCTGCAAAAGGTACACTTTGATCTGAAAATATTTTTGAAAAAAAATGATGCAAAAGACACTAGCATGAGCACACAGAACTGGAAAAGGATGGGCACAAGACTGTCTGAAGCTTCATTAACACTTCAACAAGCTGTAATGACTAATCCAAGTTGAAGGTTGTTTATATTGATTTTTGTGACAAATAAAAACTGCTAAATCATCTGCCAAGTAAACATTCACATAAGCCCGTTGAATTTGTGCCAAACAATAACAACTAGGCAATACCTGTCACTAACACAAGGTTTCAAGCTTCAAACACATTTTTTGTCAACATTATAAGAATGCAATGCAAAGAACATTATGCACTAGTGTGAAATGTAAACAAGCACAAGCTCCATATATAGCCAGTTTCTTTTGCGGCTGCATAAAGTTGCCACAGAGCAGTTATCCTTCCAGAAATAGATTTTTGACCTAAGAACCAATCCATTACTACTAGAAACCTCAGTACAAAAATTTTTTACAGAAACCACTTCCAGGTTTTATTGAAGCGGAAACGTTTTTAAATGAGTGGAAAGGTAACAAATGTTGGGGAAAGAATGGATTTGTTGAAAGCTGGACTAAGATTATGCTGCTTAAATCATGTTGGAAAGCACTGTCTCAAGAAATTATTATTTAATGGTGTTGAAATGCTTCTCCATTATATATCAAGCCTTCTTCTATGAATTAGAGGGATCGGGAACAGCAAAAATGGGGACAAAACTAGCCTTGTTTCGTGAATTGGAGGGATCACGAATAACAAATTGCAAAGCAACAACAATGAGGAAGATGAAATCAAATTATTTGGTGCGATTGTGAGGACAAACAAAAAGTCGCCCCAATTGCACAAATTTCCTTGCAGTTGTGGAAAAAGTCACCCACGATCGTTGGAGCAAGGAACGTTGTGAGGGTGATATGTGCCGGTTTATCATTAGGAAAAAGATCGGCCATAAAAAAACAATAATATTTTTAATCTTGATAATGATTTGATGACTTGGACTGTATGTATCATATAAGTGCTAAGCACCACAATGCTAGCCGTGTATGACCCAGTACTAATTCAGTTGTACAACAATTTCAAAAATTGACTGAAAAATAATTAATAAAAACGACATGCAAGTGTTCAAATTATTGATCCCTTATATGAATATCAATCAACAATAAATTAACGTTACACATGAGACAGACCAATACTGACAAAGAACCAAAAAATGGAGAATTAAATTGAAGGACAGAAACACAAGAAATTAAAACAACAAGAAATTGAAACAAATATTCATGCTTTTTTGAAAACATTCCATACCAACTTCAAGTAATAAACCCTAGTAAATACTATGCTCGTTCATTTCCCATTTTCATAATCTTTGACGTCGTCATCTGAAGTTGCCCTACCGTTGAAGCAGGTATCGTTACAATTGAGACGTTTATCATTCAGAAGATTATCTGAGCCAAAAGCCCGAAGCTTCTGCTCCTCTATCATCTCCTCTGACAGCCCCCATTCTTTGAGTTCCTGAACTTGATGATGAACCGCCAGGCTGTGTTCGCCACTGTGTCCGAGCTGTAGGACTCTGTACTCACAGTTCCGTGGATTGGTTAGGCCCTCAAACTGACTGACATTCCAGTCGAACCATTTCATGAGGAAGAGAAGGATAGTGAGACCATGGGAGACCACTACTAGGTTCACCTCATCTTGCTGGCCAATGTTAAATTTGTTGCTTTCCATGTCCCTAAACAGCCCCTCAACAAAAGCTGACATTAATGTGAATAACTAGTGTTAGAATTTCAATTAAATTATGTAAATAATCAAATTTGTACTTAAATCCTCGACAACGTATTTCACAAAATGAAATAATCAATTAAATTATGTAAAACACTTGAGAATTGAAAGTAAAAGGCATATGATCTATCCGCGGTACCAAATTATAAGTACGATAAGGTGACAATATATCAAAATAAATCATAGCCACTGGGATATTGTTAAGCTACATAAGGCATATGTGCCATTTATGGTGCAATTCTCCTCACCCTATTGCAGCCCAATTAGAAATTTGTTTTCATGCATTTGTGCAAAATTTAGCAGAAATAGAGACGACAATAGACGTTCTAGGTGCACGAACGAGGCCACAATGATCAGAAGTAAAATACTCGAAACAAATTTGGTAACTTCAGAACCTTTTCGAGTATAAACTTTATTCGTATATGCATTCAACTGTGTGCAGAATAGCGTTAGAAAAGAAAAAAGGATGGGAGGAAACTTACTGGAAAGCCTGTCGTAAACGTCGGCACTGGACTCGCCGTCGGGGACACGATAGAAGAACTTCCCGTACCTGTTCCGGGTTCTCTTGATCTTCCTCCTTTTCTCCAGCTCCTGGAAATTCCCAAAATGCTGTTCCCTCAGCCTGCACTCCTCGCGCACTCCCACGATCTTGTCTCGCGGGAGTGCTGCCATGATCCCTTCCGTGGTTTCCCATGTTCGATTGGAGGGGGAAACGTAGAAGAAGACCTTCCAGTTTCTGGACTCTCCGTTTTCAGAAACGATTTCCCTGATCTTGGAGCCTGCCGTCTGAGCCTGGTGCGTGCCATTTTTGCTCAACTTGATCTGGTAATTTGGTACGTATTCGAGAACCGTTTCGTCCTCATTCCCTTCGCTTTCCCCGTGTCGCACCAATATGATGCGCTTTGGCAGGTGTTTTTGTTTCATCGGCTCGTCGTTTGGGAACGAATTTCTGTTGGACATGTGGCGAATGAAGCTTGCCGTTTATAAAACAATTCAGGTTAAAATGGTTGGAAACTCTTGAAAAGGTTGGATTCTTGCAAGTTGGAGAATAATTTTGGTGGTTGTGTCTGAGGAGCGGTCAGCTAGTGTGCGTATTTATAGTTGTTGTCTGTGGTGCTTTTCAATGCAGGAGCAAAGATTGATTGAAGAAGAGTTAGACTGCTTCTTTTACGGTTCGCTAGGACTTTGAATTGGGCCTTCGGTGGTGGTCATTGGCATGTTACGCAGAAACTTACTGAGATGGAAGAAGAGAAAGACTGCGGCAATAAACGGGAAACATGGGTTATCAGTTGTGTTCATATCAAAATATACAAGAATATTGCCATGTTATTTCCTCCGGGAACATACGAGAGACATTAGAATTTTGAATGTTGAAATTTAGATAGCGATACGGACTTAATGTATACATACCCGGCATGGAGTGTAGTAATTACACATTGTGCAAAAGTTATTCTTAATATATAGTGTAGATAGATTAGTGATAAAAGGTAAATTTGATGTGTCTGCATAAATATATAAATTAAGTAATAATATTTTGTAAATATGAATTTTAAATTATTGACAAAAAATAAAGAAGAAAAGAAACTTGTGACTAAGAGAAAACTAGAATGAATTAAAGTTAAAAAATTAAATTATACTAAATTAAAATTAAATGAAGATAATGAAATAAATAAAAGTTAGAAAAGAATGCAAGTAAAATATATAAAATAATAGTGTATTAGTATTGTGTAAATTAAATCTATAAATTAAGAGTAATGATGTAAATTTATAATATGCATGTAAATTAGTTTCAAACTCTATACAATATGGCATACACACATACACACGCACGCACACATAGATGTGTATATATCAAGCGTAAAACCCCTACTAATATATATATATTGAAACAATAAACTTGGAAGAGACAGCACATATTTTTTTATCACTAGCTATTGTAATTTTTTAAACACAATTTCATTGATAAAATTTAGGAAATGTTCACAAAATTATTTTATTTATTTTAGTCGTTATTTGTAGAGAAAGTTAAAATTTTAAACAAATATATTGGCAAATAGTTGCAAACTACAACAACTACTGAAAAGTGGTGTTTATAAGGAATTTATAAATTTTTTATTGAGAAATAAAATATGTAAATTAACTTTGATTGACTTATTAACAACCTTAAAGTTATTAAGAGCACCCCAAAGGATCTTCCTATTTTTTTTTTAACATTAATTGTTTTAGAGATTGAAGATAACGAAAACAGTCTGGGATATTTTTGATTAAAACTGAGAAGAATTTTATTTTTTTTAGCGTTTGCAAACACTCTACTGCCACAATACAATCCATTCATGAAATTAAAAACACCGCCATCCTGTTGATGAAACCCACTTGCATGTCTTTCAAATTTAATAAGATGGATGATTTGCTCGTCCTAATATTTGTTTTCGAAATTGCACTCATAGACAAATATCATCTCTATTACTAAAAGTTACAGCAAGAGTTAAGATGACCATGTTTACATATTTTCACCCGACAAATGCATAATATAGTTATTACATTTTTTTTAATATTCTTTTTATCTTTCTTACATTTTTATACAATTCTTAATAAAAACATAACCATGAGTTGAAGTTCAACTTTTCCGCCGTAAGAACACGAACAATTGCAAATATTTTTCATTTCCCATTAAATGATGGAAGAAATTGACAGCTTTGGTGTAATTTTTTTTGTTTATTTATTCATTTGTATTATTATTATTGTTATTTTTGTTGTTCAAGAAAACAGGCTGCATAAAGCGAGTATAGAATTAAGAATTGACTATATGACCATTTCAAGAATGAGCGTCAAACACTCTTCATTGAACGTTGACCTTGACTTTGTCATGTGGTGTCTAAAAAATAAAGAAGCAATTTTGCGTCTTTGGACTTGGACATTGACTCCCAAACGTTTCTCTCGTCCCTTTTTTTTTTTTTTTTTTTGACTTTTATTCTTATTGAAAGGCTCTTCTTTATTTCATGGACTAACAATTCTTCATGAAATTTCGTTTTTGAAATGAAAATTATGTTTTGTAATAAATATTATTACATGATACAAAAACGTGCTTTACTTCGTCGATCAACTCAAACTAATGGGTCTTGAATTCTTAATTGACCAACTTCACTAAGGGGGAGATAGTTCGGCTCCACAAGGGGCATAAGGGCTCAACACAGAGACTCTTGGGCTCGACTATGGGATAGTTGCTAGGCCCAAAGTCAATTCACTAACCCATTTAAAATTTTTGAGATAAATAACTTATTTACGATATATTATAAATTATATACATTATATATAACTTATAATAGATTATCAAATGTTATTTTTATTAAAAAAAATATGCATAATGATCCAAAGTTAGAGCTATATATCACCTAATTTTTTCTTGGTACAGTTTTCTTTTTTCTGTATATATAATTGTACAGTACGCATTTTATTTTATGTCAGTAATATATTAAAGAGTTACTTAAATACTAAAATGAGTCTAACATGTTTACTGCACCTATTTCAATCTCATCAAGTTTATGATAAATACGGTTGGAATTCCACCAAATAAAAACAAGAAGAAGAAGTAACAGTGACTTATTCGATGCGTATGTAAATTTTTATATAAATTATACTAATTTGTTTGTTATAACAAATTCTAACAAAAATAATATTAATTTAAAATTAAGAGCATAAGAAAATTAAAAAAAAAGATAAAGAGAGTGAATTGAAAGTTCTAGAAAATATAAGAAAAATATAGATTTATATAAAGAAAATAGAGAAATAAAGAAATTAAATGAGGGTATTGTAGTAATTTAATATTATACAATTAAAATTATGTACCTTGTCTTAGCATATATTATAGGATATAAAATAGATAAAAGAATTTCAAATTTTGAAAAAGTAGAATAAATTAAAACTAAGAAGTAAAAGATATAAGTGAAAGAGAATAGAGACATGTATAAGGGTATTTAAGTGATTCCATTTTGTGCAATCAAAATTCTTACTAATTTAATAATATACTATTGACAATAATAATAATAATAATAATAATAATAATAATGTTTCCAATCTCTTCTGATAAATCTAACCCCGAAACCGATATATTGTCTTTTCAAATTGGCATGCCACCGGAAGACTCCTCATTAATCAGTGGGACAAGTGATTTCTTCACTATAATGGAATTAATGAAATCCCACATCACTTCAGATCCTCACAACATCTTAACCCATAATTGGACATCCAAAACTTCGGTTTGCAGCTGGGTGGGGGTCAAGTGTCTCCACCATCGGGTGACGGAATTGGATATTTCTGGAATGGGACGTGAAGGCAGCAACCCAGCAGAAACTGGAAATCTTTCTGCTCTTGTCTCTGTTGACGTCAGTGACAACCGATTCCTCCATCCATTTTTAACGTGCCGTCAGAGGAAGTTATTTGTTTAATGAACAATACTTTTATCAGAAAGTCTGCCAGTTGATATTTGCAGGCACAGCTTGGCTGGACTCACAATGATTGATCAATCTTTGAACCAGTTTCATGGGGGAATACCGTCGAGTTTGGACCGATGTTGGCAACTTGAGCTGATTTCCTTGATGGGCACCAACTTCGGTGGCCTTGGGAACCTGACAAGGCTTCAAGGATTGTTAGTTTCAACAATTTAAGTGGTACGAAATGATCTTGCCTCCTACATAAAATTACATATTTTAGAGGTTGTTTGGCTAAATTTATTTTAAATAACTTATGTTATAAAATTATATAGTTTATAAGATGCTTTTAGAATTTATAAACTTATACATCTTATTTTTAAAACAAGTTCATCAAGTGTTTGGGTAGAATATCATAAAAGTTTTATTAAAATTTATAATTATAGTTAATTATAATTTTTAGTATAATAATGATAAAAATAAATTAAATATTATCAATGAAACTATAGAAGATATTTATGTTATTTTTAATATATATAATAAAATAACTTATAAGATATTTGAAAGTAAGTTGGAAAAAACTAATTTATTTTTAAGGAGTTTATAAATTTCAAAATTTTTTAATAAGTTTATAAACTTTTTCATTAAAAAATGTATCATACTTTTAAGGAGTTTATAAACTCCTAAATAGAATTATAATTTATAATTTACTTTGTTTAATAGAATTATAAATAACTAACTTTTTATATGATAACTTATAAAATAAAATATCTATGAGTATAATTCAAGATATTTATACAATGAAAACCCAGCTTTACGTGGATACATGTGTACTTCAAATTTTAATTGCAAACATATCGAATGTGCACGATAATGTTCGTGTTTATATAAATATATATAAAAGTTGGAGTTTATATATTAAGCATTCACGGATTTACTATTGTTCATATATACAATATATATAAATATATATATATATATATATATGTATGTATGTATGTATATATAGACACTCACTCCCAGTATATCCATTGTCAAATTTGTGTACTTTGGAGTTCTTTAAATATTAAGTATAAGTTGGAAGTGGAAAGTGTATAATTAATTATGACCCACAAATTTCATAATTTAAAGTTTTGAATTGAAATGTAATGTTATGCACAAATAAATTAATGCCAATATGCAAGCCAATAGATGTTGCTCTTTAATTTGGTTTTAAATATTTCTTGTATTTTATTAAGTTTTTTCTATATCCAACAATTTGTATTGTTCTCTGTTATGGTAGGATTCCATTTCAAACTCAATAATTCAAATTAGGATTTTCAATTGGATTCAGCCCCACAACAAGTGATATTAGAATCATGCTCAGTGGTCATTTAATTTCATAGTTGGCCCCAATGTGAGAAAAGAGAAATTTGGTTCAACTCTATTAAGGTCAATAGTTGGACCAACTCAAATAATTGATGGGTTAATAATGTTATTTGCACTCTTATGTGCTATTGTAAATTTATTTGAAAAGTTTATAATTGAGAAAAGTAGGCTCAAACTTAAAAAAGTCATTTGAGAATTTTCTTTAAAATTAAGTGAAAGCTAGTCTCACATCAAAAAAGGATAGAAAAAATAAGTAGTATATAATTAATATTGAGTCACAAGCCTAGTGCCTTAAGATTTTGGATTGACCTGTTGACATATGATATCGAATCCATACACTTGTGTATATACACATGTAAGTCATAGATGTTGCCCCTCTTTTAATTTGAGTTCTCAATAGCCTCTCATCTAGGTCTAAACTTAGATACAATAGTAGAAGTGATGATTTGGACAACAGCGTTGGTGGGACATTACAATCAATATGTCAATCGATAATAAGCTATTTTATTTGAATTATTCAATTTAGTTTGTTCACAAAAATTTGAACTCTTCAACAAATTTCAAGAAATAGAAGAAAATTTTCATTAAAAGAAAACCGCTCAAAATATCAATCTTAATTATTTTGCATACAAAATAAAAAGTTTTTATAGGAAAATATAGTAAGCTAGTCTCAATAACTCATACAGACCTAAAATATATCAAGAAATCCAAAAATAACATAAAAATAAAAATCTAACGAAAATCCACTATGTGGTGCGGTAACAATTGTGATCAAACTCATCTCTTAATTGTGGATGTCACTCAAGATGGTAAATAGTTCTACTTCATCCAAAACCACCATTTCCATCCAATTCTACTTCCTTAAGCTTTAAATTTTTAATTCCTAGCTTGGTTCTTAAGAACGGGCTCCTTGAAATCTCATCGCCCCCCGCCCCCCTCCTTAAGGCAAATTGTCCGTAGTAAGAGTACATATCCACTTCGATCAAATGCAAATACTCAAATCCTTAAACTTCCTTAGTACTCTATCTTCTTCTAATGCTCCAAGGTTAACCACATATTTGTGAAACTTCCTTGCAATGATATACTTGCTAACACTCCAACTCTTCTGTCACGTAGATCCAGCAATAATAGCCCAATGGTGAAACCCATGTAATATTTTGTATGTTCATCAATTGCTTGCGGTGAAATAAACATGGAAGCTTTTAAACCATTGAACCCTTCAAAATCTATGAAGCACAAATAGATAAAGAAGATAAATACAATCAAATGGGTCAATATATGTATAATCCACACCATTATTATTTTCCCACTCAAACTCTCTTTGATCTCTGTTTCATTTGAATTTTTTCCTCTTTTTATTTTTCTCTCTCGCTATGATTTTCCTTCTCATTTTCTTTTGTCAATTTTCTATCAATTCTTTTCTCATATTTTCTCCCGATTTCTGTTGTCCATTTTTAATCTATTCTCTTCCCCCAAATTGGTGCCAGTGTTACCTCCAAATCGGTATTCCTTCCAGTGTCATTTCCTCAGCCTCGATGCTATCATCATGCTGCGCGCATTTCTTCTAGTGCCATCTCTTCCTTAGCCTCCTAAGTCAACAATAACACCTCACCAGTATGCTTTCCTAAACTTTCATAGGTTCATGAAAAGCTAGACAAACCGCAAGCTCCTCCTCTGTACTCTCATTTGTGGCATAACCCATTTGAAAACACCATTGAAGTACTCAATGACCATATTACTTACGAAGAATTTTAAGAATGTATTGGTGCATGCCCCTCCTCTTATAAACTTCATCCTCTTTGTAATGTCTCTGATGTGGTCTTATCCACATTGAATCATTTGTATACTTGTCTTTTCGATGTATTGAAGTAAGTCATGTAACCACCTAACACACTGCCAGTTTCTCTAACTTTCAGTTAATAATGGTTAGTTCTAGAAAAGATCCCTCATATTGAAAATATTATCTCTAATTCCTAATTTTTTTGACATCTTGTTAATGTGATAGAGAAAATAAAAACATTTGATGGCTAGCATATTCAGATATGACAAGATGAAATTGAGTAAAATTTACCTAAAACCGTAGCCATCCATTTTTGGGATTAGGGTGTTATTTAGGAGTAGCTTTTTGATACACTTGATCATTTTGGATCTCAATAATAGGAAATTGTTGGTCATAATTGACAAACACTGAATATACGGTATCAAAAAAGGGGTAAGAATAGGATAAAAGCCATGAATTATACGCAGAACAACATATAATTCATATTACTGTTATCATATTAGTAAATAAATTGATTTTTCTAACTTTAGAATCACACAGGTACTATTCCAGATGAGGTTGGCCTTCTTTATAAGTTATCCATGCTGCACATGGGATATAACAAGTTCTCGGGTCCTCTACCTCCAACAATTTTTAACACATCTTCATTGGTAATCATCGACATATCAAACAATAGCTTATCAGGAAGATTACCAGTCGATATGTGCAGCTATAAACTCAGACAGCTTTCTCTATCAGACAACATGTTACATGGAGAACTGCCATCCAATCTACGTCGATTTTCGGAACTTCATATATTGTCGCTATCATCCAACCAATTTAGAGGAGCACTGCCAAGAGAACTTGAGAAAATGACAGCGCTTCAGATTTTACTCCTTGACAGCACACGTTAAGTGGTATGATTCTACCTTTTTTGGATTCCTTTAGGCGATTAGATCTTGCTGTTCCTTCTCCTCTCCTCCTCCTTTCTCTTCATCATCTTTAATTCTGTTGTATTTGGTTTTGTTTTTCTCTCACAAAATGTGCACACTTTAATCACTGCACTCTCAAAAAAAAAAATCTTATTTTTACACATTTAAAAAAAAAAAACACTTAAAAACATATCCCAAAAACCAAGGCATACATTGATGTTAGTTTATGTATTTCCTCAGTATAGCTGTATAGCATCCTGGACCAGAGGCTTTTCTTGGAATCTTGAAAAAAGTATGTACTACCTATCATTAGTCAAATGCAGTAGTATATTCGTATCAAGCAACTTGTTATAACTTCAAAATAAAGCCCATAGTGCTCTCAACTAATGGAAAAGGCTACAAGTAATAAGCATTTATTTGAAGGGAGGTTTTTCTAATGTTAAAGACGACGAATGTAAATTCCCATAATAGCAACACAGTGAGCACTAGCTCAATTAACCTTATGTCAAAAGGCCCTAAAAAATTTTCGTAGAATGTTAAAAAATTATATAAAATAAATAAATTTCCAACGTGATTAAGGGTCATGGAGATTAATGCAAATACGTTTGGGGCTCAAAAGTGATACATGCATTAATAAATGCTATACATGCACTGCTAAATATTCAAACCCTGTTCGGTGCTTTGAAAAATTCTTGCAGTAACCAGGTTTATTGAACCTCACAATATCAATCTCTAGAAGATGTATGTGCAATTCCTACAGCGTATTTCCAATTCTTTTTAACATTTTACTTAAGTTCATAATCCTAGAAACTTAATAATTTATGAAAATTTTGAACACATAAAAGTTTTACACAATAATTTATCATAACAGTCAATACAAACTATGAATGAACTTTTAAAAGTTATATTCTTTTTCTAGTTTTCTTTTCTCTTTTTCCAGCTTCAAAAATTTCCAAGATTCATCAAGATTTAATATTTAAAAAAAAAAAAGATATCAGAAGCTTAGTCCTAGCATGTATCAAGATTCAGTTTTGATATGCTGAACAAATGACGAATGGATCCTAACATCCTCAAGCATAATGTATATGACTCAAAGCTCAGCTAAGAAATTAAATTATCAAGCAAGCATGGAACAAAAAAGAAAAAGTTTACCAAAGAGCAATAACTACCTCAAGTTTGGTCATTTTAATAGATTTTTTAAAATGCCCCTTTTAAAAAACTTATGTATACTATTTATTAACAACTTTTCGCCTTACATATAAAAGATTTAAAATACGTTGATTTTCTCTCTCTCTCTTCATTACTATTATCTTAAATTCTCTCTCTCTTTTAATTAACATTTAGATTCTTATTTCTTCATCTTTTTCATTACCTCAAATTTTCTGTCTTTTCGTAGAATACATAATAAGTAATTTTATGTTATCACTGAACTGCTAAAAATATTATAATAATTTTATATTTTATTGTAATTAATGAAATTATATAAATTTTTATAAGCATTCACATATACATAAAACGTGCATTTTTCGATACCGCGCATATGTATGTATTTGTTGTTATTACGGCTAAACTATTTAGAGTAACTACCTTCGACCATTTAAAAGTCTTTCTAAAACACCTCTTAATAATTATATAATTATAATTAAATATTCTAAACCAACTACTTTTGATATTTAAAGGAGAATTACTGAAATATTCATATTTATTTAGTTTTTGACCTTTCTTTTCTCGTGCGCATATTTTATCTTTTCTTTATAATTTTTCCATACATACTATTCATTTTATATCTTCTTATTTTTTCTTAAACTTTTTCTTTTTTACACTCATTTTATATAAAATTTCATTGCATTTTAATTTATATTTTACCATCTCCAGTAAAATTTTATAATTTTCTTATATTTGAAATAGATAATTTTATTAGATGATAAATTACAAAATAATATATATATATATATGTATATAATTCTAAATATTTATACAAGAAAAACAATTTTATTCGTGCACTTAAATAGATTATCTTTTAAATTTTATATAAACCGACATCGAGTCATGTCCATGAGCTATTTGTATATATATAAATGAACTTAATCCATTAGCCATTACACAATTGGTAATGGGACCAACGAGGATTCACTAGCCAAGATTGGAGCCAAAGGGAACGATGTAGAGAAACAAGTGTGTTTTATAAAACATTTTGTAGTTATTGATACAGCTATAGAATCTGCTGAGTTGGACTTTGTTAATCTGAAAATCGATAAATGAGAAATCTTATTCCAGTTTTTGCCTAAATGTCTTCTCAGGCTCGATCCCGGCAGAGATCGGAAAATTGAGTTACTTGACAGCCGTAGATCTCAGTGACAGTCAGTTAAGCGGGCAGTTGACCAAAGTCAGCACTAACCTCACGAGCTTGGTTACTGTGTCTGGCAGATGATGAAATTTCAGGTTTCTCTCGTCCCTGTCTCTGCTGATTCTACATTCCAACAAACTGACAGGAGGGACTCCATATTCTGTGTGCAACTTGAGATCTCTTACATATTTTCATCTTTCAAATAACAGTCTAGAAGGACCAATTCCTGAATGTTTAGGAAACCTGAGCACATCTTTCCGGGTTTTGCATTTAAAGGCAAATCACTTTAGTGGTCTCATTCCAACAATATTCACGAAGGGCTGTATTCTTGAGTCTCTCAACTTGAATGACAATGAATTGGAAGGAGCATTGCCCCAGCTTTGGTCAACTGTCGATGGCTACAGGTTCTTGACATCGGAAACAACGAAAGACAAGACACGTTCCCCTTCTGGCTGGAAGCAGGTCCTGATCTTCGTGTCCTGGTCCTGAGGTCTAACAGATTTAATGGATCAATATTGCGAGCTTCGAATACAAAGCTCCCGTTCCCCAGGTTGCAAGTTTTTGGCATATCTGACAACACATTTACTGGCTCTTTGCCTCGTAGATATCTGAAGAATTTCAGGGCCATGATAAATGTGTAGGCAAACAGAGCAGAAGTAAACTGGCTTTCATTTTATGAAGAATCCATGTTATTCGTTTAGAAAGGTTTGGAGCAACCAGTGTAGAGAATCCTGACAACCTTCACCACAATTGACATGTCCAACAACAAATTTTCGGGAAGCATTCCTCGTTCCATAGGAAGGCCTAATTCTTTGAGGTACTTGAATTTATCTCATAACAGCCTCACAGGACATATACCCAAATCTCTTGGAAATGTGACCGAACTTGAATCACTGGACCTGCCTTCAAACAAATTGGTGGGGGAAATCCCATTGCAGCTGACGTTTCTTTCCAAAATAAACCTTTCATCCAATAATCTCATTGGACAGATACCTCAATCCGGGGGCCAGTTTCCTACATTTGACAACAGTTACTTTCATGGGAAACTTGGGACTCTGCGATTATCCGTTGACAAAAGCATGTAAAGAGGATAGAGTGCAGCCATCACTTGGATCGTCGCCACAAGGTGACGATGACTCTGATTTTGTAAATGGATTTAGTTGGCAAGCTGTTGTTTTGGGGTATGATGTGGATTCGTATTTGGAATTACTATAGGATGTCTCATATTGCAATATGGAAGGCCGAAATGGTTGATAGAGTTCTTTTTTGGCGTAAATACAAGGCGAAAGAGAGCAGCAAAAGTTGATATATGGAGAACTTGACCGAAGACGAAACTTGCTGCATGTGGTTTTCAAAAAGTTTGAGCTGGAATGCCGCCTTCATATATGATTTGCAAAGTTATTTCAAGTGCTCTCAACGAAGCTATTCCTATTTTGAATAGTTTTTGGAATGACATTAATGTATATATGCCCCTTGTTTTCCTACTGAATGTCTAGGAAGCAGTAAGGCAATAACGTCTACTGTCATTTTTTATACGTTGTGCAAGCGAGAATGTCACTCTTCGTTGATTGTTTCTTTGGTTTCTTCATCCGTAAAGCCGCTGCTTGGACATCTATGTTCTGTTGTGTTTTTAATTGGTCCTGTTAGTGAACTGAGAGAGTCTTTATGGAGTTTAATGAGGTTTGACTTATTTAGTTTGCTACGTGCAACCTGGAGACCAATTAAGGTGAAGCTAGAATTTAAGCATAAACAGAAATGGGGAAGATGACCTACAGAATGTTCTATGATAGCGGGCCAGGCATGTAAGGCAACTCTGTATTCGCCTACCCGGGGACGCTTTAGAATTTAAAGATATTCAAGTGCGAGGGGAAGGAATTACCAGCGCTATGTTCATTTGGTGGTGCTAATTTTTACGATGGAGATGAGTCTTACGTCTAAAAAAAAGTTGGTGAAAATGCCATTACATTCATATTCTTATATGTAGATGACATGCTATTCATTACAAATAATGTTGGGATACTTACCTAGATGACATGCTATTCATTACAAATGATGTTGGGATACTTAACCCCATTCTCCAATACCTCCTCCGTGAGAAATTTAAAGAAAGCGACCTATATCTTAAATATTTACATCTATAAAGATAAAGTGAAGAGACTCATATTTTCTTCTAATTACATAGACAAGATTTTGAAGTGGTTAGAGATAGAAGCCTCTAGATGAAAATTTGGTTTTAAGTCAGGCATCCATCTTTTAAAATCCATGTACCCATAAATGGACAATAAAAGGAAGAGCATAAAAATTATTCCATATGCTTCAGCTATTAAAAGTTTGATGTATGAAGATATCGTCCACACTATATGTGTTAAAAGTAAGTTTCAGACAAATTTTGTCTAGGAGTGTTGGGTCTCAAACTGGCAAAAACAAATTCATACTTCAAAATATAAATAATTTAAGTATAATGTTGAGTAAGGTCGTATCCTCAAAGATTAAAGAATTATTTCCCATGAATTGAGAGCGATTTGAATGGAGGGAGTAAATTAATATAAACTAAATTAGATATGTAAACTTGAATGAAATTAAATTAATGAAGGATTGAAATCTAATCAATGCAAAATTGAATGTGAATAACTCAAATAAAAGAAATAATTCTAATCAAAGGAATAATCTCGACTTTGGTTTAATGAACTGATCATCGGTGCAAAGATAAATTCATTTACTCGCAAATAAATTGGTTGTGGTTATCAACAAGCTCTAACAACCTCGCTCTCTTAACTGTTTTAATAACGACCACAAGTTATGTAATTACTTCTTTTATCAATTAGACAACCTTAAACAAACTTTTAGAATTTAATTTATTGATAGCATTAATTACTAAAAATGCCACAAATTCTAATCAATAAACTCACAGGCTAAATTTATTAAAATTAGATTATATATTCTTGTAACATAATTCAAAAATCTCTTTTACAATCAAATTATATAACCTATCACAAATACTAAAATTATTAAATAATTATGAATTTGGCATCATAGATGGCAATAAATTATTCCTACAATTAAATAGTGATCAGATATTTAATCATACAAGAACAATCATGCCAATAAAGCACAAAGAATATATAAATACTTACAAAAAGATAAAATAATAAAAACTAATTAGATCTCACAATATTGTTAAACCAAAGTATCAATTATCTTTCAACTAGAAAAAAAAAAATTAGGCACATCACATGTTGATTAGCAAAACAATCAAAAGAAAAAATATTCAAAGTTTAAAAAATCTTTAAAATGTCGAAAGAAAAACCAAACTAGAAGAAAGAGACGAGGACTCTTTTTTTCTGCAGAAAATCCATCCCTTTCCCCGAGAAATGTCTCCAGCCCTCTCTTCTCAAGGGAAAGAAAAATCTTTTCTTAAAAAACAATTCCTACCAACTATCAAATCATAAATAAGGCCCGACTCATCTTTAATTTTCTGCCATAATATTTCATATGTAGGCCCACTTTTAATTTCCTGCAAATCTGGCTCTCTAGAACATGCCCATGCTCTACAAGCAACAATCTCCTGGCATTATTGATTTTCACTACTTTTTAAATTTATTTCTTCAATTTAATTTCTAAAATAATTTAAAACATTAATGGTAAGCAAAATCTAAGACCTAACATTAATTTTGACAAAAATGGTGAGGAATCTAACAAAAATAAATTACATAATTTGCTATCTATCTAACAAAGAGCGTTGTAATATTGTCAAATATATTTCTGAGTACTTTAAAAAAAGTAATGATACAGTACTTATGTATGAAAATAAAAAACTAAAAGTAAAAAACTAAAAGTAGACGAATACATCTATTTTTGACTTCCAATCAAAATGTTGATGATAAGAAGTATATCTTTGAACACATATTTACCTTCAATAGAAGAGTAGTGAACTGACAAAGTTTCAAATAGAGTATCGCTACAGATTCCATCATTGAGCTAAAGCATATCGTAGCATGTGATGATGCGAAGGAGTTTATTTGAATTAGAAAGTTCAATTCCAAATGTGAATTGGTCGTTGCCACTTTACTGTAACAAAGACGACACAATCGCATAGGCAAAGGAACCAGCATTTCATTAAAAATTCAAACATATTGAGAGGCGTTATCATATTATTCGATAAATTATTAAAAGAGACAACGTTACCATGCAAAAAATAACTTCACCTGATAATGTTACTGACCCACTTATCAAGCTAAAGATACAGGCATAGTTAGATCGTCATTTTGAGAAGATTTATATTAGATACAATAGCAATTGACACTAAGATTATAGATATTAGTGTAAGTGAGATATTGTTAGTGATATGCACTCTAATGATAATAATAAGTGAAAATTATTTGTTGTAAATATAATGCTTTTATAAATTAATAAAATATTAATATTTTCTTTATATCCATATTCTAAAAGTTTTGCATGTGCCTATATAATTATGTTAATGAGTTTTATTCATAAATGATTATTAATATGGACCTAAAACTTCTTAATATACAATTATAAAACTTATTCACAGGTCACAGATTTTCTAAATGGGCATTAAAGAATCACTAAGATTTACACACTGTGTTCATACAATAAGTACCATATCATGGACTGTATTGTTTATATTTCAGAATCTTGCTATTCATGCATCTACGTTGAATCTCATACCTATAGCTTATCAGAAGAGCGATGGGTTGGTTCTTTAAGACAACATTGTTCGGTGGGACATCCAAAAGAGTTGTGAGAAGAGGATTACAAATTCATGGCCACACATATTTTTCTTGTTACCCTTATATTTGTCTGAAGTCTTATTCGAGTCTCAGTGATATTGTTAATGAAAGCAAGAAAAAGGGCACTACCACAAGGTCAATATACCCCAGCTAGACTTATTTTTGGTGATTTGTACAATTAGTTTACTTTTTTTAGGCTGATCTTGAGAAGGATGGCAAAAAGGTGCTCCCAATTTAACAAATGAATGTGGAAAGACATATGTTAAAGATCTGAAAGGATGAGATCTCCAATGCATAATTTGGCTAAAGATTGATCCCAATTAAAAGATTATGAATGCAATCTGAGTTTAGTGAGGAGTTTTGTGACTCTTGCAGCTAAATTTCTGCTTGCAATATTAGCTGCTGATAATTAGTAACAAGGTGCTGAGAACTTCAATTTTGACAACATTATCCTGGTCCAGAAACTGCTAGATTGCTTATCTAAATTAAAATCCACACCAAATGGATTTGTTGAGCTCTTCTAACCTTCAATGGAACTAGAAACTTCATTTCGCTCTAAGCTAAACCCTCAATTACTGTTACGGTTGTAGTTGTAATATTGGTCATGAGTTGGATATTGTCCCCTTTAAACCCACCTTTGCGGAATATTGTGGCCAAAGAAGCCTTTCAATAACCTTTTCTATCATTTAGAAAAAAAATGGTGGCACAAGAGGGAACATTATATTTTTCATCTAAATTCTATTACACATGAAGGTTGAGTAGTAGGATTGAGGACGAAGCAGAGGAAGATTCTGAATTCAGTTTTGTTAGTTTTGAGTTTGCTTGGAAGTTCACCAGTAAGACTATAAAAGTAGGCGATCGGAGTGAAGACAATAAACAAGATTTATATCTAGTAAGTCAAATCGTCCAAACATTTCTTTCTTTCTTCAAATGCCTCTCCCTAGTTTAATCCTAAAAGTCATAATTTTCTTTAATAAATATGGTAACTTACATGTGTTAATAAGGCTATTTTACATTGATTATTTTTCATGCAAGTTGCCTGTGGGGATAACTTTTGATTGAAATCTACTTTTTCGTTTCTTAATAATTTCACGCTGCACCACCTAATAACACATCAAGGGTGCAAATTCATAGCTTCCCTCTTGAGTTTGAGGCAAGAACCATCAACCCACACTTGCACTAGGATCTCCACCTTTCCTCGCTTGTAATCCTGCATTATGATCATATTGACATATGTTTGACACCACCAAAGTTTGTGAATTATTACTTTTTATGTAAAAAGCAGTTAAGCAAATAACACTAGAGAAGAAGAAATCTTCTCCCTTTTTTTTTTTTTATTTAAAAAGGCATTTAAGCAAATAACTTCACCCGTCGGAACCAAAATTCAATGAAAGTATATATGTGTATCCCCAAAATCCAATGCACGTCTCATACATCTAACACTCGATCATCTAGAAAGTTGAATGGCACCACATCATTGACGATCAATCCTTCGTTATATCTCATAGCAACAATCAATGTCCTCCACCACCCGCTCTATACAAAACTTTATTTTCACACACAATGATCAACAGAAAAAAAATAATAATAAATTTATACCGTGGTATTGATTAATGGGCAACAAAAATTACAAAACTTAATCTTTCACACCACAATAATCAATGAAAAAATAAATTTAGATGGTGATATTTATTAATGGGCAAGAAAAATTCAACTATTGGTAGGACTTCAAGAAAGCAGCCTATCATGCCCATGTCACTACTACATACCTCTATTTTAATCAATGCCATCTATATAAGAGGTTTCTTCACATGCAATTTTTTGACTCCTTGAACTTGGTGTGATGATTTCCCCTTTTAAAATTAATTTACATTGAATGGGCAAGTAGGTTTCACCAATACTTTATATAATCAAATCAATTCATATAGGTACACACATATACTCATGTTTATACACCTTAAAAAGTAATCTTAAAATTTATATATTATTATATTATTTAATTATTATTATATTAAATATATATATATATATATATATATAATTACACAAATTCAAACAGATTGAGATTTTGGTCACATTAAAATTTTTATAATTAAATATAATTTTCTTCTCTAATAAATTCCGGCATTTTCTTCCCAAGACAACATGTCAGGCCGAACAAAGCTGAAAGAATTTAACACTCTTCACCACATAGGTCATACCATGTAGCAGAAATCACAGGTGCAAGCCCAAAACAGTCTATCTTCCATTTTTCAATTGGTCTCTGTATACTAATTTTGTTACTCTAAAGCCCAACTTTATTTTAATATTTTCGATTTCCAACCAATGCCATAAACCTGAGCTGTAGTCACAGTTTGTCTTCACAAATGTAAGACCCTCCTTCGCAATTTTGTAAATGTAACTTCCATCTTTTGCATATATTTCCCTCTTACAGACTCTACATCAAAGGATGTTTAAATCAAGTGGCGGATTTGAAACCATCGAAACTCCACAATAATTAAAATGTTTTTGATTTTGAGTCTTATTTGTTTGCTAGTAAAATTTATTTTTTTTATAGTGGTTTTTTTGTTTTAATTTAGCATTATCTATTAGATTTAATTAATCTTTGGTAATTGTACTTGACTAATTTTTAAGTATTTATTTATCAAATTATATTTTTCGTCGTTGTTTACTTTGGATTTTAATTTATATCCTTATTGCTAAAACTTTTCCTTGCTTTTAATGTCGTTTACATATTTAGTATTTAAAACTTAAAAGGGTAACTAGTTAGTGTTATGGTGAGTTGAAATAGCATAAAAATAAATTAATTTATTCTTAATTCAAGAAATTTTCATTTTCTTTTCTTTAATTATTTATTTCTAAGTGTCAAGAAAGTTTAGTCGCAAAATTAAGATTCCGAAATTTTGCGATCATAAGTTGCGTCTCACCAAAAGTGTGTATATTTATCTATTTTTATAACAACATTCTAATGATTGGTAAGAATATTCGAATCTAAAATGAAATCATGAACTGATATTATTGCGAGTTATTACTTGATCACATCATGCAATAGAGTAGAAATTTCAACTCTCAACCGTCCAAATACCGTCCAATTTCTCACCATTGGCTTGATGAGATCAGTGTTCCCTCCACCTTGATTCTAAAAATGACTTCAACGGCTATTACGAAGCCACGTTTCTAATCCAATGGTCCCAATTTTTTTCCACTAAATTATGCTCATGATTGCGTTTAAAGTTGCAGACTTACCATCAAAGTACATAATTGACTTCTTTAATTTTATTTTATTAATTAAATAATAATTTATGTCGATTATTTTATTGCACTGTAGGGTTAGTTCAAGCCGACCATTGACCCCTTTGCACTTTCTTTATATTTTCTTCCCTTGGTTTTTCTACAAAAAGTTGAAAATTTTAACATTAGAAAAATTGTAATGAGACTT
This sequence comes from Avicennia marina, assembly GCA_019155195.1. NCBI lineage: Eukaryota > Viridiplantae > Streptophyta > Magnoliopsida > Lamiales > Acanthaceae > Avicennia > Avicennia marina. The sequence goes on from CM032755.1 coordinate 16,859,625, forward strand.
TATTCCATGTTCCATCATTCTTTCTCGATTGTTCTTAAAGCTGGCATGTGGCACCATGATTAAGATGATTCTCTCCAAGGTTTCTAATGTTACAATCATCGTATGCTTAATATAATCTATTCTCATCGCTTTGAGTCAAAATTCAAGTAACAAATAAAATTAATTTTTATGAATAGATATAATATAATTGCAAAACACCCCAATTAATATTTGTTTGGACCATTCAATTTTTGCAAATTGTAAAATACGAAATTGTTACCATCGTCATAATCATAATTCCATGTTCTATCATTCTTTCTAGATTGTTCTTATAATTGGCATGCCGTGCCACACAAAAATGATTCTTTCCATAGCTCCATATGTTTAAGGACAGAAATCTTACAGTAATCTAAATATATTATTTTGAGGAAAGAGCTACATCAACTATATTAAAATTCAATTAACAAATAAAGTTATTATTTATCATTACAATATTAGAGTTTGGAAGAAATCTGATAAAATTTTTTTCCAAACCCTCGACTGTTTCCATTAAAAAACTATATAATACAAGAATACAAAACACCTCCATTAATGCTTGTTTGGACCATGCTTTTTTTTAAATCTGAAATTTCTATTTAACATACATACACATGTATGTGTGTGTGTGTATGCTCATCAAAGCACTAGCTAAAGTTGCTAGAATAATTAAAATTATGACTTTTTATGTGCGGGAAACCATTCTTATCGAAACTATTATTTTTCTCATAACAAATTGCTTAAGGATTTAGAAGGAAAGGAATAAGTAGAAGTCTTTAATCATGAGTTGAGTTGAAAAAAAATAGTCAACGGGGGCATAAACAAGATAAGGGCCATATTTTTTGGATGAGAATAGAATTTATCTACTAAAAGGAAAACGAATGTTTAATTTATTTGCACCTAAAATTAATTTCAATTTTCGTTTGCTACCAATATGACTTCTTCGTATAATTGTCCTAAAATTGATGCATAAACTAATATACGTGTCATGTTTATTTTGATTTATTGCATATCTTAAATTTAAATTTAGTTTGAGAAAGCACAAATTATACTTATTATGCTTAAATTTGTGGTTTATAACTTTACTAAGTCATTCCTAAATTTTTTATGTGATAAATACTTTAAATGTATACAGTGTTTTCACGAAAAATCTATATTGAATTAAACTGATCAAAAATATAGAATATGATAAAATAAATATTATTTAAAGTGACAAAAATATTTCTAGTAATTTTTTCACTAAAATCTAATCTTAGCCCTAAAATCAAGTATCCAAAATCGTCTTAATAATTTTTTCGTTATTATATAATAATAATAATAATCTGCATGTCAAATAATAAAAAGAAAAATAAACACGATGACAACTATTTCGCATCTCCATGTAATCATCCACCATCCATGACCCGCATGTATAACGGGCAACACCATACATACCCATGATGACCGCCAAGGGCCCCCCGCCCCCCCAAAAAAATAAAAAGTGGGACCCACATGGCATGAGCAAGTGGGAATAATCAGATCACAAGACAGAAGATATAAATCTTGAATCTGGTTGAGCCACGTCTCTCAGATTAACTGAATTCTATTATACAGCCAAAAAAATAATTTAAAGTTTGGAAATATCAAATCAAATGCTCCGCTGCCATTGGACAGAAGCAACAAAAATATCTAGAGATCGTGGTGTGCTGTAGCACCGGATATTTATGATTTCCTGTCTGACCTGCCCGTTAATCGTGCCCGTTCATTCTCAACCACCGAATTGGTGTGCTTCTTCCCATGGGACTGCCGTTGATCAGGTGCTGCCCGTGACTTTTGGCCTGCACGCGTTTAGTGACTTTTGACCAGGTGCCGCCCGCGGCTGACGCTCCTTGAATTTAGACACGCATTTAACAAATTTTTTTTTATTTATTACACATTACGCAAAACGTAATTATTAAAATTTTTAGTTTTTTAAATTTTTTCACTCTCTTTCTTTAATCCTTCTCCAATTTTAATTTAATTTTTTTTAACGTATGTATTCTTTCTTTCTCATTTCATAAATAATATAAAATTTATATTTAAAAAATAGTATAGTTTTTTCATATGTATGCACCCGTAACCTTCACTATGTGTTTAACGAAATGCAAATGTTTCAGAGTGATGTGATTTTATATACATGAAAAAGTATTTAGTTTTATCTATGTATTTAATAAATGATGCAAAATAACACCTATAAAATACTTTCTTAAAATATTTATTTTAATTTATTGAAAATTTATAGAGTCGTTAGGAGAGCAAAGTTATGTTTAAAGCGATCATGAAAATTTTATTATTTAAATGTAATTTATTAATTATAGAGAAGAAAATTTAAAAAAATAAAATCATATTGATTTACTAAAACAATCTAGAAAAATCTATTAAAAAAATTAAGGTTACATAGATTGGGTATTTTTTTCCTCTTGTCTTCTCAAATGAAAAATCTTGTTCACTCAGGAATCCAAAAGTAGAAATGTTAGGCATATATTTCTTTTTGATTTGATACAAAATGGTTTTGGAATTCTAATCGAGGTATATCGTAAGTATTGTTAAATAGTTTTACTTTAATTGGGTTCACATGAATTAACATGCATTATTCCCTCAAAATAAAAAAGGTTCATCCCTTGACATCTCTTCAAGGGAGGATACATCATCAACGCCAAATTACTAAGTTCGTCTATTAATCATCATTGTTGCCATTTATATTAAGTGCTACATAGCTTAATTTTACATTTTCTTCTTCTATTTGAAAGTATTTATCTTATGCCATGATTCATTGGAAAAGATATTTAAAAAAAAACACTAATATTTTTAATAATAAAAATTCAATAAATTAATAAGAAATAACATGCTTAAACGTCCCAAGTCCACCACGAATGAGATAAGAGTACCAAACGTGCAATTGTTTTGCTATTTTCTCATATTTACGTCCCCTGCAATAATTAATGAATGGCTCCCTATTTCACAACGGAAAATGAAAAAGTACAATGTTAAAATTAAAGGGCTAATTAAGTAACAATTATAGGACTCATATATTATTTTACTGCCCAGTTACTTGAGCTATACATCAAAGATATTGTTATTTAAAGATATGTTTATAATGGTGCTTTCATTATATTTTTCATCAAATAAATTATTATTTTTTTGTTGTAAATTTGTTTTCAATATTAACCAACTATAAAGGATGATGAACTTGCTCGTCGATTTCTTATTAATTTTGCCTATTATTATTTATCTATAAAAATAATCAAATTACATAGACAATTTAAAAATGATATTAATGAATTAAAAGGTGCTGGTAAAATAGAAAAGATAAAGTTGAGGAAAGGGTTCCATACTTGTCCAAGAAAACAAACATGCAGAAACGAAATATTAATGGATTTGATGAGACAATTAAGCAACGTTGGAACCTTTTTTTATTAAAAAACCAGATGTACTGTGCAGTGAGGCGCTTTTTGGCTCCTCTTCTCTTCCCTATAAAAATTTCAAAATGAGAAAATGATGTAAAAATAAGACATGAAGGTTTAAATATTGGATACTTCTTTCTCATAAAAGTACGTCATAATAATAGGAAGGCTAAAAAAATGTGCACTTACTTTCTTATACTTATAAACAAATACACAAGTTCTTATATCGAAGACAAAACAAAGAAACTTTACAAGTGTTGGAATATACTGTTAAAAGCTTCAAAAGAATTCGTTTTGATGATGTCAAGAGTTTACCATTAATCTGTTAATGATTCTGCGATTATGAAGATCACAAGCTTAGTAGGCAACATTGAAACTATTTGAACTCATAACATTTTACTTTTGAATTTGTTACACTACGAAGATTACAAGTTTCATACTTTTTCTTTCCTTAGTTTCTCCACCTTCTCGATTCGTTTTTATCTTCATTTCCATAATCTTTTCTTTAATTTTTTTTAAAATTGTCCAATCAACTACACGAATAATTGTTCGTGTGTCTAATGCAGTCATAATACAACCGTATGATGACCACACCAAAACAATATTAAAAATTATTAAAACAATATTAATTAACAACATTCTATCGCTGTCATGATGCAGCTGTATAAGACTACATGAAAATATGAGGTTCTATTGCTTTCTAAGTGTGGTTACACTATAACAATATTATAGTATAAACACAATAATATTCATCTTTTAAATACAATATTTGATCACATCTAAATTCAAGAATTTCTAAACTATAAAATTTAATTAAATGAAGCACAAATTACATTTAAGACTAACAAAAATATAAGCTAAATTAGGTATAATAAATTGTAAATTTTAAAGTTATCAGTTTTCCATTATCTTATTCTTTTTATTTTTAAATAAATTTCATTTAATAAATTTAATGATTTTGATTAACTAAATTTAATATGTTAAATTCAATATGCATTAAAAAATCAAATTTAGAATAATAAAAAATTCAAAATTTCAAGAATCTATATATTTATCGAAAGATAAAAAATTCAAAATACTATATTTTTATTTTATTATTTTTTTACCTTTGAAAATTTTAATTCGTTGTAGATCAATGACAAATAAATTAATGAATTTTGCTAGTTTACTGACTGTTTTTTCTTTGAATTTATTTTAGTACACTGTATCATTTGTGCAAAATATTGTTTAAATATTTTTCACTGAATTTATACTGTTTTAACCTTTTCTTTCTCCCTTTCTTAACCTATCCCTATTTTAAATTTATTACTTTTTTTATATTTTTCACTCCTTTTTTGTAACATATCATTTTTTATTTGTACTTTTTCTCAAATTTCTCCTTTTCAAATTATTTTGATTTTTTTCTTATTTTAATTGTTCTTTAGACTTTTATTTTCAAACGATTTTATTTTTATTATCTAAAATACAATAAATTTATAACTTATAAATCAATTTGCACGTGCATGAATTGTGAAATTTTTTACCACTGTTATATTAATCAATTAAAGAGTTTCAAGTAAATAATTATCTTGTAGATAAGATTGAATACTTATTGAATATATCGTGTTTTATTTTAGTTGATTAAATTATAAAATTATGAGAATTTATATAACTAAAAGCATTATTCAAATATTAAATAATTCAAAGATATTTTTCTTCGTGATAGGTTTCTCAATTTTTAGTACGTAATGTAAGAAAGGTCAATAGATTAATATATTTTATTAAGCAACTAAAAAGTTTCGAGTGGGGCAATAATCTCATAGATAAGATTGAATAACTATACAATATTATATTTTATTTTATTCAAAAATTTTAGTTTTTTTTTTTTTTCTTCTTTGCGATTTGAATTTGTGTGTTTTTTTTTCCTTAAGATTTTTATTTCTTAATGCAGATTAAGTGCACCAGAATTAAGGAATTTTATTAAGCTAATTTAATATATTTTGAATATGCATCAATCATTGACGCATTTTAAATATAATTAAAAATCGCAAAATCTTCCAAACTCTATACATTTCGTTCAAATATCAAGAATTTACATGCCTTCAAATAATATATTATATAAATACACCAATAATTGCCTATTAATCTTATCCTTGCCCAGGGCAAAAAGACAAGATGGCCACTTGATTGCTTTATTACTTTTAATAAATCTTCGACATCATCAACAACTTAGCCAAAAATATCTGGACAATAAACCAATTATTTATTAACATAACACCGCCTCATACGGCTATTGGAAACCAGCTTGTTAGACCCCACATTTGGGACAAATATATTAATAATCGGGGAAGGATTCAAAAGTTTGAGATTGGGAGGCTTGATTTATAATTAAAAGAAATGTTTTTATAGTATTCAAATTTTAAATTCTAATTCAATTTTTACAATTAAATGAAAAAGGAAAATTAATATGTATCATAAAATAATTTCTACAAAATATGTTAAAAATATAGAGATATACAATCAGATATTTAAACTTTAGAATTGACAATTTTCTATAACGTCTTAACAACAAAATATTCTGTAGAACAAGCATGCCAAAATGATTTTTGTCTCTATTTTTAGTTATTCTTTGATGCAGTGAAATAGCTTCATCAAATAATCTTTAGAAACATATTTTCACATTTCCTTTTGGCATGCATGGATACATTTTTCAATATCGAGACTTGTCCAAGTTTTTTTCTCATTGTAAATAATAATAATAAACTGTGCTTCCTTAAGTGTTGAAATTCTTTAATTTCCTTTTCCTTTTTTATAATTTTTCTAACTAAAACTAGGACTTGTACAAAGTATTAATATTTGAATACGATTTGGACGTAGATGCGAGCTTTAAGTTTGTGCGACAGTTGGATGTTTTGGATCATTTTTAGGTGATTTTGGTTAAATAATTTTTGCAAAAGTGCATTTGGGAAAATATTGAACAATAGCATTGGCTTAAATTTTACATGAATCTCATAGCATAAATAATTGCAATTGTCCTTAAAAAAAAGAACTCTAATAACCTTAGGCTCTATTTGTTTTTATTTGTAGGTGTGTGTTATTTTGAAAATTGTTTTAAAATAAAAAAAAATATAATAATTGTAAAATATATTTTGTAATTAAAAAAAACAAATAACCCAAACTTTTATCAATAAACTAGTAGAATGACAACTTGTATTATATTCTTCATTCACACACATATTCAAGCGAATGGTGAATAATTATGTAACATCACAAAATTTTACTTTACCATTATCATTTCCAAATTTTATCATATAAAATTTTCAAGAAAAAACTTACGAATAGCAAAATTCTAATTGCTCAAAAATAAAATAAAACGACTACTTGTATTATGTTATTTAATACAATATATATATTCAAGAGTTTTATGAAAAATATGTCACATATCCAACATTTACTTTATTCTCGTTATTATTATCCAATAATTTCGATATTATGAATTCTTAAAGAAAGAAAAAAAAACTACAAGCCTACAAATACCAAAACTCTATTTGTTCAAAAAAAAGGCAAAGTGTTTATAAAAAATTGGAAAGATAAGTGGAGGTGACCATGACAATGAGAAATGCCTGCATTATCATGCTATGGGTCACATGAATGCATTTGCATCATCATATCAATGGATGCTTAAATGGCTCCGTGAGGCATGAGAAAAATATCATCGCCACGTATGCACGGGAGACATTCCAGTTAAAGATCTCCTTCCCTCTTCCTTTCTCTCTCTAGCAACTCCCCGTTTTCTCTCTGTAACCTCTCTCCACCCAAAATCTTACCCCCAAATAATCTGTTAGCTAGAACTCACTTTCGGAGGACAAGAGTTGATTTTGCTCTGTTTACTTCGGAATTTTCAGAAGAATTTTAACTCGGGTACGAACTTTAGTTTCGGGACACAGTTTGAATGATTTTTCTGAACATTTTCTTTTATTGTGTTGGCTAGTTTGTATGGTGGATGATTCGTGAATTTTTTTTCATTTGGTGGGAAAAGACATAGAAATGGAGCATTTTATAGTGTGATTGGTGTGTTTATTTTTGGATTATTGCGAAAATGTTGAGGCTCTGCTTAAATGAAGAGGGAGCGTATTTAATTGTTTGATATTAGGTTGAGTAAAATTTGATTTTAAGAATGACTGAGTTTTAGCCGAAGGGAAAAAAACAGGCTACGGATTATCTTGAATATATTTCGCTTGGTTTTATTCTTTCCATTGATGATAGATATTGTTCTGGATTTAATTCAGTGCATGTTAAAACAACAATTGTGTTACTTGATTCAACCTTTTTTTTATTTTTATGTTGACTATTATCATGTTAAATGATAATACTTTTGGATTTTATTGATGTATTACAGTTGGTGCTCCTTTCCCCGTCCTCCTTCCCTTTCCAGTTCTTCATTTGAAGAAGTCTATTTTTATGGCTTTCGTTTTCCTGTTTTCTACTGCAAAGGATATGCTTGTACCTCGGATATTAGGAAGGGAAACACCAAGGAAATTATTTTCCTCACTTGAAATGATGCAAATTTGTGTATGGTTTCTTAAGCATTTCCTTTAACCGACCAAAACGGCAAAATCCAAATCCAAATCCAAATATAAGGAACAAATGTGGACTCATTTTCTCTGGACATACAAGTGATAAGTTTGATTCCTATCCATACCTAATACTTTTTCTTAGTTGGCCATGGAATTTCAGTGTTTTTACTTATTCCTTTTTTCGATTAAGTTGTTATTCTGATTTCATTCAATTATTCTTACTAGTTTTTCAAAGTTAGTTGGCTAAAAGTGTTATTCTTTAGTATTTTTGTGATTTTGCAGGGCACAGGAAAAATTAACACCCTCAGATTATTTTGTATGGGAACTTGGAAAGTGTACATGCTATAAATTTCTTTTGATATTTGACTAGAAGCTTGGAGCTCTGTTGCATCAACTGATCAGCATTTGGACGAAATTTTTTGGGTTTCAAAAATCAAAATGCTGAATTATAGTCTTTTTGATCCTGGATTGGTAGAAGCTTGTGGAAATTGATAGCTTTACTAACACCCTTTTGTTTAAATAAAAGGTTTTATGGCAGCTTCAAATGAAAGGTGGATTGACGGTTTGCAGTTTTCCTCACTATTTTGGCCTCCTCCACAAGATGCAGAGCAGAGGAAGGTGTGTTTTGAGTCTGGTTTTTATGCGCAAATGGAAGTGTTGCCCACATTTTGTGAATAACAATTGTTTTTGGTTTATTAGCTGCAGATTCTCATCCATTTTTTTTCTCTGATTTTAAATATTACATTCTGGCCTTATTGTTGCCACATTTAATAAGTTTAACTTGTAGCTTCTTTTTATTACTATTATTTTTTATTTTCTACCTATCAGAGTCTAAATTTCTAAACAAATGTTGTACTTTTTGTAGGCTCAAATCACTGCTTATGTCGAATACTTTGGTCAATTCACCTCAGAACAATTTCCTGATGACATAGCAGAGGTATATTTATTTATTTGTTTATTTTTTTTTGTGATTTCTGAACCACCTTACTTTAGTAGAATCAATCAAGGGTAGTATGTTTTAATTTCTTGCACTTCTATAGTATGCCCTTATCTCTGTGGAACTGCCAGTGGTATGCTAACAAATATTTATAACTCATAATGCATGCTGCTCTTGCAGCTGATTCGAAGATGGTATCCATCCAAGGAGAACAGACTTTTTGATGATGTTCTTGGTACTTGTTATATCATGTTAGAATTGGTTCGCGACATTCCTGGGCTACCTTGTGCTGTGTTATGACTTGGTTTTTGCTTCACTTTTCAGCAACATTTGTTCTTCATCATCCAGAGCATGGCCATGCTGTTATTCTCCCAATTATTTCATGTATTATTGACGGTACACTTGAATATGATAGGAGTGGTCCCCCTTTTGCTTCTTTCATTTCCCTGGTCTGCCCGAGCAGTGAGGTATTAAAACGTTACCAATTTAATGCATGTTTTCAAGCTGATTTTTCTTTATCCATGTCATACTATGGCCTAATTCCTTTTGAGCACATTTTTCTACTATTAGCATTCATTACTTGTATCCTGAAAAGAATTCATGTGTTTTGTAGTACTTTAACTGCTTTTAGTTGCACAGAGAAATTTGATGGATGTAGTTTCATCTGTTATTACAGAACGAATATTCTGAACAGTGGGCCCTTGCATGTGGGGAAATATTAAGAATTTTGACTCATTACAACAGACCAATATGCAAGTTGGAGCACCAGGAAAATGGAGCAGATAAAAGCAGCAGTGAGGACCATGCCTCATCTTGTAATTCAACAACTGGGGAACCTTCTTTGCCTCCTACTCAGCAAGAGAGGAAACCACTGAGGCCATTGTCTCCCTGGATAACCGATATACTACTTGCAGCGCCTCTTGGTATTAGAAGTGATTATTTTCGATGGTGAGTGAAACACGGAGCATGACATGTCTAAAGTTGATTTCATGCCTAAATTTTCATGTTCACAGATTATACTTTCACTGTTGGGCTGTGTGCTGTGCTACATGTTTAATAGGAGAATAAAAGTTGTGTTGTATTATTGAATAAGCTGAACTTCAGTTTACAGTATAAGATTAGGGCGAAATATGGTAAGATTTACATGATTTACTTATCTAAGATATCAGCCTATAAATTAGGGAAAAAACACGAAATCTGAAAGACATGACTAGAAGGAGATATTTAACATTAGGAATATTGCAACAATCACCCTCAAATTGAATATAGGGATTTTGATTGAAGTGTTCAACGTGGACATTTTAGAACAAGCATATAATGTAGATCAAGTGTCTTTCTTATCAGCTGACCGTAAATAGGATTTGAAGTCTGGCTGCTGTAGTTCTCTTTTGTGTAGGGATGTTTACAATTCAATAAACTAACCAAGCTGAATTGAAACCGAAAGTTTAATATGATAATTTTTAAATTTTTAGTTTTCAGTTCGTATACCATACCAAACTGTATATTGAATTTTATTCTTGTTTTTAACATTTATCATATTTTTACTTATTTTTTCTTAATTTATCATATATATGTGATTTAATTTTTGATTATTATAGATAAATTTTAAAAACTTTATATTATTATCTTATGTTCGTTAAACAAAAATATTTTTATTATTATAAATATATTTTTTATTGTTAAAATATCTAAATTAAAACAATGAAATATTAAAATAAAATATTTAATATTTATTTATAAGCTATGTAATTAAAGTTTATGATTTGAAATGTAATTTATTTATTTATTATTTTTTAATATTCTAAAATCAAAATTCAGTTTATCAAAATATTGAACTGAATATATCGAAAAAATTTGGTAAATTATCTAACTGAACCAAAATTTCAATTTTGTATTCAATATTCAATTTTCAATATACCAAAATTTTGGTTCAGTTTTACCAAATGCACACACTTATTGTTGTGGGCATGACAACTGTGAGGTCTTTCTTTTTCTTGCACGATGGTAGATGTATGTGGTAGCTGTAATTCTCTTTCACAGTCAACAAACAAGTGCAGTGGCTTTCGTTTGTGTGTGCAGTAGGAAGGCACAGCAATATTTACTTTTGTGTAGTTTTCTCTCTGTGCGAATGAGAAAGCTCTAGCTTTAGCTTTCACGTAAAACAAATTAGGAAAGGCTAAGGCGCATATTGTTGGTGATGGTAGGGCAGCCCACATTAGCAAGTTTTTCTTTTCTTTTCTTTCCTTTGACAAAACTATAGCACACTAAAGACAACAGTTGTGTGGCAATGCATTACTGAACAAATAGGAGACTAAACTTGTGTTGTATTGTCGACTAACCAAACCTCAATTTATAGTATGAAATTAGGGTAATATGTGGTAAGGATTTCATAATTGACCCACCTAAGGTATTTTTTTTAAAATTTTTAGATATGTGTTTCTCAAAAGTTGCACAATAGTAAGAGAGAGAAAAAGAAATTAAAAAGTGTAATGATTTAAGTGTGTGTTTTTATTTTGGTAGATTAAAACAAACATGTCCATGAAATTGTAAAGAAAGAATATAAAGAAAGATTTAATGCAAGGAATATGCCACAGTGCGAACAGTTTTAATTCGTAAAATTAACTACATGCTTGCTTTTATCATATGTTGTAGGTGTGGAGGTGTCATGGGAAAATATGCAGCTGGAGAACTGATACCACCTTCAACCGGTCTGTTGGGTTTTCTAGCTATCATTTATTAGCATAAATGCTATTAAGCATGTGTTATGCATGCATAAATATCATGTCAAAATTATTTCTGTTGCCAAAATTCTTATGCCGTATGCATGAACTAAATTTGCACAATGCATTATTTATATCTCTTAACTCTTTTTGCCTGTAAATTCTGTTATTAGTTTTTTTTTTTAATTTGCAAAATTGCGATCTGCAGAATATCGTATTAGCATTTCTTAATAGGGAAATAGGACCTGGATGTGACATTTCTGGATTTTGGCAATTTAAGAGTTTCTACCAATTAGGTTGATAGTAATGTTAATGGAAACATATGGTTAAGAGTTACTCGTGAAATTCTCCAGATGGAAGCATTCTACACTCACTGTTTATTCAAATTATAGGAAATCAAAACTTTGGTTTTTGCAGCCAAATTTTAGATACACTTTTCTTTAATTGTGGGCTGTTACATTTTTGTTAAAATAACAGGTAGATTCCGGGTGGTAAATTTATGATAATTAATTCTTTAATTAACTTTGATTCCCTGTATTTCTGAGGTTGTGCCAAAACATAAAGAATAGTTAATTTGCTGACAAGATGGTTATTATTATCTAAATATATCTCAGCTTCTTCTCGGGGATCTGGAAAGCATCCCCAGCTTGTGCCATCAACTCCACGATGGGCCGTTGCAAATGGTGCTGGAGTTATACTTAGCGTATGTGATGAGGAAGTAGCTCGTTATGAAACTGCCACCTTGACAGCTGCTGCTGTCCCTGCACTTCTGCTTCCTCCTCCAACAACACCTATGGATGAGCATCTGGTGGCTGGTCTGCCAGCACTTGAGCCATATGCACGCCTGTTTCATAGGTTAGCATCTGATGGTTATTTATCAGAGGCTACACTAGATTCAATCATTTGTTTAATGTTCTCGTCTGGCATAGATACTATGCAATTGCTAGTCCGAGTGCCACCCAGAGGCTGCTTCTTGGACTGCTAGAAGCTCCCCCATCCTGGGCTCCTGACGCACTTGATGCTGCTGTGCAACTGGTGGAACTGCTTCGAGCTGCAGAAGACTATGCCTCAGGCATGAGGGTAAATATATTTTCCCTTTACTGTGCATGAAATAAGAAACATCTGGATAAAATAATTTAAGTCATGGCTTGAGAAATGAAATTAACGCTTCCTTTCTGGCTGGTCTCAAATATGGCTATGTCTACACATGAACAGCATTTGATTGTATAATTTTCAAGGGAAGACTCTTTGAAGAAGTAATCATTTTGATCAACCATATGGAAGTCCTGATGTTTGCTTTTATTGTTGAAGCTTCCAAGGAATTGGATGCACTTGCATTTCTTGCGTGCAATTGGGATTGCAATGTCTATGCGAGCTGGAATTGCTGCTGATTCTGCAGCTGCTTTACTTTTTCGAATACTTTCTCAACCAGCTTTACTTTTTCCTCCACTGAGACAAGTTGATGGTATTGAAGTTCAGCATGAACCTCTAGGTGGTTATATTTCATCTGAACAGAAGGAGGTACGCTGCCTGGCACAGGCTCTGAATGCTTTAATTTCTTTCTCTAATTATTCATGCATATTTGTGGATTGTTTCAGCAAAGAGAATTGCCAGCAGCAGAAGCTACAGTAGAAGCTACTGCCCAAGGGATTGCATCAATGCTTTGTGCACATGGCCCAGAGGTTGAATGGAGGATATGTACAATATGGGAAGCTGCGTATGGTTTGATTCCTCTAAGTTCATCCGCTGTTGATCTTCCTGAAATCATAGTTGCAACTCCTTTGCAGCCTCCTATACTATCGTGGAACTTATACATTCCTCTTCTTAAAGTGCTTGAGTATCTTCCTCGGGGAAGTCCATCTGAAACTTGTCTAATGAAGATATTTGTTGCTACTGTTGAAGCAGTTCTACAGAGGACGTTTCCACCTGAGTCTTCTAGAGAACAAGTTAGAAAAACTAAATATGTTTTTGGGTCTGCATCAAAGAACCTTGCTGTGGCTGAGCTCCGCACAATGGTGCACTCACTTTTCTTAGATTCATGTGGCTCCATAGAGCTTGCCTCTCGCCTTCTTTTTGTTGTGTTAACTGTCTGTGTTAGCCATGAGGCACAGCCCAACGGCAGTAAGCAATCTAAAGGTGAAAGTTCTTATTCTGAAGAAGTAGGTGAAGATGCACAAGGAACCAAGGGGAAGAATAGAGATTCAGAAACTAAACGGGGTAAGACACAGGGGCCTGTAGCTGCATTTGATTCTTACGTTATTGCTGCTGTTTGTGCTCTATCCTGTGAACTTCAGTTCTTCCCCTTGATCTCAAAGGGAAGCAATCTCTTAGATGCCAGAAATATTTCTGGCATGGCTAAGCCTGCAAAAGTGAATGACCTGTCCAATGATTTGCGTAATGGTGTTGATTCAGCTGTTTATCACACTCGTCGAATACTAGCAATTCTAGAGGCACTTTTTTCGTTAAAACCTTCTTCCATTGGCGCATCCTGGAGTTATAGTTCAAATGAAATAGTGGCTGCTGCTATGGTTGCAGCTCATGTCTCTGATTTGTTCAGACGTTCGAAGGCTTGCATTCGTGCTCTTTCCAGCTTGAAGAGATGCAAGTGGGACAATGAAATTCACTCTAGAGCATCATCCCTTTTCAATCTAATTGTCATTCACAGCAAAGTTGTTGCATCTATAGTTAACAAAGCCGAACCATTGGAGGCACACTTACTGCATGCACCAGCACTGAAAGATGCTACTTCATGTTTTCATGGAAAACAACTAAGCACTTGTTCCAGTTGTCACCACTTAGAATCAGGTCAACCATCATCTACTTTACCATGTGAAAACTTGCCTCCTTCTGAAGCTTTGGTCAATTATGAGAAGGCTGATTCCTGTGAGGTTGGAAGATGCACAATGGGCAACGGAATTGCGAGTTTCCCTGTAGATGCTTCGGATTTGGCTAATTTTTTAACAATGGATAGGCATATAGGTTTCAATTGCAGTGCTCAAGTTCTTGTAAAGTCAGTCCTTGCTGAAAAACAAGAATTATGCTTTTCTGTTGTGTCATTGCTCTGGCACAAGTTGATTGTATCACCTGAAATACAACCAAGTGCTGAAAGCACGTCTGCCCAGCAGGGATGGAGGCAGGTAATGTGATTAACTCTGTTAGTTATACATTTTTTTTGTGATTGTTGGAGAATATTATAAAATAATATGGAACATTTGTTTTGATATTTATTTATTTGGTTACCATGTTGATAGGTTCGAATATTTTGTTTCTCAGTTTTTTGTATTAGATTTATATTTGGATATTTTATATTTTTGGTGTCTTTGTATTTATCCCTAAATTGAAACTTTTCTTTAGTAATTGAATGCAACAACAAAGACGACTTCTTTCTGTTACGGACTATCGTGATTTTTTAGTGTTGCCGACCATACTGGTGCTATTTTTCTAGTGTTGTCTACTTTAATGGCTCTATTGCTGCCTACTATCTACTATTTGCACTTTTGAGTGTTTACTGGATTATATCTCTTTGGCTATTACATTTGTGCTGCTGTTTTCTATTATTTTCTATTATTGATTGGCTGTCTGTGTTGTTCTCTATTGTTGTCTATTGGGTATTGTTACATTACTGGTTGGTTTCAAGTTGATCATTGTAACACTATTCCATATTCAACTTGAGGGAGAGTGTTGGAGAGTATTATAAAATATTACGGAATATTTGTTTTAATATTCATTTATTTGGTTACTATATTGATTGGGCTAGAATATTTTATTTCTCAATTTTTAGTATTCGACTCATATTAGGATATTTTATTTTTTTGGTATCTTTGTATTTGTCCTTACTATAAATTGAGATTTTTCTTTAGTAATTAAATACAACAATTCTTCCTATCTTTCAACAGTATGGATATGTGAAATCTTTATGTTTCTTGCTTATTGTTGATGGGGAATCATGTATATACAAATATAAGGGAATTACAACAGAGAGATACAAATTCCATAGTCTGAACTTGTTCTTCAACTTTTAAATCTATTTTCTTACTAATTGCAGCATGGGATATTTTTAAAAATTTCATAAATGTGGATTGTTTATGTGGTAAAGCAAGACCTCTACTTCGGTAATTTAAGAATTTCAAAAAATATGGACTGTTTATCCCATGTTTGCTGCTAGTAAAGCAAGACCTCTACTTTGGTTGCCCTCTGTATGTTTTCCATTCATGTTACTTGACCTCTATCTATGATGGACATATGTGATTTCTGGTCTTGCCTATCTTATAGGTGCAATTTCTGGTATTGTCTACCCAATAGCTGTCTTTATGGCTGTCTACAGTCTACTAGTTACTATTACTTATCTGACTACTTCTAACACTAATAGTAGCACTACTACTAGATGTCTACTCGTTCCAATTTAGAGTTTCTAGTTGAACATTTTAACACAATTTCAAGTTCAACTTGAGGGAAAATAGTGGAAAATATTTTAGAATATGTAACATCTGAGTATTTAGTTTGATATTACGTATATTTTGTTACCTAGTATAGCTTTGAAATTATTCCATTTCCTAGTTATAAGATCAGTTTTTTATCAAATTAGTTTCTACTTTTGGTATTGATTGCGCTTGTCCTATGTTATAAGTTGGGAGTTCATTTCAATTATAATGCTTGCTATAATTCTTCTAATCATTCCAACAAATGGCATAGAATTTATAGGTTGAGTATTGATAAGATTAGTTTATCTCTTTGACAAAGTGTAGTCCTGCTGGAAATGGCAGAGCTTTGGATTCTGTGCGAGAAATGATAGGCCTACTGTCCACCCACACCCCTATTTTTAATCTTAAGTTATATGTGTAATGAAATTCAAAATTTATCAAAATTTCCAAAATTGCCTTTTGGATAGTCCAAAATATCCATCTTGCATCCCAAGACTAAGGAATTCTAGTTTCATCTCTCTTCATTGATTTGTAACCTCCATTATTCATTACAACAGACTATATATCACTTTATTGAAGTTTTGAAGAGCTTTGAGCATCTTTTGGATTGTTTGGGTTGGTTTGCATGCCAGGCCTGAGTCATTAACCCATCTTGAAATCAGGTATGCTGAGGAGAGAATTTATCCATAGGGGAGACTGTAGATATTTATTTTGTTAATCTCAACTGCTCGTGATTTATATGCACACAATTTTTGGCATTACTCTTTTTGTGATATTATCAAATTCATTGATGAAAGAATGCTTTAATAGGCTGGGAAATGCTATGTATAATGAGGCAGTTGTTAATTCTTTTTCTCTTAAATAATGCAGGTGGTTGCTGCTCTCTGCAATGTAGTATCAGCATCACCAGCAAAAGCTGCAACGGCTGTTGTTCTTCAGGTCCAGATTTTGTTTTGCTTGAATATACAAACTGAAAAGATTTGTGAACTATGCTTTCCAATGGAAAATAATATTTTTGCCATATGTACATGGGGATGCAGTTATACAAGCATGTTTCTAGCTTTTTTTTTTTGGATATTGAGGGGATGGTTATGTCTAATTACAATTTACTTAAGCTTTTCTTTCAGTTGTCTAAACCACGCCTGTATCCTTGTTTGCTCCTGTCTAAATTTATATACTTTATTTTATCACTTTCTTGGCTGTGTTTACTTGTCAGGCTGAGAGGGAATTGAAACCTTGGATTGCAAAAGATGATGACCTTGGACAAAAAATGTGGAGAATCAACCAGAGAATTGTGAAAGTGATTGTTGAGTTAATGAGAAATCATGAGGCCCCAGAGTCCTTGTTGATTCTGGCCAGTGCATCAGATGTCCTCCTCCGTGCCACAGATGGGATGCTTATTGATGGAGAAGCATGTACTTTACCACAGCTGGAGGTAAGTTAATCTTATTTGTCTTGTGAATAATACATTGCCGCCATTTGTTAGCCATGAAATCTGTTTGGCAACTCGATCTTGCTCACACACTGATTTTATGATGTGTATAGACTGGTGCTTTTTTCCACTCTGCCTCTCTTTTCTCTGAGGATCTAAACTGGTTATCCCTTTCCCAACCAAGTTGAACGAACCCATGACTAAAAGTCATAGGTGTGAGAAGCTTTAACCACTAGGCTACATTTGCTTGTTTATGGAAAGTATAGAGATAATTTCTTGAGTTCCGGTGTTTGGTGAAATTCTTATTTTTGCTTTTTTTTTTTTTGTTATCTTGTATGTTATATTCACTTTCTTGCATGCACCTCCAAATATTATATTGGATAGCTGTTGGAAGTAACAGCCAGAGCAGTTCAACTGGTGCTTGAATGGGGAGAATCTGGCTTGGCGGTTGCGGATGGCCTTTCAAACCTGTTGAAGGTACAAAAGCTCTCCAAACTTATTTGATGTTTATAATCTAGAAAAATCTACAAAAGAAACGGAACAATCTCTTTCGTGACATATGATACATGCTTGTGGTATATAATGTCCACAGGACGCACACCTGCATAATATGTATTTGGTAGGAATTGAATCTCATTTCCCCGTAAGGGTTTTGGGCATCAATAATAGAATGATCTCTGGCTTATGGATACAGTAACATAGTTTTTTCTCGGTTCATCATGTGCAGTGTCGCCTTTCTGCTACGGTTCGTTGTGTTTCTCATCCGAGTGCTCATGTTCGTACTCTTAGTACATCAGTTCTTCGTGCGATTCTTCATGCTGGTTCATTAAAATGGAAGAACGAACAAGTGGATGTCAATGGCATTCATAGTCCTGGTTACAATTACTTAAATGTGGACATCACTGATTGGCAAGCTGATATTGAGAAATGTTTGACTTGGGAAGCACATAGCCGACTTGCCACTGGCCTGCCCATTCAGTTTGTTGATACTGCTGCCAAGGAATTGGGCTGTACTCTAACCATTTGAAACTAGCTTAACATTTGGGTGCTTCGTCAGATTGTTCCATCTGTACGAGAGCAGAAAAAAAGCTTACTAGGTGGTTTGAAGGATGGATGGAGGTTACAGTTTGTCATTGACGCCCGGTACAGGGGAATGGCCGAGATGGATGCCGTTCGGCTGTGTGCCCAACTGCCAATATTGTTTGCAGCAGGGTATTAATGTTTGTGTATGCTAGGACTACGACTTAATGACCAATAGATATTGGAGTTTCTGTCCTTGTAAACAACAGTTCCTCAGCTTCGGATAGATATTACCAAGTGTCTGTAATAATTCTGTATGTTCTCCCTGATTTCAATCAACTTAGTCTGTTCCACGAGTACGTAAAGACTGTTCCCTGTTGAACATGTCCACTGATCAGAACGGTTTTAAAGCACAAACGGGGTTCAATCTGGCTCATTCTAAAGTGCACCGTTTCAATGAAGTTAGGTTGTTGTAGACCCTTTCGACTGTAAGGGGATTGGAGGAAACTACGTATTTACTCCAACGCAATGGTCTTGGACGAGCAGTTCCGTTTTGACTTATCTGTCCAAATGTTGCACTCCCAACGTCAAGGTAAGAGAGAGTTTTGGAGATAATGATTACGTGACAACACCCTTTGGAGGTGTTCGTTGATGGTCTCTCGCCATTTGATGAATATATGAGCCATCTATGAGGTGTCTGTCATGTGTGGGGCCCTTAAATGAAGTGGGGACATGAGCGAAGTAGAGTCAAATTTTTCCTTTTGTTCAATTGGTTTGGGGACATATGAATGCCCGTTTAAGCCCGCTTAGTTTCATTGCATCACGGCTCAATAGGCCTGTCGTTCATACGTACTAATTAGGCAGGCAGTCCATCACGGGACCGTTATCCTTATGCGCTGAAGGTTGAGATCCTATAGTCACTCTCCTCACGTTCCTCGTTTGCTTCTGTTTAGCCCTTTTGTATCCTCCAATTAAGGTCACTGCATGTCTGGTGGCTTTGTAGCTATTTAACCGTCAAGTTACAATTAATTGATTATTTATTGGTAATTATATTGAATTATTCATGACTAGTATGGATACATTTATGTTCTTATTGAACAGCCCCCCACCCACCCTCAATGTTAAAAAATGAATGCAAGCTCCAAATTGCCATCTCCAAAATGCAACCTAAAAGTCAGCCTAGCTTACCACCAATTAACGTATTATTACTTGTCACCACTACCTTCATTTAGTGCCTTTGTCCTGTAATTAATATATCCAAAATTTGGTCAAATGACTTGGCATAACAATGCTAACATTGTGAATATTCGCAAAAGACAACAATCAACCCTCAATATAAATGTATAGCACACTTCCTGTTTATACGCATTACAATTTTAACTATTTTCTACTTCCACATGACATAACACAGTCAAAATACAAAATACCAATAACCTGCTGTGGATGGTGGACAATCCCCTTTGATACATAGCAACACGTTATACTGTAAATTATGAGCTAGAGGGAACCAAAAAGTAACATAAATTATGCATGATCAAGGGGCGAAAGCCCAATCATCGGTGCAATTTAAATCCTCATATCCACCCCATCATTCCACCTGAACTGAGTAGGGAAATTTATATTTAAGAATTACAAAATTTGAGGCCCTCTACTAACCATTGATCTTGGAAATTGGCATTGCCCTGTATCTAGAGTCAGATCGTTAAAAAATCTCAGTATCAGCTATCCGTTGTCTGCTAAACTTCAACTGTGCAAAACCTTTTCATCAGCTTCAGAAGATTCTGATGATCCTCCATGCTTGTGCTGACTGCTTCTAGAGATTGAATGACCTCACCGTTCTTTCCCACCAGCTTTTGATGAGGCATTGCCATACCAGATCATTCCAACAACGGCAATTACCATGCCAAAGACTACTTGCAAATTAAGACCCTGTTTTCCAAAAAATAAGAATCCGAGGATCAGTACAAGTATTGTCTTCATGTGGCCAAGGACTTGGCAAGATACAGCAGTGAATTTGCCAATGCATATGAACTAACTGAGATTTGCTCCCACTGCAATGGTACATGAGAGTATCATGAGCACCGGCAGAATCAAAGATAATTGAGTGACTGATTTCCCCAATGTTCACACTTACATGAAGGCACAGAGGACTCAGATACACATCTATATACAAGACATATTTTAAGGGGGAGAGAGACTTAAGAAGACAGGGAAGCACCCACTTTTCTATGCACCGAAATTTGTCAACATTTCAAAATATTGGTTCAATTGCCAGAAAATTAAATCAAAAGTTGATGTTTTTGGACATAACAGAACCACCAGATAATGGATACCCAAAAGAAACTCTGCACTTTAGCACATCAATCACTATGGCTTGTACAACCAAATGGCTAGTTTCAGATAAAGAGATCTACCAAGAAGCAATTACAATGATTAATGCAGACTAGTGTCTCAACATTAGTGACATCACATCCAATAAGAGTATGTAGTATACTATAATGCAGTACTGAATTGCTGATGACTAAATTGATCATATGCGACGACATGGCATTTCAATAAGGAATTAGTACACTAAATTATTTCTGATTTAATTCAACTGATTTATGCACCTTACAAGAATTCAATGAGCTTATTTCAGTATTCTTCCTCAAATTAATGGCTTCACCCTGCCATGCACACACAGTTCTATTCAACTTCTTCAATTCCCCATAATCTATAATTTTATTACCATTTTTCTAAACCACAAGCCAGAGACAAAGAAAATTGAATATCAGTTACTTATAATCGTTGAAGTGCATCCTAATAGAAGGAAGAATAAAGACCCTTCCCAACCAGCTGCTATTTGCTATTTGCGCATCAGGTCATCTTTCACTAAAGCAATTCAGTAGTCAACTAGCAGAAAGCTGGCAGCATATAATAGTATTAAATCACACTTCGGGAGGAAAACTATCCAGCATACTTAGCTGGAAGTCTAAGATGGCAGTCCTGCCCATCAGATATCTTTTACTGTTCCACATAATATAACCAGGGAAACAACAACCCTTTTGCCAATACATAGATATGCCCTTATTACCCATAGAACTTCTCACAGGAAAGGAATTTCAAACTTTTGCACCATATACAGAACAATACAATTTAAAAAAAGATTGATAACTCATTGATTCAGAGTCAAATGGTTAAAGTGTTAATACACGGAGAGCAAATTCCATTCCAGTCAAATAACTGAAGAATTTGTGCGTTTGAGGGCAAAATTTAATAATCACAATAGCTCAAACTCAATGTTTCAATCTTATAAACCAGAACATCAAGCACACAATACAATATGTCAACCAAAAGAAGCCTCCAGACAGATGTATAAAATGGTATCAAAATATTATAATGCCAGGATTGGCCACAGTACTCCATAATTATGCAACAAAGATGAACATAGCTTGTGAAAGCACTTACAACCAATGGTATATTAAACTCAAAGGCATCGATTCTCTTGTTTGTCAACCAATAATCCAGAAATGGGCCTAAAAACAACAGTGATGCAGCCTGGCTGGGTGCAGTGTGCCCCAGCAGATTGAATGAAGTTAGGGAATACTTTCTTTGAAGAAAATGAACATCTGCAAATAGAAAAACATAATTAATTAATTGTCTTCTGTTAGAGAGATGCTTTCTAGTAAAAAGAACAAACTCTCAAGCTAATTACTGCACTTGCAGATCTCCATGCCAGACAATACCTTTGTGTGTGTGTAGAGTCCTGCAAAATTTGACCCCTGTTGCAAAATATACTTCCAATTTTGCACATCAGACCTCCATAGTAACCAATTTTGTGTTAATGTCCATATACCCACTTGAATATGCTTAGTATATCAACAGAAATCTCATATTTCTATACGCCAAAATATAAAGTAGAACTTACATACTGTTGCATTCCAGACTGCTATAAATGCAGCAATGAAACCCTTGGCATTAACACTCACATAAGTAACTGTACGGACTGCGACACCAAGGAGAATAACTAAGATGCTTAACTTAGTGTCTCTAGAATACCAGATCTTGTCAAACACAACTTCAAATAAGTAAGATACAGGAATCGTAGTCAGTTTTGTGATCTGATAATATGCAAGACATAATATCACATTTAATAGTATAGTGATAGAAATTCCTCAATAATATCTCCTCTTTCTTTTCTCATTTGAACGAGTGAAGGTATTGAAAGTTGCCTGGTAGAATCCCACTGAATTCCACATTAAGCTGACATTCATCCCAACAATAGAAAAGTTTGCAAATAAGACAAATTTTAGAAGATCCAGAAGGGGTAGGTGAGAAGCTTGGATCTAACCCAGCCACCTTAGAACAGCCATTGTCAATGTCGTAGTAGCAAAATGCAAACCAGTTAATGTAGTAGCTGTAAAAGTTGCACAAATCAAAAGGCAAAAATAAACTTGTATTATAATGGAAAATAAAAAAAGGAAATATTGAAAATTTATGAAGTACACCATGAAGCCCATCACAGTAAAACAGAGATTGCTTTAATTTGGTTACTTGCTGCTACTTGTTTAACTTCCTAAGAATAAAGATCACTGCCATATTTTTAGCACCAAAATTCATGAAGACTTTATAAGAATTTACATTTTCACGAAGTAGACACAAATTCTTCAACAAAATATTTATACAATGCATGTTTCAGAGCAATCCAACTAATAGTTCAACTTTGATGATAAATGTACATTTCATGCCAACAGCATACAAACTCAATGCGAAGGTTCAAATTGGGAAATTAAATTTACCAAAGCTGAAACCATAAGAAGCCATTAATGCCTCATTGACAATAATGACCCCAACTGAGGTGACCACATTGAACATCCATGCAGCTGCGTCCACTGCAGCCTTCTTATCAGCTTTGCTTGCTGGTGGCATTTTTATTCTTGTCATAACTGTCCTAGGAGTAGATTAGTTTACCCTGATAGGACCACAAAACTATGACTGCATTCAACCCAAGTTTTCTCCCTCTGAATTTCCTGCACAGGAACAATATAATCAGAAGATTTTTCAAGCAAACCAGTAAATATTTACATCAACAGAAATTACTGCAAATGCAAGAGTTAGCTCGTTAAAGCCTTTTACCATAAAAAATTTCCATAAATAGACTATCTGCAGGAGGAAAACAGTTTAACTTTTCGTGGATCCTTGGATGCAAACTATTTACTTTAATGATATTGATGAAAGTTAGAAGCAACACGCTATAATATATTTTTACATACAGCATCATTTTTCACAACATAATGTTCAAACTCAACGTATTCCGATCTTCAGTTCATAATCTTCATTATCTAACAAGTTAAAATTACAAAATTCATTACCATATAACTTTGCAAATCAACAGCACACTGCTATATCAATACGCAAGTCAAGAAAAAGTATTAAAACTTACATTTCAATTTGAAGTTCGCAGAGACACTTATCTAAAAGTCAAACAAACAAATTCATTACCAACGAACTTCCCAAATCAATAGCCTGTACCGTATAAATACACAAATCAAGAATAATTACTAGAACTTAGCTTCAATACAGATCCCAAGAGACACCACCGTTACCAGATCCAAAATACCTAAACTCCCAATTTTCTCAGATCGCACTCGATTCCCCAGACCCACATGTCTAATCACCATATCATAAATCCAAGCACACGGAACCATCAAATTCAACTGAAATTCAATCCAGAATTCGTATTCACTTCACTGCAAGAAACAACAATACATACACAAAAAAGGTACCCCTATCGAAATTTGTAATGGAAGGAGAGGGACTTTTGGCGTGAATTTCAGCTTTCCTCCAGATCCTCACAACTCTTCTGCCAACTTTCAATAATGGTTCCACAGGTTTGCATGTGATATGTATATGTCAACGTACAATCGAACGTAATTACACGGAGCAGAGAGCGTAATATAAATGAATGCAGACACGGGAAAAGAGATTTGCTTTCAACAGTTCGACCCCAAAATTACGTGAAAATGGAATGCCAATTTCAGTTGAAGAAGGAAGATGCGTCTATAATTATTTAAAAAATAATTAATTTCACTAATTACCACAAAATAAAAAACTATTTTAATTTTTAAGAATTGGAATAATAAGAATCAAATTATACAATTTAAAATAATATACACATTTTGGAGAGAGAGAGAGAGAGAGAGGAAGGAGAATTTAAATGTGGTGGTAAAAATTGAAAAAAAATCAAGTATTGACCTGAGAGACAGAGACGGGGGAGAAAAAAAAAATTTTTGTATTTATATTAATGATACCAAATTAATAGAGTTAAATAAAACTGAAATTTTTTCCTTTTTTTGGGGGGGGGGGGGGGGGGGGGGGCGGGGGGTGTTTTTTTCTTCGGTTTCTTTGGGTGGTTACTAGGGTTGGAATCGAGTCGAGTTGAGTTCGAGTAGTAATCTACTCGAGCTCGACTCGAGTCGATTTTTTACGAGCTCGAGCTCGAACTCTCTGGACTTGGAGCTCGAACTTATCGAGTCGAGTTTGAGTTAAATATTAAATTATGTTTGAAAAAAATTAAAAAAAAAGTCGAACTCGAGTATTTTTTTGAAATACTCAAACTCGACTTGATAGGTATATCGAGTCGAGTCGAGCAATTCAATTGAGTCACACCTCTAGTGATTACAATTATCTTGTTGTCGCTATCTTTTTAATCTTGTATTCAAAAACTTTGTAAGAATTTGGACGAATTGGGTTATTACAAAAACCGAAGGCACGTTTTCAGTATCAAAATGTAAAACCACACAAACAAAGTGGGTTGAGGACACCTCTAGTTTATGTCAAAAATTCGTTTGTGTTAATAAATTTTGCTCTGTGCGTACAAATTAATTTGTAAATTACAAAGTTATACAATTTAAATAATATAAATAAAACTAATCAAAATTAAAAATATAAAACATTTGAAATAATAAGATATCGAAAAGAATTTAAAAAAAAGATAAAATTTGAAAGAAAACATAAATAAAAATTAATAAAGGAGATGTAAATGATGGAACATATCAAAAATCAAAGTGAGAATAATTATGTAATTTTATATAGCGCAACTAAAACACTTTATTAGAGTTATAATATGGTATAGATGCCATATAGAAAAAATAATGGAATATATGTGTGTGTGTGTGTAACTTAACCATTACTCACCAAGTTGGATCATTGCGTTTATTACAAGAGTGTTCATTCGGAAAAATTATATTATACCATCAATTTGAATTACTAAAATTTTGATACGTCAAAATTTTGTATATTAAATATTGCAATGAATTCTTTCATTTAATTCAATATTTCACTGAATTAATTTCAATAAATTTGGTTCACTAAACTGAAATTAAAAAAAAAAAAATCTTTCACTATTTTATTTTAAAGCGTGTTATATGATGTTGTGAGTTCTTGCTTTTATCTGAAAAAAATAAACTAAGGAAGAAGAAGTGTGAAATTGGTAACTAAAAAATACATAAAAAAGATAGTTATTATTGAATAAAGCATACTTGAAAAAATAAATAACAAAGAATTCAATATTTGGGGTCATACGGTATACCCAACCGTACTAATAATTAAAAATACTGAAATGAATATTAAATTTTTAAAAATATTATTCTAAATATTATATCAAATACTTTATTCGATTTTGGCGTATACCAAATTTTCAATTTCAATCTGCTTAGTAGGCTTATAATTTATGAACACCCTACATCATTAAGAAATCGGTGCTGGAGGCTAACGTTGCTGCATCTTGGCACCAAGGAAACTACCAAATGGTATAGAATTTGCATAGTCCAATTAGAGCTCTTTTGTCTCATGTTGTCTTAACTACCCTAGAATCCTTCTGCTTAGCTCTCTTGCAATGTAAAAGATGTTCACAGATTTGCATAGTCCGCCGGCTGATAAGGAAAAAACAGCAAGGGAAGAAAGCCATTTCTTTCTTGCAGGACTGCAGCCCACATCCTTGCACAGCTGATCGTTGCAGCATATTTGCAGCATCACACCAGCTGACCGGCACACGCCCTCTTGTAGTTTTCGCAGCTATAATGACGCGCGTTCTGCCCCCATTTTCGGACGTCCTCTTCCGTTGGGCGGCAAGCGGAACCTTCCTGCAAGGAAATGCGCGATCCATTTAATTTGCTTCTCAGTTCCAAGGTAAACTAGGTTTCGGAGCTCTCCGAGTACCCCAGTATTGCTAGTGGTGGAATTCTTGGACGGATACATTCCTCGCAATATTTTACCAATACGTAGATGAGGAAAACAGCACATGCACGACAAGGCTCTCGAGGGTTTCCTCCAAAAGGGTATCAAGCATAAGAGTTGGTACCTATAGAAGGGAGCCGAGGATCCACTTATGCATGTCTTGAACTGGATTGAAGTGAAGATGTTTGCGAGCTTCTCCTCGCTTTTATAACCCATCGCGAAAATGACAACATCCGTTTCAAGAGGGCGCCCTGTCAGGGCCTAGGATAAGGCCATTCGGGCAGAAGCCTAAATCCGAAGACTTCCTTAAGACGAGAACGTGACTGGGCCCGAATCCATTGCGAAAGAATTGGATTCCTTGAATTTCCTTTACAAGACAGCTTTGTATGGCCGAATGTATTGATACTTCTATAGCTTGTCCAAGAATTGCTCAAGTAATACAACATTTGAGCAAACGCAGGGCGAGAATGATCTCAAAATGTCCATCGAACGTGAAGCAATATATCTTTGCTACAAGCAAATTGTTCTCATGCAGTGATGTATTGCAGGCTATTTGGGGAGCAGTCTTCAAGCGGTTCTGACATGGAAATGGGAAAAAACAGTTTGAAAGAACAAAATTATGGACTTGAATGTGGGAAGTCCCATCCGAATCCAGTGAACTGTAAGCCTCAGAATCTTGGTAGAGAAATAAAAACTGAGTTGGGTAGGAGATTGTCAAGGAAAAGCCAGCAGCAAATTGGTTTTTGAGAGTTGGGAGGTTCAAACCGATTGCTGTTAACTTAATTGGCCTTGGGGCCATATTCCCTGTGAGTGAATAAGCTTGGGAAATTTCTTTAGTTCCATGGGCTCCCATTGACTAAGTCAACAACCTGGGAATTCAAATTTCTTGTGACAATGTTAATTGTTTGTTAATGTGGCAAACTTGAATACAAACAATATCTAACAAAGATCTTCAACCTTTGAATGAAATGGAATAGTTCTTTTGACTTTCTGCAGTTGTTCTGTCAACCTTGTCTCGGCAAATCTATGCGTATATGCAGTAATTTGAACTCGTTAACCTTCTCACAACTTCATTTATTGACAAACCATTTTAATATTGTTGGTTTATAGGTGAAAAAGGCGTAAAATATCTGCATTTCAAAATGATACGAACTCAACACAATAATACTTGCATTTTTCCTCTACTATGTTCTTCGACAAAGCCTTTTTCTTCTAAGCATCGCGTGCTGCTTTGGCAAATTCTACGTAAACGATATATTATGTTTGCACTAATGACAAATACAAATTAAATGAAAATCCAACAAACGGTCAAAAAGAACCCTTCCAAAGAAAACTGATCACTACCAAGAAACAAATGCAAGGGCCAAGCAACAAATTATGCTGAGACTGGTGAGGGCAGAGTGAATCTTTTTCCACGTGAAGTTCAAATTTCCGTAAGAACTTGAGACTCTGCCTTTGTATGCATTTGATCTTTCCAAGAAGCTTATGGGAGTCAGTAGACTAACATAGTTTAACAACAAATTTGAGGCTACCCGTCCTTTCAATTTCTGGACTGAAGATGGTTCGTTCTTGGATTAGAGTTACAGTTTTATTATTATCACCTGTCTGAAACTTTGGGTGACGAGGATGTCATAGCGAGTTAAGGGAAATAGAGTTACAGTTTTATTATTATCACCTGTCTGGAACTTTGGGTGACGAGGATGTCATAGCGAGTTAAGGGAAAAAATTTTTGGACTGATGAGAGGAAATAGGACAGAAATTCAAGAATAGCATCAAAAGGAGATAATTTTGATAGGTTTGGATGGGTTGAAAAAGGTGAAATTGGTATCCAGACTCAGCTATAGGAGTTACGGTATAAATTTTGTAACTCATTCATAATATAGATATTATTTGTAATAATTTGAGGAAAAACATTTATATAATCTTATTTATATAGAAATTTATGTAAAAGGATCACGACTAATTCAAAAATATGTAGATATAAAATACTTCCTAAGCTTGTGATTGAAATGTGCGTTCATTATTAGGAAGAAAAATATATAAACTAAGTTACCCCAATTATTTTAAGTTTATCCAAAATGGGATATAAGCTAAGGAAAAAATTATGTATATTTATCAGAAAATCCTATTATACGTATTAGGCAACTTAAGCATGAGTCGTCTTTTTGTGCTCTAAATGCTAAGGCTTTGTTTGTTTTATAATTATACTATGTGTTTTTAAGTTTTTTTGTCTCAAAATTTGTATAAAAGTAAGAAAAAGAAAAAGATAGAAAAAAAACATAATAATTGAGTTTGTATTTTTTAAGAATGTATAATAGCAAAACAAACATAGTCTAAAAATTTGATATACGCTTCATTTTTTTGGTTTATTTTTATTTGATATGATGGACAATACATGCTATTAAAAATAAAAATAAAAAACTTGCACGTGTCATTCGGTGAGTATAATAACATAAATACCATAATTAAAGTGATTTATTTGACATTTTTTTTCACATAAAAACACCTAGCAATGCTAAGAAGACCCATGCCAAAAAATTCTTTTGAATATGTATTGTGCTAAGAAAATCAACAATACATAAATTTATACTATATTATCAAATTAATAGAGTTTTTAAGTTGCACAATGTCAAATTATGTAACAATTTTTATTTTATTTTTTATACTTTTGTTCTCCCTTTTCTTTTAATTTTCAGTTTTCTTTTCACTGATTATTTTTATACATATTCTCTCAAAATTTTACTTTTCTAATTATTTTGATCATTTTTTATTTTGTTATTTTCAATATTTTTGTTCGTTTATTTGAATAAATTTTTTCTATTATTCAAAGTTTAATAATTTTATAACTTCTAAATAAATTACATATACATAAAGTGTGTAATTCTTACTAATTGTGTATTAATGGTATTTGCCTTAAAAACAGTATCAGGATGGATTATATCAGTATCATCACCTTCACCGTCCATTTTCAAACAAAAAATTCCAAACCGTTGGATCAAGAATATGACCGTTGGAGACGCTCCCGCTCGTTGAAAAATCGAATCCAATGAAATATAATAAAAGCTAGAGGCCAAATAGGGTTTGAAAAACATGAGAAAATAAACCAAATCCCTTTACCGATTCAAACTCACCAAAGGTCTTCTTCTTCTTCTTCAAGATTTCTTGTACTCGAAAAATTCTTATTAGAGGGGTCAAAGCGACTTCTTCTGCACTAAATGTCGAGAATGATGCTGAGATCAAATGGCAAACCCCCTCTTGCGAGATCTCCCATTCGGCTTCGGCCCCGCCGTAAAGCCCTTCAGCCTACCCCCAGTGACACCGTCCAATCCCTGCCAGGTATTGTTATGAGTTCAATTGACAGCAACAAAAGTGAAGTGGAATAAAACTGCACCTCACTAATTGTTATGCTTCAGCTTTTCTTGAAAATTTTGGATGTTTTGTGCCATTTCCTTGATTTTGCGCTGATGCCCCCTTTGTTTTTGTGATTAAATATTATGAGTTCTAATTGATAGGTTGCAGTAAGTGGAATAAAACTATACAGCAACACTTTATGAATTGCAATGCTTTAAGCATTTCTTGCAGTTTCTATGATTGTGTCGATTTCTTGATTCTATTGTCTGTAATTTTCTTGAATCTGATTCGACAAACAGGCTCATTCACAAAATCCCAGTTGCCTAAACCCAGTTGGGATGTTGAAAAATCCGATCCTCGGCCCGAGTACCACAGCATATCTTGTGAATTAAAGGCTCTGGCTAAAATGGTGCACCAAGAACTTGGGACCAGAAATGACGCCACTATTGGTGGTGACATTTTTGGATCTCAAAGGAGCCCTTTATTTGAGAGGGGCAGGTTTTATGATGAGTATTCAGCTAGAAGAAATGAGAGGCTGAAGAGAAAGAAAGGTGAAGTAGAGGGGTATGAGAAGAAACCCGCTTATGATCTTGGTGTTAGAGTTGAGTCAGCAAAGAAAAGAGAAACCAGCAAGTATGAAAGTCGGAGGAAGACAAAGGCGGTGGCTGCAGCCACCACGCCCGAGAGGAGGGAGGTTCAGACACCTAGGTATTCATTGAGGAGTGCAGCCAGCAAGGAGAACAGGAAGCCTCCACTTCCCACCATGAATCTTGTTGAGAAGTCAGTTGGGATTACTGAGAGGAGAGCTAGTGTTAGAAAGACTAGGAAGGCCTAATAAAATTGTGTTGGTTGCTGGTTATGATTTAAGTTGTTGGAGTTTGCTCATATGGTAGAACTTTTAAGTAGTGGGATGATTTACAACTTTTGTTTGGGAGATTAGTCATGGGGATTGTGGCTATATCGCTAAATAGCCTACTTACATCCTCTGTTTCTAATGATAAGGACGGTTTTGATTTCCTTTTGTTCATCAAGTGTGATTGGTTATATCATATATGAACTCTCTGGTCTGCATCCTTTGTTTATATATCGAAATGGGATGATATGTGATGCCATGATTCTTGCTGTAGACTAATATTTTCTGGTGATTGGTGACTATCCTGGAAACGGTCATTAATACTTGTTTACTTTCCCTTTACTTTGTTATCTCTTGCGCATAAGTATTTGTATTCTATAAATAGGCAAGCATCGAGTGCAGATATTCTGCTGTTTCTTCTGCATAGCCATACGTACGGTAGCACCAGAAACTATTAGAACAGAACTCTCCATCAATAAGGAAGACATCTGGTTCTGTCTTAGCAGCATAACCGTATTCAGAAGAACTATGGCTGACTTGTGCACAGCATCCAGTTTACCTGTTCCTGCCTTCATATGGAAAGTTACCATAAGCTTTGCACATTCCCTTCAAATCCAAAGGAACCACATCAGCTATCCCATTATGTGTTTCTGATACATTGTAACAAGTTTTATTGGAAAATAGGGATAAGCTACTGATAAAAGCTGGTCTCGGGTGTAATTTGCATGCCCGTTACTGGTTCCTCTCCATTGCTTACGCCCAGAGATAGTGCATTGAGCTGTGAAGATTGCAGCAGTAGCTAAAGGGGAAGGTGGGAATCGAAGCACTTCATCTCGACCAGACAGAGTTCAATTATGAAGGATAGAAGGTCAAGCTAGTTCCAGTTCACATAATTTGTTTTTACATTAAACAAATTACTGATTAAATACAATTTAACACTTACAATAATCTTTTTCTAAAATATGCTTATGAGAAAATCCAACTTCAAATATATTCTTGTTTTTTTTCTTCTTTTTCCTCAAAAACAAGTTAACCATCAAAAGAACTTTCAAATGTAGTGCAAGTGAATGTTTTTTGTAATTAAAATAATATAGGGATACAATGTTGTAACAGTCATTATTTTAAAAATCGAACCGCATTGGCCATTCAACCAGGAACCGATTGATTTTCTGGTTCGATTAAAATATAAAAACCAAAAATGCATAGAACTGGTAAAAATTAGTCAAAATCGATGTGAACTTGTTAAAACCGGAAAAAACTTGCCAAATCGATTTTATCTAAAAAATTAAAAAAAAAAAGAAAATTTTAGCAATTTTTTAAAAAAATTACAAAATAAAATTTCACTCTTTTTTCAAAATTTCTTACATTTACAACTCCTCAATATTATTTAAATATACAAATTTTATTTTGACTTTTGTTTTTAGTAATTTTTATCCTTTTATTTTTCTAATCAATATTTTAAAAATTTAATTATTGTATCTTAAAATTAAAATTGATCATATTAATTAATCTATTTATTTTTCAAAACTATTTTTTCAATTTTATATTTTTAATCATTTTAAATTTAATATGTTTTTTAATTTGTGTAATAAATATTTATTTTAGTTGAATTATTTAATTTTTAACATTACATCTAAAACTCATTTTTTAGTATATTATTATATTAGATTACATTTATTTTGTAAATTATTTTTATAGTAATATAAATAATATTATATAATTAAAATAATCAATTTTTTTAACGGTTCAACTGATCGGATCAGTAATTTAGTGACCCAATAAATTTTTCAATTTGAACATTGGTTCGGTTTTAAAAACATTGACGACAACGGCTTCTGATTTTGTCCTTTGTAGAAATGAAAATGTTTGTTCAGGTGTTTAGACGTGTTTTTGTGCGTGTTTCATTCCAAAATTATGAAATATTTTTTTAAAAAAATGTAAAAATTGATTTGCTATGTTTATTTTCAAATTATACAACTCAAAAATACACATTTAATTATTATACTTTTAAAATTTTATCTCTTTTTATTCTTTATTTTTACATAATTTGAGATAAAAATACCTAAAAAAATATGCCAATAATAAATTTAGTGCAGAACCGTACTACATCCATCATACTCAATTAATCATTAACCTTATAAATTTTGAGTTCATGAAACAGTTTAGTTGCAAAAAATACCAAGTCAAATATTATGAGTGCATGAAATTAGTTTATTTACACTAGCCATTGCCTCCTCCATGGAATTTATCTTGAATCTTGAGTACAACATTTGTGAGACAATTACACGTGAATCATATTAAGGAGTTTTTGTTTTCACCTGTTTTTTATTCTCTTTGTTTTTACTATCTTCCTATAGCCTAAACATAGTGTAAAAGTAATCGATGTTTATCTTTTTCTGTACTGGAATGTTTCTTTTCTCTTATTTTTCGTATAGAAAGCGACAATTAATTTGTGTGTGCTAGTAATAAGTAATATAAAGATTAATTAAACCTCTATGCAACATCACTATTTGTTAGGAAAATCAATATTCGCCAATATTATAGAAAGAAATCAAATCAATAAGTTGGACCTCGCAGAATTAACTCTCTAACTCCTAGGTGCTAGTTAAAGAGTTTAATGCCAGCAACTCATGACGTGGCTAAAAGTCTTGCAAAATAACTAAAGGAACAATGTAGGGTAACTAATAACCCTGTCCCATCAACACTGTACTAATAAATAGCTCTAGCTCACTTTAGGATTACACCAAACTTCCGGGTGGATGTGCATTTTCAAAATTTATTGTAACTGGAAACTATATGAACAAGCCGTGCTGCGACGAATTTAAAATTCTTACCTTCCTAGTCCTGCCACACTGATAAAATTTTAAAAATTCGAGAATAAGCTTTGTCTCATCAATATTTAAAGCCTTTCACATTATAATTGACAGAGAACAAGTGTCATTTATTAAGATAAGCATGTTCTCATGGTGAATGACCAAACAATGAATTCCACAAATTACATATTAGAACGAAGTAATTGAATTACTAGTATAGACATTATACTCCGAAACACTAGATCGTATCTGCATTGTGGTTCTTCCTCACATGACTCAGAAGTGCCTCAACGCTCATGAGCTTCACATTGTTGGTCTTACATTGAGACGGCAAGCCAGTTTCTGACCAAGAGATTTGTCGGCCTGTGGCATCAAGCCAGCCCAAGTAAACATGTGCTTTTACTTTATGTTTAACCGAATATACCATCAAAACCAAATGAAAAAGAAGGGGAAGTCGTAGTCATCAAACCCGAGGCCAGTATGAAATCCAGTTGCTGCGGATTTCATGGGTGAGTCGAGGATCAGACAAAGCGTCAACCCACCGACGGATGAATCTTTCTTGCCTGAAGAAGAGATATGAAAACAAACGATATAAACTGTAACGCACTTGGAAAGAAAATTGTTATTAACCCTGAAGTAGTGAGTGATGTACCTGTGTGGTATCCAGGAACGATATCTCTCTCCGGGTTGCTTGAAGTTGTTCTCCTTTTCAATGCAAATCTGCATCCATCAACGAATGGAGTATCACAAAAGATTACTCAAAAAATGTTTCTCAAATCAGTCCTAACAAATAGCAGATTCAGGTGATCAATCTGAATACAAACAATTTCATCATGTTAACGTGGCATTCTTGGAATAGACTGAAAAGAATTTAGGGAAAAAATAGATAAGCTTTTTTTCTAGAAAAACTCAAAACACCTCAAGCTCTTCTTTTGTACCCAAAAACCAATACAAACGATTCTTTTTTTCAGCTAGTATTCATAGAATTAAACCATTTATGGACAAAATTCTTTCATACGTGTAACAAAGTGAATTTTCCTAGTGACTGGGATTAGAGTAGGGCAGATTATCCGCAGGTGTTTCTGACAAGGCTCAAAATTTCACCGTTCATGTGCTCGTATCAATCCATGTTTTAGTAGCCAAATAAATATCTAATTAAAAATAAAAGAAACAATATATGAAGGAGTAGAAGTAAGCAGCCCAAAAATACATACCTTGTCACGTTTCCCTGACAACACCACAGGGGGAATAGGGTACCTCTCAGCATGACGGCAAGGATCATACCTTGACGGGAAATAGTTTACCTAGAAAGAGTCAGAATGTTCGATTAAGACATTGTATGAAAGAAACTTGTAAAGATATTTACTGAACACTACACAAAAAAAATTAAATTCAATTTGCCCGTCTGAACACAGTCAGAATCGTAGCCTAAGGTAATCAAACCTAAAAATCTTTTTCCCATAACTCAGGTAAATAGTGGGGAGAGAACTGAAAAAATAAGTTTGATGCTTTTATCAACCACCCAAGAATGTAAGTGAACAATGACAAAGCAAGACACTTAGTGCACCTAAAAATTTTCAATTTTGGGGGCTGGACAGAAAGCAGAATAGTAGTACCTCCTCATCCCTGAGCATGAAGTTCATGAAACCTTCATGGTGATTGTTGTGATGGCCGCATTTGGGAGCATTGGCTGGGAGCTGCAGGTAGTTTTGTCCAAGACGGTGCCTTTGTGTATCAGCATATGAAAATATCCGAGTTTGGAGCAGCTTGTCGTTAGAATAATAAATTCCAGGAACAATAATAGCAGGGCAAAATGCAAGCTGTTCATTCTCCGCGAAGAAGTTATCAATGTTTTTGCTCAACACCAAGCGACCCACAGGTTGCAGGGGCAAGATGTTCTCAGGCCAAGTCTTGGTTACATCAAGTGGGTCAAAGTCGAATTTGTCTTCGTTGTCAGGATCCATAACCTGGATAAAGAGTTTCCACTCTGGGTAGTTGCCTGCTGCAATTGAATCATACAGATCCTGGGTGGCATGGCTGTGATTACCTCCTCCAACCTTAATTGCTTCTTCCTCCAACAGACACTTCACACCACAAGAAGGCTTCCAGTGGAACTTAACATAATGTGCTTTACCAGCTTTGTTGATTAGCGTATAAGTGTGGACCCCAGAGCCATCCATGTGCCTGTAGTCTTGAGGAATACCCACATCATCAAAAAGAAATGTGAACATATGCAAACTCTCCGGATGGTGAGAGAAGAAGTCCAGGATTCTCCAGTTCTCCTGAATGTGGGACTTTGGGTTCGGTTTCAACGAATGAACCATATTGGGGAATTTCATTCCATCACGAATAAAAAACACAGGGAAGTTGTTTCCAACCAAATCAAAGTTTCCCTGAACCAATGAAAGGAAATTGACAGCATCAATTAAGTATGTTAAGTCATAAAGTAACACATCATCTGCTTTTGGCTCTTGTGATTAAGACTTACCCTACAATAATTTTCCAAAAGTATGAATGACTTGATAAGCAAGATGCATTTGTTAGATAATGGAAAATTATCCATTCAAAGAGATGAAAGTCCTTTTGTGTTTCATATATAACAAAGTCTGACCAGAGAAAAAAAATGGGAGATCAATCTTTACCTCTCTTGTGTAAAATTTCACAGCAAATCCTCTGGGATCCCTGAGAGTTTCAGGGCTACCACGCTCATGGATAACAGTGGAAAATCGTACTATAACTGGAGTTTGAACCCCTGAAGCTCGAAGGAAATCAGCACAAGTCAGGTGGGAAATATCGTGAATGACCTCAAAAAAGCCCTTGGCACTGGCACCTCGAGCATGGACAACACGTTCTGGGATCCTCTCACGATCAAAATTAGCAAGTTTTTCCACCAGATGGTAATCTTCAAGGAGGATTGGACCTGTCAAATAAAAGCTGATTTTGCATGAGTGCACCTGAAGTTTGAAGCACTGCTCAACTGAAGGGCAGATAAGGAGGAATTGGGTGCATATAAATTAAAGACCGCAGCGTATAAGATTGATGCGAATATTGTAATCATACCGCAGTGAACGATTCCAAAGAAAAGTATACATATCATTAGAGATTCTGCCGTTATACATACTAAACATTCAATAATCCCTGTAGAAGAATTCGTTATACAGAGATATATCTTGCCTTCACGCTGTATGAACATAAATCAAAGGATAACGTCAACGGCCACTTGCAATATGCAAAAAAAATGAAACCAAAAAGCAGAAAGGATCATCTTCAACTCTTCATTCATTGAAATATTTACCTCATACAATACAGTATCTGACATCCAAAGAAAACTTCCAAAGTGCAAGAAGCAATGATTTACCATCATAAGAACAATTCTTTTTTAATCCAAACATCAGAGATATTTGGACGTGCAATCAATAAAAAGGGCCAGTATACGGAGTGAAAACGTTCAGTATCCACCAACAGAACAGAATAGAATCTGAACTACACTTGAAAAGAAAGAAAGAAAGAAAGAAAGAAAGAAATTCCTAGTTCCTACGGTCAAATAGTTGTTATTATTCCAAACCGGAGCTCCAGAGTTTGTGGTCATAAAAGGTGAATTGAACGCACTTGACGGACGGTATTGCACCATCATCAAACATCCAGACATCAATATATCTAGTTTCATCGGAAAACACAGAAATCGAGCACGTTACGTATCCCATACCGGAGCTAAAATCAAGCATTTACGAAACTAAATTACTGAGAATTCAGGCGCAACAATCACATAGCAAGGAAAATGATTCATACAATTAGAAGATTGTTCAGTAAACTCAACGTCTAAACAAAAGACTGGAGAAAAACTAACACAAATCCTAAATTTCATAAACCTTACCAATCACATAACCATGAAACCAATCAAAATCAAAACAAAAAGTAAAGGAGTACCTTGTATGGATCCATGCAGACAGAAATTTTCCGCAGAGTAGTTACATGAGTAGAGTAAATGAGCTTGTGGCGATTAGCAACTTCTCGTGGGAATTATATAAAGGCACAGCTTATTGTTTAAATTCAATTTTGTGGGGTCTCTATTTTATTTGGCTCGCTTTTCCAGTCGTTCTTGAAATAATGGCTATGTTTGCTTTCATTTTTATATATTTTAAAATTTTCATTTATTCTTTTTATTTTTATATAATTTTTAAAAATATATATTTAAAAATACACATAAAAAAAATAAACAGTTATTTTCTAAAAGGAAAATATTCACATATTATTAATCTATATTTTTTTATCTACCTAAACTATGCCGTTATGGAAATAAAATATTTTAATTTTACAATATATATAATTTTATAGTTTATTTTTTTCATTTTTTTTTTTATGTTTATATCTATCTTGTCTCCCTTTTCATATTGACTTTTTATTTTCATTTCATGTTTCCTGTTACATTTTCACTCTGTCCAAAATTTTGTTGATCTTCTTCATTTTCTTATTTAAATATTTTACAAAATATAAAACTGTATAATTATATTTATTACAAAATTTTTGTTTTTTTTATTTTTTTTCTAATTTGCTATTTTTATTTGTATTCACTCTGAAATTTTTTCTTTTTTAAGTTCTTTTGATTTTTTCCCTATTTTAATTATTCTTTATACTTTAATTATAAATAATTTTATTTTCACAATAAAAAATACAATAATTTTATTATTTATTTAATAAATTTACACCACAACTTTTTCTAGTATATACTAAGAAAATAAGAGAAATTGGCTATACCATGTATAATTACTTAAAAATCTTATCTTTTCACTATACTTTCTCACTTTTTATTTATTTATTCCATTCCTACTTTCAAAAGTATTATTTCTTTAATTTTTATTTTTTATTTTTTATTTATTCTATATTTCAAACTATATATTAAGACTGAAAAAATGATTTTGGATGCATAATTTTAAATTATTATAATTTAGTTATTTAAATTTTTATTTATTCAATTTTAATATAATTTCATAATTTTATTTAATATTTTATATATTTCAATTCACACTTTTTAATATGTGGATAAAATAATTGAGGATGCAAGGAAGCCTCTCATATCAGAGCCGAAAAATTACTTGTTGGATCTCAAATTCTCTCTTTTCAATTACTTTTGATCTTCCTTTACTTTTTATTTTAAATATTTTTATTCCTTTAAATTACATTACTTTATTTTATGTTATATGAAATAAAAAACTTTATAATTCATAAACAATATTAGGCGCTCATAGAATATGGGAATTTTATTGGTATTTATATTCTGAGTGATAAATAATCGGACATAACCACTCAATCAGTTCAAGAATTTTACAAATTAATACTCTAGACATTTCAAGAAATATTATGATTTAACATTTTAATAAAATTACAAGGAAAAATCTGGCAAATTAGAGCTGCTATGGCATTAGAAGTGACCAAAAATCCAAGAAATTGGCTAACAAATGACAACATTACCCACATTTTTTATGTGGTTGTTTCAATTGCTAAGTGTGCCATTTGACTACTTCATCCAAATAATTTCATCCAGTTTATGAATATAGATATTTTTCCCTTCGTCGAATTTAGTAGCAAGAGTTGAAAACCTTGAATAGACGTCCCCTGCATTTTTATCTTGTAAGTTATTTTTAGAATAATATGGATGAAAATATTTAAATTTTATGCCGACAACCATAAAAGTTTTAAAATAAAGTTATTCTTGTCTTAAAAGCTTCTCAAACATTTAATCATATTAATTTTCAGTAGAATAAATACATTCTTTCTGTACAAAAAAATTGCGCGTAAAGCTTCCTCGTATTATTATTATACACTACTCCAATTGTATATGAAATTCTCATATGTTTTGTTATTTATAAAATTATTAAATTAATTTAAATATCTTAAAGGGATGTCATAAACTTATTTTTATTATTAACAAGAGCTGTATAATATATATATATATATATTAAATGTACTTGTCCTTGTTTGCAGTAAGAAAAGTCGGCAAAATTTAAGAGGGAAAACCCCACGCTACATGAGGTTTTCAAAGCATGAAAAATGAGATTAAACAAACACGCTCAAATTTTCGGCCAAAATATATGAATTTAATTATTACACTTTTTAAACTACATCTCTTTCTTTATCTTACTTTTATATAATTTTTAAAATAAAAATAAACCATATTAGTCAATCTTCATGGTTTAATGTGCGACACACTATAATCTATTTTTTTTCCAAATGGACACTTCGTCTTGAGCATCATAGAGAAGCTACGTTCATAAAAATCGACCCGACAACAATAACAATAATAACTATTACTAATAATAATAATTTTAGTACATTTTATTTGTGTGTTGAAATTGATATAATATAAAGATAAAAACAATTATTTAGTTTATTTTATCTATAATTTAAATTAACTTATTTAAATATTTGGTTTATACTTATGTAAAAAATATTATAAGTAAAATAAGAAAAAAAAAACAATTTTATTATTATTAAGTTGAATAAGAATACATTTGTAAACTTATTTAGTGTGACTATGCTAAAACTAAAATCTTAATAGTATAGATATAAATATAGTGTAAATTAAATCGAGGATGGGTATCTATGTAAATTGATCTTGGTTCAATCAAAATAGCTCTAAGATTTTAATGATATAGTATTGATTGTGTTGATGATAGCCGTGGTGATAAAAATAATATTAATAATAAACAACACAATGACAAAGATAATCACACGTTTGAGGCAGCCACGCTTGCAGAAAAGTCCATGGTTTTCTGGAGGCACACAGTTTACTCCATTACCAAATTCGAAAAACACAAACGATTAGGTGAAGCTCTTTAAAACTCTAATAAAATATTTAAAATCTTATAAATTCTGCAAAAAATTTTGATAAATTTTTTAATTAAACAATTTATAAAATTTTAAAATAAAATATTTAAAACTTATAAGCTTCATAAAAATAAATTAAATTTTGACAACTTATTTTCAATTATCTTATAAGTTACTTCATTATATATATATATATATATATATTAAAAAGGGCATAAATATATTTAATTTTATTATATTAATAATATTTAATATATTTTTATCATTATTACATTAAAAAATATAATTATAAATGTCAACAAAATCTTATAAAACAATCTTATTGTTGCTGTCTAAACACTCCATTAACTTTTTTTAAAAATAAGATACATGAATTTAAAAACTTCAAAAATATTTTATAAATTATTTATTCTTATAAACAATTTAAAATAAGTTTGGCCAAACACCTTCGTAGATCAGACATAACTCTTACTTCCAGACAAGTGAATCCCATATGCATGAATTTGAA
Organism: Avicennia marina; assembly: GCA_019155195.1. Classification (NCBI taxonomy): domain Eukaryota; kingdom Viridiplantae; phylum Streptophyta; class Magnoliopsida; order Lamiales; family Acanthaceae; genus Avicennia; species Avicennia marina. Next base: position 16,900,715 of record CM032755.1, read on the forward strand.
TGCGTTTTTCTTGTTTTTCCTGGTTGCTAATTTGAAAGTTTCTGAGACCCTCAAACCAAAAATGAAAAGTTTTTGAATCAATAGAACATACGAGATATTCTGTGATTCACTACCCGATTTTTTTAGACATCGTTTCTGCGATCATTTCTCTGTTTCTTTGATTTTGCCAAAGAAAAGCCTTAATTTGTGATCAAATTGTATGTTCCCTTCGATTTGTGTATTATCTACAACACTCCCTCATTCATTTCAAAATTTAATTGAAACGATATCAAAACAAAAACTATTGTTACGTCCTTTTCCTTTCACTCATCCATGTTCTCATCTTTCATTCGAATTGCAGGTCCAAAAAAAATAACTTCACATTAAGTTTCTTTTCGTCAAACGTGCTTCTCCAACCAATAGGTATAGCAACCAAACAAAGTATAATCGAAGAGAAAAAAATACTACGGCCATAGTGAATCTTTCGTCAATATATACCACGTAAAAAATATACTAATTCCAGTCGTGTAGGAATTATTGCACGCATAGATAATTGAAAAGGCTCATTCTAGAGGGGCATATCAGACATTTCACTTCAAAACTGTATCTTTCCAGGGGCGTGACCTCTGTAAACATGCAATGCAAAAATTAATATCCATGACTCAAAAACTACAAGAAGTGCACATTTTTTCCATCTCACCTTCTCAAAAGGAATAATGCATATAAACTTTACAATTTGAAAACATTATCAGAGTAACTTCTCCCTACCTATTTGTACATGCAATTAGCGACCCATGAAAATCTTAGTAAACATGACATAAAGGAAACTCAGTTCCCTCAAAAAAGAAGCTTTCCAATGCATCAGAGTGAAGGGTTAAAATTGTGACGAAGTAGATGGCCGATCCTCTTGCTTCTCGATGAGCACGCACCTTGACGGTGGACCAAACATGCTTAATATTACCTGCAAAAAGAAAAAGGGTTTTAAAAAAAAAACACAATTCCCTGAGTTAAATGCAATCCTGAGAGATATGATTGGAGGGGGATTGGTGGTTGAACCCGGATTAGACATACATTCGTAGTTATTCCATTGCTCGTATATATTATAAAGGGTATAAGTAAAGCTCAGAGAATGATTTTGTGTTTATATCAGAAAGCTCGTTGGCATAGAAAAATAAAGAAGTTGGAAAATAAGGATATATAGATCTTACGGGTAGAAAGACAAGCCCGTGCAAGAAACCGAGGAGGACCAAAGCAAGATACATTTTGAAATAGTAAACCTGCAGAGCAGAGAATTGCTTTTAGTAAGGAGAGCATATAATGACTCAGTTGATGTATAAACATTATTGCGCAAGATCAGAGACCACGAAAACTTCTGTCCTTGAAAAGCACAGAACTAGCACTCCAACTAGCTTCGTAAGTGTGATTCCACTGCAGGAAAAAGGGAAGAGAACTTCGTGAGTTAAGAGAAATCTCCTTCAACAACCTTCGAATCAAAATTGATGACTGTGTGCTTCATGGTTTATGGATAAAACTCATATTGACTGCCAAGAGCTTGCAACTTTTGGGCCGGCACGGAACGAACAGTACGAACTCATCTCCGTGTGCTAAAATACATTCCAAGTTGGATGAGGTAAACAGAAGTTTGTTCAACAAACAAGGGATAACTGAAACCTGAATACAGAAGCGCCCATGGTTGTCAGAGCCTCCTTCATCCGCTGATTCCTATCTCCATTAGTCACCTAACATAAGGATGTAAAATTCAAGGATCATCAGATCAACAATATTACATGATACCAACAATATTTTGTTTCGGCACAAGTAATTGAAAAATGCTCCCAATTTGTTAAAACTCAATACCAACAGCAGCATACACTACAATGAGGGAACGACCGTGTGGCTCCATTTACAACATAACATGTTCCAAAGCAAAATCAATTACAGATTTGTATCATTTTAATCACTTCCTTATCCTTTCTTTAGATTTTTTTCCTTTTTCTTTATACTTTGCATGTCTAGTATCAATATATATATATATATATAGTTTCACAATTAAGTTTAATCCACCTTACCTTAGAGATAGATGATTGACAAAAATTTTATTTGATAAGCAGAGCAATGGTGAGATCGAATCTACACATCAAACATAGAGATTCCAAATGTATATGATATTAATGAATATGGATGTTTTCTAGGTGGCTAAGCATAAAAAATTCTTGTTTTACCAACAAATTTCCTGAGAATATTTTCCACTTCCGGTTAGCCCCACTTTTCCCCTAAATTGCAAATAAAGCAACAAAATAAATACCCATGCTCCAGTGGAACTTAAAAATTAGAGCAGAAACCAAATTTTCTACAAATTATTTGCGTTTCAGATTGCCATCCTATGATGTGCTAAGTAAATCTTACTCATCACTCCAAGTCCAAGAAGAAAAGGATTATATAACATTTAAGACCCATAAAATCATCTTTAGAAAAGGAGGAAAAGAACACTGACCAAGAAAGCATGTGTGATATGCACACAGAACTCAACGGCAATCCCCACTGACATCACGAGGTTCACAACGGACAATGCATTCAGTTGGATATTTAGGATTGCCATTATACCCTGAAGAGCGCCATTTAAGAAGTGAAAATGAGTTAGAACTTCAAACCTTGCTTCAAAGGATATATGATCATATAATTCACCAACAAGAAAGAAAAGTACCAGCAGATCCACAATGATCATCACCAAAACAAGTAGAATTATTGCTGAAGTCCAAAAACTACACATGAAAAGAAAGCACAACTCAAAGTAAATACTTGATTAAGGAATAAGATTAATATTCATTGTCTAGGGAAAATTACTGACCTGCATGTGATAACTAAGCAAACAACAAAAACTGCACCTGGAAAATTATTAAAAAGTTTGATATGTTAGAGATTGACCAGAAGATATGGGCATACAGGTGAATGTCATGAAAAACTGTGAACTGATTACAGGATTATCACTGAATATATGGCAGTGCCACTGTTAAGTTTACAAAAGTTTATGCCCAAAAAAAGAATGAATCCTTATTACAAGATTTCATTTAGAATACAGCCATAACAGATCTTGAAATAGACAAAATTTAGTAGCATACGTCGATGACGGATCTTAGAATAGACAAAATTTATTCATATATCTATTTTTATTTTATTTTTAGGATAATGATCCAATTACCACATTCAAATATCAAGATGTCAATAACTAATCAAGTACAATCCATGATTGAAAATCAAAGCAAGCAAAAAATTGAAAAGAACTATGAAAATTTACTACTCATTAAAAGGAGTTCAACTGAAGACCTCGAATATATAGTCCTGGGGCCTCATCTTTACCCCTTGGACAAGGCCACCTTTAGCTAAAAATTGCTTTGAGTTTTAAAATGTTGATTTGGTCAGGATGGAACACTTGGTAGAGTTAGAACCTGGACTCCCTCCTAAAACTACAGACAGATTGTATAATGGAGGGAGACGCCAAACTCACAGCAGAAACTGGGAAAATATGGATTGGAGTTATGAATTGATAGAGACCTCCAAAGAATGCTTCTGAAGCTAGATAAGATATTTGAAGCCAATGATTTCACATCCCTTGAATGTGTTAGATGGGACTATCCTGACTCACTGGAGTTCACTCTGCGCTGATGTTACATAACAATTTCACTTTTCCTAAATGTACTACTACAGCCATGAGACATGCCCTTAGTAATGTCAAGAGGACCACAGTTACTTTCCAGTCATAAACATTGAACATCACATACGTACAATTGATAACTTTTTCCCTAAAACGTTGTGGCTGTCACGTGACGTAAGGCATAATGAGACCTTAAATATAAAGAATGCAGGCTAATATATGACATTCCAAAAGAAAAGAAAATTAGAGAATTGACAGAAAAAAAATTTAAGAAACATAGTCTTAAGAGAGAACTAACCCAAGAAACAAAGCAGAATATACATAGAGATTATCAATATGAAAGTTAAGTGCACCTCTCCAATTGAAAAGCAAAAGAACTAACCAATAGCTATAGCAAGGTTGATCAGAGCTGTCTTCCATATATTAAGGTACTGCTCGAAGAACATATAAAAAACGGCATACGGAAAGATGTCAATCTGCAGCAGGTAAATTAAATGTCAGAAAATGAGAATAGCAGTGTGCTAACTTTTCTAACAAAAAATGCTTCCTGGTGATTTTGTACTTGAGCGAATGACAGAATGGATAGATATACAAAGAGAGCAAGAGAGGAATGAGAGGGGGGGAGGTGGGGGGCGGCGAATGGTGGGCTAGAAGAGAAGGTTCGGATAAATCAAAAGGACTGTTCAGAGAAATATCACAAGATTTAGTGAAACAAATTGAATAAAGGCATTTTTGGCATTACCACAGGAGTAAATGGATTATCAATGTATATTCTTCCTAACTGGCTTGCGGTATTTCATAAACCAAGAGTAAAATGGGAAGTGCCATGTTAGAAGAAAAATATTTTCATATATTCTCACCTTCAATTATCTAGTTTATAGCTATAATATCTTTGTTACCTATGTAATAGGATTATAATTAAGGTATCAATAAAGTTATTCTTGGTGTCTTTGTACCTAATTTGATATTACAAATTGAAACTAGTTCTTTGTTAGTAATATGAGCTTTAATTGTTCCAGTCATTCAAACCAACATCAGAGCACGTTTGACTATATTCCTACAGATTTTCTTCCAAAAATATAGGAGAAAGCATTTGTAAACTATTGAGTTATATTTTATTTTGTTTGTTTTGGCCCTTCTTTGTTTGGTATTGAACTCTATTACACATATTATTTCTAAACTATTAAGTTGTGTCTAGCTGACTAAGATGTCATTTTCAGTTGTGTAGTTGCCTAAAAGTCTAGTGACTGTGTTGTGTGGTTAGCTATCTGTCACGGGTATTGAGTATTTCTAAATGCATGAGACGTCCATGTAGAAATTGTCAAAGATGCATTTTTTCCAAAAAGTTTTAAGCATGCTTTCTCTTCGTTATTGTGCTGATGAAAGAAGATGAATGGTAGCAATCACTCGAGTGTCATATCGACAGCAGCACATCAGAAGCTTCATATCAGTATCTCTATTGAAATCTCAATAGTCCAAGTTGAAATTTCTTGGGTTCAAATATTTTCATATATTCTCACATACTTTAATGCATAATTTATAGGTCTAGTATTTTTGTTACCTATTTTATATATTTTATTTCCGATGCAATAGGATTAAAATTATGACATTAGTAAAGTTATTCTAGGCTTCCTTTTACCTATTCTCATACTAAGAGTATTTCTTTGTTAGTAATACAAGATTTAATTATTCCCATCGTTCAGTAGACCAAATATAAATCCTTAAACTAGTTATACCAAGGTCCAATTCATCTCCAGAACAATACCTTTAAAGAATCAGACATCTTTGAACTAAAATCTCGTGCAGCCCGCATTGAGTTGACATAATCGATCTGAAACAAATGCAATTACACAAAATAGGTGCAATTCATTGTCATGAAACGATTGAGAACTCACCAGAATAAAAAACAATTATCATAAAAAGTTTCAAGACAAAACTGCACCTGTTTATTAAGGGGTGTGTGGTATGTCCGAAATGCTGATGCCCGTATAATTCCATCCTCGTAGCCTAATGACACATACAGTTTGATAAATTTTAGAGATAGGAAAGGAATATGGGTTTACTAGATGAATCAACTGGATGTGAGTTTCCTAATGTTCAGGAAGAAACAGAATTCCCTACATATCCACCTTTTAGGTCAACACTGCTTGTATATGCTCCATTTCCACCTTTTGCACAGTCAGCAGAAGGTAAAGCACTGAGAAACCAAGGTAATTTCTCCCTGAATTGTGTTGTGGATGGACGATCATTTTGTAGCTCGGACTGGCGGAAACACTGAATAATTCCACTATCAGTCACAACCACGTAATTTTCTCTAGGAAAACAATCATTATCCTCACCAATTTTTATTTCTATAATTTAATTTTCTTTTAAGTTTGGGAGGGGGTTGATGGGGCGCAAATACATGAATGCATGTTATTACTTTGTAACATATGTTATTTACATAAAAATGTAAGTTAGATCGGAAGATGCTCCAAAGTAGTTATTGTAACCAAAGGAACCAAAAAAATATGACAACTAACAGAGCTTAGTTACCGTTGTACAGTCCTTGCACACCGAGCTGAGTCCACAAGAACCACTGCTTGACGAACAACAAGGCGGCTAAAAAAAGGAAGTTTTATCAGATGTAATCTGAAGTTACACACACACAAGCAATAAGACATCAACATTATAGTTATTGCATAGGCTGAAAGAACAATATCCTATAGAGGCTTCCTCAACAAAGCATACAATAAGGATTGGTGGCATAATGTATGACATAACCATTTTCTTACTCAATGTTGGCAACCAAAATCACATCATCTTGGGACTCTCTTTGTGATTTATAGCATCCAGTAAATACTAGAGTTTTAAAACTATCCATCTCAAGACAACTACCAACATTTTTCATTACAACTGAACTAGGAAAATCCTTAATGACCAAAGAAACATGTAGTTAATTGTCAAAAGAAAAATTGTTCACAGGCAATACAGTTTCCAATTATGAGTTTGAATAATTAAGATGAAATAACAAATCAAATATCCACCACAGTGAACATATGGAAAACCTGATCATCAGGAGGACAATAGGTCCCATTTGTGAATTTCCTACAACACCCAAAAGCTTCAGGTGAGAGCCAAACAAGAAAATCATCAAGCCACGAGGCTGCAGGTTTGGCTATGTAACTTGAATCTGGCACTAAAGATGCTCTTGCAATCTGCAGAATTTAGCAAGTTTCGAGTTATAGTAAGTAGAAAAGGAAACTAAACCTATGCAGTCATGAAAATTAGAGATATACTATGGTTGAGGTATATACACAAAAATATAAACAAGGAATCAAGTCTAGCAAAACGTGAATAAAGCATAAACCAGACAAGTGAGTACATTTTCAAGAAACATATAAAAATATCACAATCCATCAATTCTATTATAACCAGCCTATAGTTCATTGAAAAAAAATGTTAGCCAGAAGAAAGACAAAAGCGTGTATCAGTAGCAGCTATCATAACTTAAACTTCTATTGCATGAAGTGGAAATGAACCAGCCTATAGTTCATTGAAAAAAATGTTACCCAGAAAAAAAGAAAAAAGTATATATCTGTAGCAGTTATCATAACTCAAACTTCGATTGCACGAAGCAGAAAAGAGGATCTTGTTCATGATTACTCTGATCAAAATCCAAAGCAGCCCACTTCCATATGTTCTATCATTTACCCCTGCAACTTTTGAGGCACTGCCTCAGATAGCAAATCCAATGAATGAAATTGTCTTTGCACTTTAATTGCTAGAAGCAAGAAATTTTGAAAACTTCAATAATATTCTGTACGTGTTAGCACTCCTCCAATTCACTGTACATAACTTTTGGAGAAATTCCAAAACAAATCTAACTTTTCAAAATATTATCACATTTTCATTTTCATGTAAAACAAAGATCATTACATTCGGTGAAACAGCACTCCTGCAATCCAAGTACAAATCCAAGACAAATGCACTCAGATACAATCTGAAAATGGCAAAGAAACATTGCGTCCTCGGGATTAACAGGTGAAGAAAGATCTAGAAGATAAGTTGGTAATGGTAACAAAGCTTACAGGTTGACCTAGGCTCTCACAAGTCATTATCTTAGGTTCAGATATCTAATCAGCAAGAGACTGAGGCAACATTGGCCTACTAATATCTGATTTTGCAAATCTTAAAAGCAGTCTCTTGTTAATACATTGGCTTTACCTCATTTAGAAGAGAATTAGAATCACACTGGCTGATGGAACAAATCTGGTTTGTCTGTCTTGATTCTGAACTGAGAAAACAAAAAACATGAACATGATGGTTGAGTAATTCATGTGCAAGCCTAAAAAGTAAGAGAACCGAATTATAGCAGAAAGTAACAGGAACAGTAAACACAAATTATTTAAAAATTATAAGTTGCCTATAAAACAGCAGTAGAAGACTGAAAATTTAATATCTCTTAGACAGGATAGAAGTTCCACTTCAGCAATGAAAACCTCTACACTATAACATGGAGGAATGTTGACAGCATGAAAACACAAAAACATTTATTATATCCCAGATGGAGAATTTAAGTCTAATTCTAACTATCAGATCTCTTCTACAGTAAGGAATTTTACAACCCAATGACATTAACATAAGCCAATTTTCATTTGATGTCTTTTATGCTTTTGTTTGATAATATCGGACATAGGTGGATATAGCCATGCAAGTATGAGTGTTAAACAAATATTAATTTTTTTATAGAAACACGTTCCCTGAAGAGAGAGAGAGAGAGAGAGAGAGAGAATAAAGACACAATAAACAAATATCAAAATAGTTGGAAACAGAGTCTAACCAAAATACCTGAAATTGTAGTTTTGCACCACAAAGTAGAGTGGCGGACCAATTCTCAGATATTCTGAAACATTATTAAAGTAACCCTACAAGAAACAAGGCAATTACAAGCATCAAGTTTCTGACAGGTGACAACATGATATATTTATTACCATAAAACAAAAGAGTATGATAGTAAGACCTGAAGATATGAGTTGCGAGGAAGAACAATTTGCTGTTCTAAACCAGGTTCAATTCTTGAACATAATGCCTTCCGGGATCAATAATGCCAAATTTACTTTTCAGTCACAAATTACATAAACTGCTAAAATATATGGACCATAACATTAAAAAGACTAGCAAAGGCTGTGGTGCAACAACTTACTATGCTTGCCAATGCAAATGCACCAAAAGCACAGACAACAAGCAGTTTTACGCCCCAAATGTTCAGAATGGGAGCATGAATTTCCTAGAAAAAGGGAGTTCATTAGTTATTACTTGGAAAGAGAAGGCATGTGATGGCTTACAAAAAAGATAAACAACCAGAAGTCAGAAATAGGAACATTTATCAACTAAATATTACCAACAACCAAAAGCAACAGTGATATAATATATCTCTAAACCAGTGTTTCTCAAGGATTTAACGGACAAATGGAAAAGAAAACAATAGCCATTTAATTGACAAAAGAAAAATTGAAGTAATCTCTTACCTTCATATATCGGACAAGCAGTCCAGGTTTCTGATGATTGCCTACAGTTTCACAAAATACTCTTTTTTTTAACTTGGTGCTTTTATTATACCATATCTAAAGCATTTGATAAAAGAGCATGACATCCTAAAGAAAAGAAGAACTGACACTGCGCAAACAAAAAAAGTACCTTTATCCAGCTCTGCATTTGAACCAGATGTTTTGATACAAGGAAAACAATCAATCCTATTATCCTCAGCTCTCAAGAAATCAAAAACAATTAAGGCAACAAATGCAGTTACTTGAAGAAGGAAATCCAAGAGAACAGCCAGTGCTGCAAACAAACAACACACAGGAAAGTTAAACAAGTTACATGGTAGTTCTTATGATCACATTTGTCTGGAACAAAGTCCAATGTCTGCAAGTAAGATCTAAATGGACGAGTTTCAACCTGCAAACATTGAGAAGACACGGCAAGCTGGCATAGGGATGAAACTTCCTACTGCAAATGCCAGAACCTCAGAGAGACTAGCTAATGTTATGGATGGCCCAACTTCTACAAGGGCATTACTAATCCTTCCCTCTATTGGCAATTCTGCCTGGTGTCGCTTTACTGCATGAACAAGTATGCACATGTTGTCTACACCAACCTGCAAACCATGGAAAAAATCAATCAAGTAATCAAGATGAGAACACAAACCAGTAATCTACCAGGAAGACACTCATATTCACCCTTACAACTGCAATCAGTGAAGGTTAATGGTGTAAATATGACTAGGCAAGTTAACATAAGGCTCAGCTTAGCTTTTGTGAAGAAATTTATAAATTGAATGATTTGATTGTTTATCATGTACTTGGACGCTTCTTTGTCAGAAAGATGAATCTGCAAGAAACATGTTATGAACCCAAGTCCACGTTCAAGGTGCAATTTGTTTGAAAATCCAAGGTTGGCATCTTACCAGAGAGGAGCCAAAATTTTGAAACTCTGAGTTCAACCTCTCATAATAGATTTATGTAAAATATGTGGATAGAATAAAAACGATAAAACTAAGAGAAAACACCAGATTCAAAATATATAAGCCCCATTGAAGTTAGTCTACCCATAGAATGCAATGTTAGTGTATTTCTCTAATGCCAGGTTTGAATAGATGTACCCCAAAAGAAAAGGTACATGAACATATTAGGGAAAGGGCAATCTTATCCATGAGCAGGCAGATGAATGTTATCATCTAAGACAGTAACACACAACTTCATCATTGCCATATGCAAGGGAGAATGGAAGCTTCTAGTACATCATTTCTTTTTTTTCAATATCTTGACCATTTTGGGAAATCGTATCATATTGATGACTGAAACCTTTAAGAGCCAGACTGGAATCTGGATTTAGGTCATCAGATTGTAGGGAAAGACAATTGACAAGCACTCATGTCTGACAAAGAAAACAGCAATTGCATGCACTATAAAGTCCATTTCTACTAAATACCACAACTGAAACCCTACTACTTGAGCACATATAATACATAGAAAAGCTAAAAATCAACTGAAAAAAAATTAGTCTTTCCTTGAACCTACCATTGTTAGTTTATAGGTCCCAGAGAAAAGAACAATTTGGAGAAAAACAAGCCACAGAAGTTCTTAAGAAATGAAGAACATGCAATCAAGTAGAACGAGCAACCATAAGAATAGAACTTACAGCTAAAACAAGGAAAGGGATGACTTCCATTATTATGAGTGTTGATTTCACTCCAACTGCACTGAACAATCCAACTGATCCAAGTACAGAAAGCATAACAAGTACAACCCCTGATAGGCCAAGCAGTACCTGTGAAGGCATATCTACAATATCAACCAAAAAACAAGAATGTGCCGAGTGGATACTAAATCTTGAAATCGCTACATCATTACATATCTACAACAACAATATAGATTAACACCACCCAAATTCAATTGGAAGTCAGTTTCCAGCGCCCTTAAATGTAAAATGCTTAGAGAATCGGTTTCTTTAGAATAATTAGAGTAAAAGGGTTTCCTCATGTTTTTTAGAATTAACTCATCCATAAAGTCTGAGACAAAGATAAAATCTTCCATTCATTCTAAGCCTACATTCAGAAGCATTATTCAGGAGAGATCTTATAAAGTCAAATGGAGCAGACAAGAACGGGATTTCGCTCACAGGATCATTCAAATTATTTAATTGCTTAATCTAACATCTAAACTGCAGTGAGACAAATAGTTCAACTTGCAAAGATTTGAATAAAGCATAGACACACAACCATATTGACAAAAGAAAGCTTCAAATGACTTCAAATTTATGCAAGCAATTTGTGAAATTTTAATATAGAATATGCCGAAAGAAACATTTACATTAACGTATTTATACGAGTTTATATAAATAGAAGAGATCAGCTATTGTATATAACAAATGAGAGAGAACAGAGAGAATTAAGTGAATAATCCCAAACCCATTAATATCTTTATTAAGCATCCAAAAAAATTTAGGCATGCATGCAAAAGGGATTTTTCTGTGATCATACCTTAGAGGAGATATAATAGGAGGAAAAATGAGGAGTGTCTCCCAAAGTCAATGATATGTAAGCAAACATTACGAGATAGCTTATCTGAAACAGAAAATAAATATGTAAGAAAACCATGTAAGAGTAGAAAAAAATACAGACATTTTTTTTCTTATTGACATCTGGGTTTTGTATTATATTGGCACACTATCCACCAGAAACTTCTTAGCACAACTGAAGGCACAAGCTTCTTTCACTTTAAAGGAATTTTCTGCTCCGCTTTCAAATGAAAACAAGCACAGGTGTCATACAGATATTTGGGAAATTCAGAGAGATAAAGATTCATACCAATATAGTGATAGCATCTGCAGTACTTTCTCTTTTTAATTCATCCTCAACAGAGCTTTCTGATGAAAATGCTAGTGTTAAATTCTTAGACTGCACCATGGGTAAAAGCTCCTCCTGCGTAAGTGCACGGATTAAGTATCACAGGAATTTCCTCAAAGGAGCATGACTGAAGCAAGGGGACCCGTATACACACACTAAGAAAGTACGGTTGGACAGTAGTGGGCCTCAGGTTCTTGTCTGTACCTCAACTAAATTGGGAATCCATATAAATCATGAGCAATGAGATAAAGAGCCTAATATTCAGAACAGGAAGGATTTGGCATGTAATATGTGTCGCACATTCACAGAAGGTGCTTGTGATTATGAAAAGTAGGGGGCAAATTGAATAGTTTAATAGAAATGTTCTTGAGGAGAATATATCCATTAATGCCTTCCATAAATTTGAGTAATTGCACAGGTTAAGGACTCAATAAATGTAGTTCAGGAGCTATTATCAATTTACTCACATTGACCAATTTTTATATTGAACAAAGAAAGTCTAAACACGACATCCAGTGACATACATGGGCAAGCAAACCTCTTGAGTGAACGAGCTACTATCATAAACAGAATCTAAGCCTTGAAAATCATGTCTGAGATTCTATGTTGCCTTAGAACATTTTATTTGGTCTTTGAAAAATATTCAACGAATCAATATCCAGCCCTGTGACTTCTCTTGCAGTATTAGACACTCACACCTGCTTAGAATTTTACCATCCAACTCACTGGCTCCCCCTGAAGTACCTGTTTAATAAATGGATATAACCTGATGTGGGGGGAAACTAGCACCATATTTTATCAACAGATTAGCACTTGACAACTAGTTAGTGCTCATCTTTGAATTAATTGCCCACTCAAAAAAGGAAATTCCAGTAAGGGTTGAAAAGAATTAAGAATGGGGAAAACAAACCGAGACCATGCCAAATGCCAAGAGAAAATCTGGTTCCAGGGAATAAAAATATAATTGCATTACATGACAAAGCTTCTGATGTTTATATTAATAACATTCAGCTATTGGGATTATATATGAATGGGTTTAACAAGCTTATATCAATAGCATTGACTTTTAGGGATTATAAATGAACATGAGAGCGAGTGTGAACCTTTGCTAGCTGAATGAAGGCTTTCTCCCATGCCACTGCCCTCTTTGTACCATTGCTTTCTTTGTCAATTTCATTGTTCACAGGATAGGTCACAATGAATGCAGAAGCCTGTTTGAAATGAGAGATCATGTTTGAATGTATTTCATAATGGTAAAAGAACAGGTGGCATAAAAATTACCTCTGAATAATTATTTCCAGAAAAACCACCAAGAGCAGTGCTTGGGTCAAGAGGGGCTTTAAATGCACTGGTGCACGTGGCTGCTGATGTATAATGCTAAAAGATACATTCAGACTACAAGTAAGTGTCTCTAGCTCAGAATAGAGCACAAAGTCAAAAGACAAGGGAAAAGGGGCTTTTAGGTATAAAGGCGGGGACTACTGAATATACCTCAAAACAGTAGCTGACATGATCGAGACCACCGAAGCTATCATAATTTCGGGGATTCATTTTGAAATACTATCACAAAGTAAATAATTAGTGATTATACAAAAGTTGAATCATCACAAGCTTTGAAATCATATAAGCACTTGTGAATCAGCAAAACCACATTAAACACCCAAAATATGGAAGAGACAAAACACGGTTACGGAATTTTATGTAAAACAAGTTACTTGAATAAAAAGATGAAGCTTTCAGCATAACCACATTAACAGCAGCAAAATATGCAACTCTTAACAAATTTTAAGACTGTAGGCTATAAACACCCAGCAAAATACAACCTGTAATCAAATTTATTAGATTAAAAATCAATACTCTTAAAGGTATCATCATGATTGTTAAATGATTGCAAGAATTGACACTTCGGGCATTCATTTATGTTTATAGGCCTAATGGTTGAACCAAATTACATTCTTGTACTTTATTATCTCTCTTCACCTACTTTTATGTTTCAAAAGTCATATTGGCTTAGAACAATCTGCTAGAAGGTAGGGAAAGTGACTCATTATCACTTGTGTTGTGACAGATAAAGGGAAGATGAATCTTACTGCAACTGAATTTCTGACACATGCAAGAAATTCTTAAGAAACTCAAAGACAGAGTACCTGGAGAACACTTTGGGTGGCACAATCCTTTCCAAGTGGCTTCATGCAAATGTCAGAAAGAGACACCATTGAACCAGAATAATTTGCTCTGATAGCATCCACCTATCACAAGTAAGAAAATGCAATCCACTGTTAAGTAACTACTTCATTTTCAGTAGAATAATAAATGAACAACGTACCTTTTTTTGTATCTCAAATAGTAAATTGATATTGCTATCTGTCACTATGCTTGGCGCTTTTCCATGGGCGGTGTCTGGAATTGTTGCTATGATGAGCTGAAAATTTTCAGTACTAGATCCTCAGTAAGCTTTCAGACAAAGGTAAATTGATGATGATGATGATAATGATGATGATAAATACCTGCTCAATTCTGTAGAAAGGAGCAAGATGACTGTCAAAAAATTGTTTCTCTTTAGCAGCTCTACTTCCAGGTCCAACCCATAACTGGAAAGATATACAAAAAGTTGTCTAAAGTTTGAAATTGTTCACATAAAAATTTAACTATTGGCCAAATAACTACAGAACAACAAAAGCACTGAAGGACCAAAATAGATAATAAGGCAGCTGCCAAAAACTAGTAGGCTTACTATCAGTAATATCAAACACCAAAAAGTTTGCTGCCAAGCCCAATGCAGCATTACAAGTATCGTACCATGCATTGTTGCTAGAATCAGCTATTGTAACCCAGCAATGTAATTTTTGCAAAAATAAGTTCTAGGTTCTACTAGGAATTCATAGAACTGAAGCAAATGAAGAGATGTGTAGCAGAGCTTCTTCATAAATTCCAGGTGAGTGGAGATAAAAGTAGAGGAAGATCAGCACCAATAAATAAATAAATAAAGGCATTCCAAAATTAATTTAGATGCAAACAAATCAAAATAACTGCAATAAAATTTAAAACATGTTATACCTTCTCAGGCCTTGTCTCTACTTGGAATCGGATAAGGCCCAAGCAAAGCACAAGAACAATAGCAACCGACGAGCACAATACAAGGACTGGATTTCTAGCCACCCACGTTCCATATCTCCTGAAACAGACATCCCATCATCCACGTGAACAGGTCATTCTTTGGAAGAAGAAGAAGAAGAACAACTACAATAATAAGAATAATAATAAAAGGAATTCTTGCACAGAAGCAGTCTGTGATTAACTCAGTGGCATAGTAAATCACCTATAGAACTTTGACATATATCCTTGCACAACTGAAAGTTGTACTCCATTGGAAATTTGAGGAACATCTTCAAGCATCTGAGAATTAAAGAAAAAATGAAAAGATTCGCTAAGAAGCCTAGCATAAATAAACCCCAAATAGGTAATGAGATAATGGAATGAATGTTACAGTCAAACATTGGAGCACTGCAGAACAAGATATTTTAGTATGATGAAACGGGCACTGAAAATCTCTACAGTGAGCTAGAGAGTGACAAAAAGATAAACCATTTAACATGGTTTTGATGAAATATATCATTCAAACAAAACAAGAATGATTAACATATTCGTGCTCTAAGGAGTCCATTATCTGGCAGCACAGAACCTCACAAGTGAGAAAAAATAGAATTAAACATTAAAACACAGGTGAAACATTACTATCAAAGGAACAAATGCATCGAGTGTTGGCATGCACCTGCATAGGGATATTCTCATCCTTTTGACTGTTTATACGGCGAATGATTCCACCATTAGGGGCATTAATCAATGGTCTGGTTCCAGACACAGGACTCCTTTTCCTTTTCCTGTGGAAGAAACCCCATCCAAGAAATACAGACACTAATACAATGTACAATATTGCTACTGCCACTTCAACACATTTTGCCTGCACTTATCAAAGATGATAATAAATTGAGTCCGAGTGATTCACATAGCTGAGAATTGTACTGAGGAATATAGCTTTTCAAACTTCTATATTATGCCACCCGTGAATTATAAAGCATTTATGGGTTTAAACAGATTCCAGTAATATAAAAAGGATGAGCGGAGCATTTAAATTAATTTATCTCACCTTTACAGACCCTATTCTCACTTTACATGAACCTTTCTTGGGAGGAGAAGGAACAGCAGACTCTGAACAGACTGCTGATGAAGGACAATCACCACAAGAACAGCCTAAAGAAGAGTCACCACAAGAATATATGGACACATTCATAGGTTTCATTCCAGATGAATCTGGGGCATCAGGCAAGAAATTGATAGAATATGGTGATCCTGGTACACCAAGCCCTGCCCGTCTACCAATAAATGCATACCATTCTGTCACAGAAACTCCCATATCAGCAGCATTCTTGACCAAAGAAAAAAGATATAAAAAGAGGGGAAAAAAGGGAAAGGAAGGAAGGAAGAAACTATATAGTCACATAACAATCAGAGGGAAGAACCAACTTACCCCTAAAATTTTTAGCACCAGCACCAATGAATTCCATGGCTCGAGTATTCATGGTACCAAATTTCACATCTTTGCAAGATTCAAACATTCCCTCACCAAAAGTATCGGTTATGTAATAGTCAATTCCATCAACAGTCAAATTGTTTCCAACCTGGACAGAACACATCAGACAAAGAAAGAAAATTAATTGGTATTTTATGAACAGAATGAAAGAATTTCTTTGTTCTCCAAAGTAGAAGATTCTTCTAATCTGGATTGCAAGAGGCAATTGAGGTGAATTACTGACCTTGGAAACAGAAGTCACATTGATAAACTGACTCTGATTAGGAGAACATGTAAGCTCGCAGAATAGATTCAAAAAATTTCTCAAGCATGCTGGACAACCTACAAGAAAAGGAATAGCCTGCGACAAATAAACTAAGAGAATATAAGTAATTCATTTTGTTGGTGATTAGAAGGATATACAGCAAAGAAACCAAAGACAACATGATTGTGCATCTTATAAAATTCAAGGTTCGAAAACCAAACAAGTCCTATGACAAAAACTCTACTTAATAACAAAATGTTAATAGTAAGCAGTGATAGAGAAGAGGTTTCGATTTAAATAAAGCATCATAGGTGAGCACTGCATTCATTATATAGCTATACAGCAGGTGCAAAATTATCACTTAGAAGAACATTTGTTTGATATAAAAGGACTGAGTCTCAAGATATAGCCAAATAAAAATTATAGCATTCTATGCTAAATGCATATCGAATCCATCCTCTGCAAAGCCAAGCATGAGAAATAGAATTCATCAGCATCTTTTCCTGAGTGAGATTAACTTAGACGCACAGTTAGTTTCCCATGTCTGCACATGTTCTATTCCAATTAAACTTAGCAAAAGCATATTAATTTCTTAAAGCCTCAGATTCTAGTGGCAGCATTTCTTACAATTCACATTCAATAATTTTGATTGATTGTTATACATGATAATGAGTATCTGCTCTCTGTATTACAAACTGGATGAGCAAAGGCAATTTTAAGCAACATCAGTGTCATCAGTTGCTCACACTGTCGAATTGAATTGCAATACAGCTTCAAACAAATTTTATGTTCATTAGAATTTCATACGATACCCCAGTCAAAGAAGGAAAACTAGACTCATAGCCAAAAAAAGCTGCTTCATATAATGAACTGAAGAAGAAAGCTCAATGTCTTACTTGCTGGACTTGTGTTCGTAATGTATCAAACTGCGCCTCCGTACAACATACATTTCCAGTAATTGTAGGGCATAAACTTTGGATCTTTGCAGAGAGCAATTCATCGGGCTGTCAGCAGAAAACCAAAAGCAAACAACATAGAAGTTAAAACAAATCCAACTCATACAGTTAGATAATAAACAAAAATACAAACACAAAGCAAAACCCAACTAAAACACAGCTTGAATTTTAGAGTAATCAAGAATCACTACAACTAATCAAACAACAGGAGGTTGACTGAATAAAACTGGCACTACCTACCTTGACAGATGAGGAACCAACAGGGCAATTCAGAACTTTGCCATCGCTACGTGCTCCGCAAATGTTATACATAACACAGTATTCTTCAGAATGTCTAACAATCAGAAATAATTGTAATTAATTTCTCTAGTTCCACAAAGATTGTCCATAGCTGCAACTCAACAGCAATTATGGACACAAAATGAAATTTGCTCATCCAACAATAATCCATAATTCAAACACTTCTTTCTCTAAATTCAACATCACTTCCTGCATATTGCATAAAGCTAATTTCTTTACCTAAACCGCAGATCATCAGTCAAAGCCACATACTCGACGAAAAACATAAAAGCATAAACATAAAAAACTTAATCTTCCGGAGGTTAAAAAAGCAATCTAATTCCTCCAAAATCTTTCAAAAAAGTTTAGATAGATTCACTTCGTAGGGCACATGCGTGAAACAATAAAACACCTAAGCGCACACATGAAGCAACGAGAAAATCACACACACAACGCACATACTGACAGATGATCAAAATATGAACTCCAACACCTCTAAGTATCATTAGCAAACATACAAGAACCACACCTTGCAGTTGCATTATCTGTCAAAAGAAACCTCGTATGAGACCGCTCAGCATTCACCACTGCCACCACAAAAAACACCTGCCAAAATCCCACGTTTTCCCACACATCAGAACTTCAGTTCTCGCCAAATATTCCTCCGATTCGGCGGGAAAAAAATAACAAAAGAAAAAAAAGGCGAAACAACGGAGAAAAACGACGGCGTCCGAAGCACCGGGAACATAAAAACACTCCAGCAACTCACCACTAACACAAACCGTGGGAAGACCCTCATTTTCCTCCCCTGCAACAAGCCCGCAGCAGGCAATGGACCTTCCATCCAAATGGGAATCAACAGCAGAGCTAGCAATCAATATATATAGAAGCATACATATAGACATAAAAATTAATACTCGGCAGACAACGGAAGAGTGTAACGAACTTGTAGTCAATGCAAAAGGGGGCGTATTAATAAACAGTTACACAGCATATGTATATATACAAACGCCGATAGATACAGCGGTGCATATATATGCGTATGTTGATGACAGAGTCGTAGAGAGTAAGAGTAGTGTAAATTATTCGCGAGTTTTAAGGCAGGAAAATGTTTTCGTTTTGACTAATTTGCCCTTGCTTTCGGTTCCTTTGTCGGGTAA
Source organism: Avicennia marina (assembly GCA_019155195.1). Lineage (NCBI taxonomy): Eukaryota > Viridiplantae > Streptophyta > Magnoliopsida > Lamiales > Acanthaceae > Avicennia > Avicennia marina. The sequence continues at coordinate 16,919,965 of CM032755.1, forward strand.
GAGGTAATGGACAGTGTTTCCTTTTGTGGCACTGTCAGCCCTACGTGCGGGTATTTAAAAAAAAAGATTTTATCTTAAACAATTGATGGGAAGAGTTTCAATTTGAATACTTAAACAATTAGAAAGGGTGTTTTGGTCTATTTGAATGAATAATTAAAGAAATTTGCGGAAAATGGATGGTTATTTTTACTTTACTAAGAGGGAGGGAAAAAAGAAAAACAAGGTAAGCAGAGTTAAATAATTAAGTAATGTTTTAGCATGTCAACTAATAAATTTCACAACTAAAAAACATATACTAAATTATTATATTTTTTAATTCTATCTTTTTCTTACTGTTATTTTTATATAATTTTTGAGATAAAAATACTATATAATAAAATTTAAAAACAAACATATATGAAGTTTTGAATACTTTTCCTGAAGTTCTATATAAAGTAATTGATGTAGAATTATTTCCATTACAATTTACACGGGGTTGGACATAAATAGGAAAAAATTGAAAAATAAAATATTAGATCTGAGAACACAAGTTATTGAATTGGGAAATTATCACTGATGCATTTCACGAGAAGGTTATGTTTGTTTTTTTTTTTTTTAATATATATTTTTAAGTGTATTTTTATTAAAATTGTGTAAAAATAACAAAAATAGAGAGAGAGAAATACAATAATTATAATGTGTTTTATAGAAAGAAAAAAAGTGAAAACAAACGCATCATCTATCTATACTATTATATAATGCACGAGTCCCTCGTAATAACCTTTTGGTCATTTCATTAAATTTCTAAAATAACCTCATTATCTGATTCTCTATTATCTACCTATATTCGTAATTTTGTTCTATTATCAACCGCTAAATAAGAAATAGTAACCGTAAGTTCTATCACTAACATCGGCCCATCCATTGGCAACTATGCTTCCATCTAATAACGTATCTGCAAGCACCAGAAATTAATCCAGGCAAGTTAGTCCAGGAAATTGAGCAAATTTATATTTTCTCATTTTATTTTTTAATTATTATTTATTTTCTCTCAAATTTTTTCATTCTCACTCATTTTATATAAGTCTAGTTTTTATAATTTATTTTTTTATTAAAGTTTTTTAAAAAACAATGGTTTCTTGTTTTACTATTATCAATAAAAAATTATATACACATACACATTATGTAATTTGTGATAATTTTTAAGATGACATATATGTAATGTACTAAAATTGTCACACAATTTAAACAGAATTTTATGTGAGAAAAATGCACACACATAAAATGCGCATTAATAATTAGTTTTTTTATTTTATTTTATTTTATTTTGCAAAGGTGAGTAACATCCAGGCAAGTGTAAAAGCATTTTCTTAGGATGCCCATTACTTTATGGATTTATGCAAATGGATGTGGAGAGGGTTTATGAGGCTCACACGTTACACTCCCATTAGTGGGTTTTGTGGAATGGCACAATCAGAAAATCAGTTGGGTGACAGCGATGGGCCCATCTTTCTAGTAGCTGGGTGGAGCATACTCTTCTTGATTTACACATTTTTTATATTTATTTCTTCTAGCATTCTCTGTGCTCTCACTTGTATATTATACTTTTGTGTTACTCAATCATTATTCACTATATTTCTTGCTTATTTTTGTTGCATTGAATCAATATTAACTTTTTACGTTTTTTATATATATTTATTATTCTTATTTTATCTCGTCCTTACAAAATCTGGTCGCCTGCCACTCTCTTTCAGTAGTGAAATCCAAATTGATCTTTATCACCGTACACCAAATTACCAACAACCATCAACCAATGCCACCACGCCTCAGCCTTTGTCATCTTCTTCGTGAGTTTTAACAATTTTGGATTTTATATTTTATTTACTTTCCATATTTCTTTTATTTTATTTACTTTCCATATTTCTTTTTTTGTTATTTGCTTTTATTTTCGTATTTATTTAACTTGGATTAGTGTCATTTTTCAAATAAGAGCTATCGAAATTCGATGTAGAATTGGTGGGAAGTTAAACATTATTTTGATTTATTTGATTATGTTGAGGCATGGAAATATTTTGTTTAAGCACTAAAAAATTCGGTACATGAAATTAGGTGGAGAACTTGCGTGCAAGTGCAAGTGCATGTTTTCTTTTTTTCTTTTTTTTCTTCTTCCTTCCTAAATGCGTTCGCAATATTTTTTAGCATTTTTCAAGACAATTGTGTACTATTTTTGTGTTATATTTTGATTTGAGATGGAATAATCATTTTTTGTCAAACCAAAAGAAAAGGGGAAATAACTCATTTGGTAAACATATGTGAAATTTTTCTATAATCTTCCAAGTCTAGTCTTCATACAATGCAAATGTGTTGCTTTCATTGATTATTTTATTATAGTTGATGACTTCTAATACTTGCAATTATCCACTAATAACAGGCGGTTACAACCTTTGATTCTTGAATTAAGGTTATTGTTACTGACATGGTGATTTGTTTGGAGTTCGAACTTCAAAAGAAATTTGACAAAGGAAGAGAATAGAGGTGGAGACGTCTCACTTGGCGTGTCAAAAATACATAGAACAAAATTTTGGAATTGAATTTCTACTAACAAGAAATTTATATAAATTGATTACAATTTGAATCAAATGAATTTTGTGCGGGCTCTGTTCTCTAAGTTGGTCTTCTGATTCTTTCTTCAAATATGTAACTTTAATTTAAATTCTTTTTAAGGAAAGAACTTGTGCTTGATCTTCTTTAAAGTTCGTAGATCTCTTCAACTAACGTTGATTTTCAAGCTTAGCGCCTTGACATTGGATCGAATGCTGAATTTGAAGATCTTTTGGCGAAGAACGCCTTTAGTTTGGGGATAAATTCTTTGAATTTGACGAAAAACGTTTTAAATGTTCTTGAGTATTCTTGAAAGAATATGTGTTTCCTTCTTCATCCTCTTCTTCTTTTCTTCTTTTTTGTGTGGAGTTTAGACTCCTATTTATAGTTGTATGAGAGATAATATAATCACCTTAATCTACTGACGTGGTGTGATCTCGTTAGCTGTCAAGGTGTGGGGCCCACATGAAAACATCATTTATTGGCCTATTGCTAGAGTTTACCATTTGTTACTTTCTAATTAGCTCAATTAATCATTTATTATCCTCCCACTGTGCTATTTGTCGTTAATTCAAAATCTTAATTGATTATTTGTTTATTATAGAAATTGTATTTGTTTAAAATTTCTAGAATAAAATTATTTAATTAGTATTTTGTATTGTAAATTTTTTTGCGTGGGGCTTGCCTAATTGAGATCATTATGTGTCTACAGTTATTAATTATTGTCTTGTGTAGTAAATAAATTCAAGTTGCACCATTTTACATTCAGGAAGTGCTGCAATGTTCAATCACGTGTGTGCTTCAATATAATTGGTAAGGGAAGCGCCGTGACCTTTTTCAGATACTCAGCAGGCGCCATTTGTTTTAGTTACATATTTTGTTTACAATAATTAAAATATTTTTCTTTATAGATACGTTTGCTTTAGTTATTCCATATTGTTTTCCAATATATAAGACGAATTAGATGGTTTTTTTGGACAAATATGAATCATTGTAAGGTAGATATCGTGATGTAAACATAAAGTGTTCTAATGTTTATATGCGCATGAAAATAAATTTTAAGTTGTTTCTTGGAACATGGCTAATATTATTTTTAATTGATAAAGGTGATGAGTGTTAAGAACAATCGATATTAATCAGTCAAATAAATGATTTGATAATAACCATTGATGAGACAGTGTCAATTCGATTTTTCAGTTGAGTGGTATTTCTTTCGAGTATTTGGAAAATCCTCAAACCATTAGACAAGTGTATAAAATTCCATGCTTTTGTGTGGTTGTTTACAGTATAATTATCTTAAAGTTTAAAATAATTTTGAGTGGAAAATGCCATTTGGTGGGAGTCTGGATTTATTATTGTGCTTTCCACTTAGTTAGTTGGTTTGGTTAAGTTAGGATATTTTGTCATTATAAATAGGCTGGCATTTAATCATCAAACCAACAAAATCTTTGAATTAGCTTCGTCAATTTCATTATTTCAAAGTTTTAAAACAACAAAAGAAATAAAATCTTTAAATTAGCTTCATCAATTTCATTATTACAAAGTTTTAAAATAAAGTGTTCTTGCATTTAATCGTCCTATCAATAAAACCTTTAAATGGACTTCACCAATTTCGTTATTTCGATGCCTTTAAATAAATTTTTTTTTTATTAATAAGATTTAAATTCATAATAATGAATTATTATATTTGTTCAGATGACAAAATATTTTAAATCTTTAAATTGTCGTTTACACTATAACTTTAACAAATAAAATAGATTTAAAATACTTCTTATTTTAAAATCATTTAAAATCCTACCTCCAAATTCTTTTTCTAAATCAAAATCTATCCATCTAAACGGGGCTTAGTGGATTTGATTAAGAGTTGAACACTCTTGTGATTGTAAACAGGACACGCGCACCTGACATTTGGACATCAAATCACTGGAACCTTTGAATAGACACTAAGCTAATCAAACTAAAGTTGATCGCTTTGAAAAGAATTGTAGGTAAGTTATTGGTTGGGTTTCCTTTTTAAACTCAATATGCACCCCAGCAATTGATGGTTCGTGCTCGTGGCGTGGCTTTCCTAATTTCCACAACTCCCAACAACCAGAACCCACTCTTCAATAAAAACAATAACAACAACAACGGCTACTTAGCATATTCCATATGCGAGCATTTAATTATAAAATATAAAATTAACATATATTAAATAATAAAAGATTATTAAAATTAAATAATTGAAGAATATTTAAAAATAGAAAAAAATAAAAAATAATTTGATAAAAAAATTGAGAGACAAATAAATAAAATGATAAATTTAAAAGAGAGAGAAAATGATATGAAAATAAAAAATAAAAATAATAATTTTTAAGTAATTTTACAATGTGCAATCAAAAAGTATTGTTTCTATAATATTATAATATAAATATAAAAATTATAGAGAATATTTAAAATAAGAAAAGAGAGAGATGAAAAGAATTAAAACTGAAAGAAAGTCTGAGAAAAAAATTAATAAGTAAAAATAAAAGAATGCAAAAATTAAAAAGAACTAACTATGAGTAATTATGCAATTTTACACTAAAATGTTTTTCTATAGATATAATATGAAAGAAGTAATGATATAGTATTAATTACATTTGAGTATCTTTGATTTTCAATTAAGGATAATAATGTAAATTTGTTAATCAAGAAGAAGAAGACGTAGGGTGTATATAAAGTGTGTGATATCCGTTAATTTATGTAAGGAGATTTAAAGCTTACATAAATATTATAAAAATATCAAAATAGTGAATATATTGTCTAAAGTTGAGCTTGCAAACTTTTAACGTTTAGTTTTAAACAATATAAATTTCTCTATTGAAAATTTTATAATATATTTTAAAAATATTTTAGCGAATTTATACTTATAGGAAACCCATTTTTTTATCCTCATTGTTTCATCCTATATTTTATTGATTACATGAAATATATTTTATAAATATATATATATATAATAAATTTTCTACACAAATATACTAATTGTTTATCTTATTTTTCAAAATATTTTAATTTTAAAATGGTTGATGAAGTTGACCTAATTCTTTAGGATGAAGTCAGAGAATTGCAATTCCTGAATTTCATCCCACGGAATTAAAGAAAAACAAAAAATACTTATTTTTGTTTTGATTTAATTTTTTTATTGTTTGTTTCGAATTTTTATTCTATTTTTCAAAATATCTTCATTTTAAATTTATTTAACAAACTAAATATTTAGAAATAGATAAAGAAACATAATTATTATGTAAAAAAAATACACAAAAACACATAACAAAAGACAAATATGATATAGGCTAAAATATATTTATATCAAATATTACATAAATATATTAAACAAAAACGAAATTGCTTGCATATGAAATTTCTTTATGAGCATATAGTGATTACTTATATTTTTTTAGACAATTTTAATTTTTAAATCAAACATCCAAATTATGGAAACTAAACTTTATCAATTTATTATTCACAATTATTATACTTTAATAGAATAATTGACAAAAAAAAAATATCCAATAATTTCAATTAAATTTATTCATCATAAACATTCACATATCAATGATAAATTATATTTATTTGTGTATTTTTTGTTACATGACAAATTAATTATATTTGTCATTGACAAACGGAGAATAGAGAAATTATTATTATTTTTTATATTTCAATTCCGTGATTCCAAATCACATAAATGAGTTAATTTCATAAATAATTTTAAAATATAGATATTTTGAAAAATAAACAAAAAAGATTAGGTTAAACAGTAAAAATAAAAAGCCCCAGGAATGTTTATAGATAGATTAAAATATAATGTTTAAAAAATAGTCTGTGATACGAAAACATATTTCTTCTTGGAGTAGGTGTGCCATTTAACTCCAATTTATTGATGCCTTCATTGCATTACAGTCGGGCTTCGTTGGAATGGACACCCACTAACGAAAAACAAGCGAAGAGGGCAAATTCGTAAATCCATGACTATGGTGAAACTACGTTAATAGAAGATTCCAACAATTATATTAACTAAAAGAAAAGACAGCGAAAAGAGGAAAATGTTTGATGCCAACAGTGAGTGAGCGGTGGGGGCGCAGAAGAGTTAAATGCGTTTGAAAATGTGAAAAGGGTACAAGACGGAATGGAAGAGAGTTGGGAAAATTGGTTAAGTGGGATTAATGATTGTGTGTGTGAATGTGGGGTCCCCATTTTCATTACCCCATTCTACGCGCACATCCATTAGGTAGATTAGCGTGGTACATGTTTGTTTTGACTCGATACTTAAAAAAAAAAAATTACACAAATTTAAATTTTATTAATTTACTTTTATTTTTTACAAAAAATACACTGAAAAATTAAAACAAACATAACGTATCTACTTTTGGGGGTTTACTGCACTACTTCCCCGTTCACATCACGTCTATGGAGGGTTCAATTGTTCAAATACAAGCCTCGTTTCATACGTCGCATTTGAGGGTGCAAATCACGTGGGCCATTTTTCCATAACTTGTCAAATGTTTCTTATTCAACCTATTACACTTGAAAAAGATATTGATTAGGGCTTGTACGTTAAGAGGTTTATGGGACACATATATGACTCGCAATTCAAGAAAGATCCATTTTATAGTTAGCACCACCTATTTATTTTTTTTGTTTTCACAATTAAAAAATAAATTCTAATTCTTTTTTACCTCATGTTACGATTTAAGCATTGTGCAAAACTATAATGCATTTTGTACCGCACTAGAAATCACAAAACCAATAACCGTTATTATTAATAGTCTTTAGTTAATAAATTAACATCTTTCTAAGAGAACTAATTACATAATTTTATACATATAAGAATTTTTAAATAAATCATATACATGCATGTGTGTGTTGTAGGTGTGACGGAACAAACAAAGCATGTAGTAAACCAACATGATGAATTGAGTTGATGATTGCAAAAGGGTCATCCTCGTCATCATTTCTCACACTTTTATCCACGCCTCGACTCATGCAATAAAAACATACATAATATAGTTTACTTTTTTACTCCAAAAAAGCGCAATACATAGTACAATTTTTAATATAGGACTTCAAAGAGCGACTATAATAAATAAAGTGAATCAGAAATATTCTCTCCCTTTTTCTTTTCTTTCTTCCATGTTGTAATAGGAAAGAGAATTTCGTACTTTTTTAAACAAATTTTAGAGGCTCCTCCATGTGGGATTTCATGCTCTCATTATCAAAAGGATTTTGAAATCAAATTACTAGATTTATGTAATTAGTAGTTTTTTTTGTAATTACAAAAATGAAGTGATTAGAATATTAATTTTAAGGAATTAATGTGGCTGCATATTGAACTATTTGTTTAGATTATTGATGAACCATTACTATGGGAATCTAACATTCGGGACTTACCCAATTTTTTTAGTTAAAAAAAGCCAAATATTGATCTCCAAGACAGTGTCCGGTTGTTTGAATTATTTCAAAGGAAATTATACAGACGCCAAAGATTTATGCCTGAAAAAATCGTGGCAATTTTAATTAGTAAACTGTTGATGTTTTTATAATTAAAATGTTAATTAATCGCCTGTACTTTACAGCTAAGTATTTTCTTGACTTCATTGATTCAATTATGAAAAAAAAAATGGGCACAAAAGTGATGCGGCAATTTAAGTTCCCAGTTGATTCAGCAAAGGAATTTCATTGGCAAAGGAATTTAATTGACAGTCTGTTTTGACTTAGATGGACCCTGAAAAGTGAAAATCATTTATTCTGGCCAACTACTACATTTTGACCAGACACAAATCATACCAAATGCTATGGAAATGTGCATACGAGACGTGATGTCTGTTTGAAATGTTTGAGGTATTTTTGTATTTATCATAAATTTATACTTTTGAACATTTGCTTATCCATGTTATTATTATTCGTATTTTATAAATTTAATTATCCCAAACATGCCACATAAGATTTTCTCTTTCATAAATCGTATTGCAATTTTTGGGACTTGAAAGTAATCACCCCTAAGAGTAACAGTTGTGACGTGAATAGAATACAACATTGCCGTTATCTCATGCGCATTATAATAAAAATAGCTCATTAAATTGGGGATTTTTTAAAGATTAATGCCCATTTTTCATAATAAAAAATATGTAGACAACGTACGTAAAGTTTTACTAGTGAAATTTGAATACTCTACATATGTGCATTGTCTATAAAAAATTAAAAATTTATGCAATATAATAAAACATAAAATTATTATGTTTTTTAGTAGTTCAAAAATAAAATAACATTACATAAATTTAAATATACATAAATACATAAACATACATGATAAATATCATAATAAAAGATATATGAATGGAATTAAATATTATAAAGTTAGTAGAAGTAAAGGCCATGGCTTAGTGGCATACTTGGGAAATAGAGTGTTAAATGAGTGGTTATAATTAGACTGGTATTGTAAAATTTAATTAAAAATTAATTGCACTTTTCCCCATTCTATAGATACAATCCGTTGTTAAAAAAGGACATATTTTTATTTCTTTTATCAATTTCATGAATTAATGCAACATTTCAAGCACAAGCACACACATATATTTATAATCCATTCCAATAATTGATTGATTGATTGATTGATTATAGCAAGTTCAATCTATTTCTATCCACTAAAATTTTTATCAACACAACATTTTACAGTTAAATTTAAATTTTATTCTCTAATTAATAATTTTTTAATTATTATATTTATTTACAATTAAATAAAGACTTATATATACACACACGCATACATACATTCACATTCATACATACATGTATATCTTAAAAATTATATATTATTGTATTATCTAATTATTAATACATATTATATACATACAAAAATATTTAAATTTAAAAAATATAAAATTTCCCCATCTCTTATACCCTGTTATTAAATATTATTTTCAAACCGATCAAAGACTTCCCCACCTTCATCACCACCCACCCGAGTCAACAACCGAACACACCCACAAATTTTGCACTCTCCAAATTTAAAACTCCGATATATCTATAATAGTGTGACTGTCAAACTTGAGCTCATCCGCTCTGCAGAATTTCTTTCAATTATTCCACTGTCTTTGCCACTTGTGACATGATTAGAGAGGGCCCAAAAATCAACGCCATCACAATTTCTTTATATGATCAATAATAATCATATTTTGGTCCTGATCAGAAATCTTCCATTGATTCTGATTCCAGACTCATACACTTCAATCCCAATCCATTTTTCCTCTCAATAAAAGTCCGAGTTGGACTTATTCACTTGTCCCTTTCCTCTTAATTAAGGAAGCTGGGATCATGTGTCTGGGGAATTTCAGTTAAGAGGTTTTAATTTTTCTGTTACGGCGTGCCCTTTCATGTGTGTATTTTATTACACCGTACAAATACACGTGGTCCTCTCACATGCAATGCCTAGAAAGAGTAATAAATGCAAAACCCAATATTCCAAGTACCTTAGTGAACACCTCTCTGTCCGCCTATCGAACTTGTACAAGAATGTTGTTGAAAAAAAATATATAAATAATAAAATTAAAAGGGGTGATGATAAAAATCATTGGACTAAATATATCAAAAGGGGAAAAGAAAATTAAAGCATACCCTTTTCGTGCCCAGACTTGTGTAGGTTTCATAATCCCATCATGATAAATACAAAGGAAAAATTAAATTATAATAACCACACTTGGCGCAAATTATTAAATATATGTAGCCTTTAACTTATTTCGTTCTCTCTTTTTCTGACCAAAGCCATGATTAATTAAAAGAAACATAAGCACTCTTAGAAAGGAATAATTGCCAACGGCGCAGACACGTTGTGGCATGCTTAATCATGTTAATTTATTCTTAAATACATCATCTTATTAAAAAAAAAAAAAAAAGTGTACGATAAAGTCACAAAATTTTGGGTTTGATTAGTAATATAAGCATGGCCTTTCGTTTTAATTAATCCTGGACTTTGGGTCATCAGGAATCCACATAGTGTAAGTTGTTTATCAAATACATCCTCTATATGGGCTTTTTTTTTCTTTACCCTTCTTAGGCCTAAATAGTACGTGAGCCTCTTGTTGGCAAGTTATAGATTAAATTATTGTGTTGTTTAATGAAAAAAATTCTTTGAGAGTGTTCCTTTTTGTAGGTTCGTTTATATTTGAGACTTTTATTAATCTACAAATAATAGACGATTGTCGATGTTTTGCTGACTCAAAAGAAACTCTTGGAAAGGAATGGACTTACCCACACATTGTGTCTAATGTACCAAATCCAAAGATACACATAGGGTAATAATATAGTTAAATTTGGTATAAAGTTTAAAGGGGAATGAAATTATTTTTTACATCACGGCAGTACTAATTAATGTTGGATGGGTTGACGACACATGCAGATGAGTGTTGATGTGTGGGTAATGATTATTTGAACATGCTTAGGGATTTGAGTCCCAATCATTGCTCCCTAAACTCATCAGGTTGCAGGCCAGCAAATATTTTAATTAAATATGAAAACAGGAGAGGTGTGTACCAACTTTCACAAAATGGGGTTTCCAATTTCTTCAAATAGATTACTATGGGCGTAACAATGTATAATTAGGAAATAAATTTCCAAGATGGAAGCTCCGAAATTTAAAAACAAGATTCTATTTAAGTTTGCAAAGGGTAAGGGAATAACTATTGTATATTTATTAAATACTATCGTACTAACAAACGAACTTATTATTTATATTCGAATCAAGCTTTCGAACCCATTTTGACTGAAGAAAAATTACATGCTCGATTAATTTCCACGCACTTTTTCCTCAATTCGACTAAAAAAAAAAAAAACTTTAAATGGCCCTCGATTTTATTTCCCTTATTCAATTTTTGAATTGCGCATGCCTTCAAAATTCGCATCGAATTAGTCTTGAGTCAAAATCATAATGGCCATTATGAGCAGTCCATCCATCTAGCAATTATTACTACTATGCGTAACTACAAAGGAAAATTGAAATTCTTGTCACGTATTCAGATCATAATATTATATATTGAGGACACTTTTGTTTATGTTATTATTGCGTCCTTTTGGGGACATAACGTAAAAAATAATAATGAATATTATCGTAATGATCAGGAATTTTCTATGGGGAGCGAAAAGAAAAGGGTAAAATCATTCAAATGAAATTTCATGGAGTTAATTATTATTATTTTTTTGAAATGTTAATTTTTATGAGATAGAAAATAAATGTGTGAGTTTTCTTTCTATGCTTTTCCTTAATGCGAAAATGAATAATTAAGTTCTGTTAGCTCTGGAATTAGTTTTGTTGTCACGTCTCTCACAAACTTAAGCTCTTTAATTTTCTATGTTCGTAGTACTTCTTACATGGGAATTTGAACGTATCGTGGATGGTTGATTTTGTTAAGGAAGATGACCAACATGGAGATATGAGTTGATACAAATCCAAACAGTTTACGGCGTAAGGTTTAAAGAGTTCAAAGTTAATAAAAGATTTGACTGTTGATTTGGAGCTAATGCTTGTAGATTTTGTGGAGGTTTCTCTTTTGCCAATAAAACGTAGAATTTCGATTATTTTTTTTTTTAAATTTACTGTGAAACATCTAAAAAGAAGTGTCAAAAACTAAACAGTTAAACAAGATTGAAGAGGAGTTAATGGATAGCTCGTCTAGATAAGCATCATAGTGTTCAAGCTTATCTAACTATTATTGCAACATATCAAACAGTATATGAAACTGATTTGATTGCTGATTGCAAAAGAGTTTGAAGCAATTTTCTTGGAGAATTTTTAGCTAACAAATTCATGAGCTTACACTATAAACAGATGTCGTGCAATGCAGGTTTGTGTGAGTCTTCAGTACGCAAGTAATGAAATTTTAGAGTTACTCACATGTCATATAGTATTCTTACATGTTGTGTTGGTATCACTTTTTTAGAAAAAATTCTTTGTGAAAGATAAATCTTAAAAAGAGTCATGTCAATATGCAAAACAAGAGGGCTTGTATTTGTAGTGTCAATAAATTGTGTACCTAAAATGTGGGGTAGTGAATTGTTTTAGTAAGGATTGATTGATTTGTTTTATTTAAACACTTGTATGATTATGGAATGATTTTCAGCTGAGGTCCCGTGAACGTAGAATAATTGCATTAAACTAATAAAAATATCGTATGTCTCATTCTTTGTTTTTTTTTTATTTATAATTTTAGTGTTGCATGTATGTTACAAATATTTTGTCACAACACCGTAACCAATGTGTTCTCGACATTTAATCAAATGCATTTTTTTCTCTCAAACTTCGAAGGTAGAGCATATATATATATGTATTGTATTTACCTCAATATGAACATTTATAGTGGAAATAATCAAACAGATAGAATCAAAATGCAAAATACAATAACAACTAAAAGAATGAGGGAATAATTTAAAAGAGAAAAAATGTAGTTTGAGATTTTATTTGGATTGAAATAATGAAGATTGTAAAATTTTGATAGAATGAACATTTTGATTTATTTAAATTTGTGTAATTACACACACACACACACATATATAGTGTATAATAATAATAATTAAATAATGCAATCGTGTAAGAAGAATAAATAGGTTTTAATATGTAAATATATATAAAGGTGAGTACATGTGTGTGTATGCGTATTAACTTTATTACAATAGGTGTAATGATTGGATTTTGGCGATTTGCCTATATATAAAAGAAAATAATTTGAATCTAAAATTTAAATAAAATTTTTGTTAGATTATATATTAGAATCAACTAAATTTTGAAGGAATATGTGTGAGAATTTTGAAATAAACATGGCTGATAACTTTCACTACGGTAATAGGGTTCTCGCATAGTCGGGCCATGTTGTTTAATTGTTTTATGGGCTTAATAAGAGTAATGTAAAAATGAAAAATGTTTGATTTTAGTTTTCAACAATTTTCCGGGTTAGAGTTCCAAATTCGAATTATATTTAACTTTATAAAACTTAAAATCAAGTTTGAAATTAAGTCTAGCAACTAATCTGAACTCGAAAAAAAATTTAAAATTTGAATTTGAACTTGAATCAAATGGTGTAATTTACGAGCACCCTTAGTTTTCATATCTAAATTTATTGTAGTTATTCTTTTATTGTGATGGAGATTTCAGCCATGGTCATATAGACATCGGAAAAGCTGCACTTCAAAGATCATAGTTAAAATTTAAGATTTTGATTTTTTAATTTTAAACTTAAATCCTCATGTCTAAAATGGTAATAAAATTTTTAGCACATACAACCATGGACTAAAAAAATATTTTTCTGGATAATATGGAGAGCATTATAGTATGCTGTTATTCAGATTCAATTCCTTCATTATTTGAATTTTCCAAAGAGAAAAAGAGTCATTTGATTCCCTATATAGAGTGATCAACTATGAACAACACACTGTTTTATATAAGTTATGGAAGAATTTTATGCACATTTAGTCATAAAAATTCATTATTTGCAATATAAAAATTTGAATGCTTTTAGTCATGTTCACTCTAACTGATAAAATAAAGACTTAAAAGAATTATTTTAATGAGTTATTTTATGATGTATACTAATTAGATTTTTTTTTTTACTCACTAACTAAATAGTCTAATGAATTTGAACCTTAAACCTCTCTCTTGAGGTCGAGAGATTCAAATCATTAGGCTACACAGTGCACCCTTGTCTACTAATTAGATTATTTATCAAAGATTTCAGTCATTTTACATTAGGTTTCATTCAATTATGGACTTCAAATCTTTTAAAAAGAACATATAATTAATTTATATCTATCCTCCTAATTATTAAAAATAAACACGACCACAATGAACAAGCTCACACCGATTGGGCTACACCATTGAGATAGAGGGCCCAAAATTAGAGTACACATATTTCTTAGGAAGTGGATGCACACATCTTGCCAAGCCCTATTAACGCCCATCTTTAAACTTTCATGCCCCAGAAGACCGATGATCATCGCCCTTATCCCCACCACGTCCACGGCGGCGGCATTGGTCCTGATTCAGTTTGGCTCCTAACAACTTGGGTTTCATCTTGACACCGCTAATTTCTTCCAATGTCTTCAAAACTTCTTCCATATTGGGTCGACGTCTTGGATTGGACTCAACGCAACTTAGTATTAGGACAGCCATTTGATGTGCGCCTTTAGAAGGGTATTGGCCCTCAAGTCGAGCATCGATTAACTTTGGCAATCTCCTTTTGAGTGGTAGCAATGGCTTGGCCCATTCCACTAAATTCATTTGCCCGTTGCCCCGGTTGCGGTCGTGTACTCGTAGTCCAGTTAGGATCTCCAATAAAACTACTCCAAAACCGTACACGTCACTCTTTATATACAAATGACCTATAAATAATAAGATAAGGCAAAAAAAAAAAAAAATTATTTTTGTGGATATACAGACTAAAACCCTGCTAAATACTTATAATTTTTGACAAAAATAGGCTTTTGAGAATTACCTGTAGCGATATATTCTGGAGCCGCATAGCCATAGGTTCCAACAATTTGTGTTGTTATATGTGAATTTCCAATTGCCGGACCTAATTTGGCCAGTCCAAAATCCGAAATCTTTGCATTGAATTCCTACAAAAAAAACAAAACTTCAACTGTATGCTGTTTTTAGCTAAAGCTTCTTAGAAGATAGAAAAAACAATTGCAAACCCACTCATGTATAACGCATTATTTTCCTTTTTCTACATTATCGGTTTGATGCATTAAAATTCGATAAAATTAGTGATATAATATATAATGTTACCCGATCAAGCAAAATGTTGGAGGCCTTGAAATCTCTGAAAATAACATTTTTGTCTCCAGTGGAGTGCAAGAAAGCAAGCCCACGAGCTGCTTCCATTGCTATTTTGATCCTTGTATCCCATGGGATCGCCTTTGCTTGACTCTCTGGAAATGTTACAATTCTTTAAGAAAAATGATGAACTTTAACCTCTATACTAAGTACTTTTGAAGCACCAATATCACTTATACATGTGGTAAAAGTTGCACATTCGTACAAATTTATTTTAAATCGTAAATTTATTTCATATAAAATAATATTATTCAAAATTAAGAGTATAGAAAAGATATAAAATAATAAATTAAAAGAGTTTGAAAATATAGAAGATCTGAAAGAAAACATAGACAAAAATAATAAATTGAAAAAAAGAGACTAACAGAAAGGATTGCAGAAATAAAAATATTTAAAATAAAGATAATTGTGCAAGTTTTAACAAAAAAAGTCGTATTTTCGTAATAATATTTTATAGATATATCTTATATGTATATCTAAATTATATGTTAAACAAATAAAAATTTAATTACACAATGTGTAATTATTAAACTTCCTTAAATTATTTACCTATTATTGTTTCACTCTACTCCCTCAATTTTGACATATTTAATTGGCTTCTTAAATTTAGGTTATTTTATTTTTTCCCTCAAATTTCATTATTTCTTTTATCTATTATATATTCTACGCTACATATTAAGCCTAAAACCATGATTTTGATTGCACATTGTCAAATTGCCATAATTCCCTTATTTAAATATATATATATATATAGTTTTATATTTCTTGCATTCTTCATTCCCACTTAATATAATATCATATTTTTCTTTTATATTTTTAAAATTTTAATTTCCTCCTATAATAATAATTTAAATTAAGTATATTTTTATTAGAAGTTACTAAAATAAATAAAATATTATAATTTAAAAAAGAAAAAAAATTACATAAACATAGACTGTACCACCACTACTAAATATATACAAAAAGAAAAGAAATAATGTCAATAATTTAGGTGGGCGTGGGTCAGCTTAATTACCTGGGAAGAGATGAGCTTCCAGACTTCCACCTTGCATATATTCATACACAAGAAGGAATTGGTTTTCCTCCCAGCAGTAACCCAATAGTTTTACCAGATTGCGGTGCCTAAATTTTCCCAACAACTCTACTTCTGCCTGTAATAAAAATGAAAAAAGGTCAATAACATTCATTTTAACAAGTGAAAAATAAACTATAATCAAATTGACAAATAATCGTACAGATGGGTCAAACCTAAACCTCTTATTTCAAAATTTCAAAGAATTGTAGACATAATTCAGCTATGATTATGGATGTGTTAAGTCAATGAAAATATTTTTTTAAAGTTCTTGTTCATAAGAAAGAAGAAAAATAACTAATTCGACAACAATAAATGAAAAAAATTTAATGGTGCTTGTCAAAATCTAAAATCTTTGTACATAAAATTGCCATGTAAACTTTAGAATAGTACACAATCTCTCTGTCTCTCTCTCTCTCTCTCTTTACAAAGATTAATTTTAACTTATACACATGTTATGTATCATCGCTATAAGTTTTTAACATAAATATATTTTATATGTTAATGAAACTTTAATGGCTTGATTTGTATGTAAGAATGAATTGAGAATGAAGTAGTCATGTCATATTCATTCTCATACAAACAATGATATAATTAATTATCAAGAATTCCCATTCTCCGAAAAATCATATTTCCCAAAATAAGGAATATCTAGCTCACCCTACCCCAATGGCTTTACCTATTCCTAATTGTATGAGAATGAATTATTTTTATAATAATAATAAAAACATGCATCAACAAACATTTTATATTATAATTAAATCAATCAAATATTGAGAAAACTATGTGTAAAAATATGAATACACATAAATGCACATAAAATTAAATTCATACATACGTACCTAGTTTGCACAATATCATCTTTTATTATAATATTGCTAGAAGATATGCTATTATGCAAAATATTTGTTCACATATATATGCATCAACATTCACAAACATACACACATATACACATACATTCCTAAACTACAATTTATAGTTCACATATCTGGTATATATCATATAAAAGCATTACATTAAATAATAATTATTATATGAACATCTTCAAATATAATGTATGTTTTTATAATAAACAAATAAGGATACTGTAAAGGGATATATACTCTTGTAAATGCTTATTACATTGTTTTATGCTTTAGTAATATCAATTATAAATGGGGCTCAAGTATCTGCTATGTAAATAAACGTATAATTTGTATACATGATAAATTGTTTTAATATGATACTGTTACAGAAATATTAAATTTTTATTAAATTTCTAAATACATGTAAAAATTTAAACAAAAGATACAATATTAACTCTAATATCTTGAAATAATGTTGTTTTGATTAAAAAAAATACTTAATCTTCCATTCATATTGATTATTCTTCTTTATTAATCATAGATATAAAATAAAATTAAATAATTATAAAATCTTTATTGTATTCATATATACTTATCTTGACTCAAATTTGTGCAGGCTGGTCAAACAATCTAATTTTGAACTCAATTGGCATCCCTACTCTGCACCAATGCAGTTATTTCAGATTCAAAGAATATGGGCCCCAAAAGGTTTATTTTGACTCAGTCAATTCTTTTTTTCGTTTTCTTCTTCATCTTGTTGGGTTTTTTTGAGTTAATCCAGAAATATCTATTCATCAACCAAACTGACCACAGAAATTTTTCTTCAAGAGATCCCAAACAATTTAAAAGTAAAGTCTTGAGCAAAAGTCCTTGACTTTGAATAAAAGATTCAAGACTTGATTTAGGAGTTCTTTTTCGTAGAAAACATATTGGCTATGTTTGTTCCTCTATTTTTAATTTTCTTTCAATAACATTTTTGTTTAATTTCAAAATTTTAATTTTAATTTTAATTTAATTTTTTCCTAACCTACATGTATAATTATATATTCATATTTTAATTATTACACTTACTCGTTATAAAATTAATAATTATATACAAGTAAACATACACTCATATTTATATTTTCAAAAATATTTATTATTTTTATATATCATTATATTATTAATCATTATAATACATTTTATGCATATATATATATATATATAAATATATATAAGTTCAAATAAAATCAATTTTTTTCAATTTATTAAAATTTTACAACCATATGATTCATTCCGACAAACTCTCGTCAAACATCGTCTCAAATGAAATCTCCCAACCAAACACAACCATCACATCCCAATTCCTAATTAAAGCGCACAAGTTTCAATTAATGCCATGATTAAAAGAAAAAATAAAATTTGCACTTTTTTTCAGTAAATTATGACAGTAACAACTCCATAATCCTGCTTACAAAGCAAACTAGTATTTATTTAAATTACCCAACACACAAACGACTACGCTCACAATTAAAGATGCACCACTATTGTGTGATAGAGCATAATTTCTGTGAGTCAATTTTTTTTTTAGTTTTATAAATAATTTAATTCACTTTAAATAAAATATTAGTACATAAGAATGTAGGTGATCTCTTTAAATTCATTCGTATCCATGGCAAATTAGAAGTGTGATCATGAAAAAAATTATTTAAAATAAAGCATTCATTTTTTGAAAAATATATATTTTCGAGAAAAATGACAGTACACATAAGAAATTACAAATCTAACCTGCCATTCTTTGTGGCCTTGCTCACTGTTTGGATTAGATTTCTTGACAGCAACAGGCATCCCATGGCCATACTTAGTTGGTGCACAAGTTTTCTCATCAATGTATCCCTTATATACCCTTCCAAACCCTCCCTCCCCCACCACTGAATCTTCCCTGAAGTTTCGTGTGGCACTCTTCAATTCTGCTAAGCTAAACACTTTCAATTTGGGAGGAGTGGCCGTGCTTCCGCCGTCGCCAGGTGGCTCGATCCGTCCATCACCGACGCCGCCGTCGCCGGGGCTGCAGTTCTTGACTGGCTTCACATCATTATGGACTTCAGAGGAAAAAGAAAAGGAAAAGAAGGTTCATTGTTGAACATGCGTCCTAAGCAGAATAATATGCATTCAAGTACTGATACCAGATCAAAATATTAATCTGATTGGAATTTTTTGCCAAAAATCAAATAAGAATAACTCAGCCAGTGTATCGATATCATCAAAAATTAAACAGCAAATTCATTCCCTCCAAGGGAACGAAAGAGAAAAAATGAACCTCATACTAGTAATCGAAAAGAAATGTCTGTTGGGGAAGAACTGTTTGGAAGTGTAACAAGACGTACATATTACGGGACAAAGATACCACGCACACACACACACGCACAGAGGCACGCACAGAGACATACATGTATGCATACCTGGCTTGGTGGGGATAAGCAAACAATTTCCCATGTTTCTGTTCAACTGGAAGTATTTGTTTCTGTGAAGTTTTTTGCTTGAACTTGAAGATGAGAAGAAAGCGTGGGGTTTGAGAGATAGAAACAACCCTCCAACTACTTTTACGAAGAAATTCTTGTCCGTCAAGACTCTGTCAAAGTCCTCTTAGAAAATTCACATTTGTATTTTGGGGTTTTATGTTAAACCACGTCTCCAGTTGAAGTGATACGATATTTACCGTTTTGCTGTTGAGTGGGCTGCTATTTTGACATAATTTCTGCAGACGAGTGAATAAAAGTGGCGTATGTGCAGATAAATTTATAGTAAAGTATAAAGAATATCTAAAGTAAAAAACATAAAAATAATTTGAAGAGCGAAAAAGTTTTGAGAAAAAAATAAATAAAAATAATAAGTTTAAAAAAAATAATAGAAAAGTAAAAAATTAAGAATAGTTGTGTGAGTTTACAATGTGTAACTAAAAAGCTTTACTTCCAAAATAATATAATATAGATACAAATTAAGGTATAGAATATATTTAAAATAAAAAGTAGGGAAAGATGAAAATATTTAGAAAAGGGAAAATGAGAAAAAATGAATAAAAATAATAAATTTGAGAGAGAGAGAGGAAGAAAAGGATTGAGAAAATAATAAAAAATAATAAGGGGATAATTGTGCAGTTTCTATAATATATAATTAAAAAGCCTTACTCCCATGTCATATAAGTGAAGATATATAGAATAGAAAAGAAGTAATCCTATATTAATAATTACATTTGAGTGTATTTGATTTCATCAATTAATTAAGAGTAATTGAGTAAATTTATCAATTATAGGTAATATTGTAAATTCAGAATGTGTGACTAACTTAACTCCTAACTCTTAATAATTAGTAATTAAAGGCACACTTGATATGTGTGCATAATTATATAAATGAATTAGTATTTTTAAATATAAATTTTATGTCATTTACAAAATAAGAGAAAAATTTGAAAAAATAAATAGAATAATTTAAATTTGAGAGAGAAAATTTAAAAATAAATAAGTTAAAATTAGGGGAAGAGCATGCGATAAGTATAATTGCGAAACAATTAAAATATATATATTAAAAAGTAAGAGCAATATTATAGTCTAATATTGCATAACAAAAAGTGACATATATCATTGATATAGAGTGCAACATAGATTAATAAGAAAACTATAAAATTAAAAGAATTTAAAAAGAGAAAAAAATAAGAGAAAATACAAACAAAAGCACTAAGTCATAGGAAAAAAAAAAAGATAAAAAGATCAAAAATTATCTAATTGTACAATATACAACAAAAAATCCTTATGACATAATAATATAGTAGAGATATATAGAATATGAAAATTCTATTTATGAGTTTATGTAATTTTTTATTGCATTTCTTACTCTTTAAAATCCTCTTTGCATTTACAATGTTATATATATTTTTTTCTTAATTTGTGTTATCTCTTTCAATTATGTATATTGTTGATCTTATATTCCACGTAATAATGCATTTACAATCTATACTTTATTATGAAGTTAATAAGGTTTTTTGGTTGTATAATGTCAAATTACATCATCACTCTTATTTTAATTATTTTATTTTTGTTCATTTCTTTTACTCTCATTTTTTCTTTTTTATTTTAATTTATATTTTTTCATGAAGTTTCTCTTTGTTATTCAAATTCTTATGGTCATGCTCTATTTTATTATTTTAAATATTTTTGTTTTTTAATTTCTATAAATTTATTTTTATCCTTTAAAATAAAGTGGCTGTGTGGTAGCCTCTTCTCTTACCTCACACAATTAACCAAAATTTATATTACCAAACATGCTATTCAATATAAATTTCATTCACGTATAAATTTATATTCAAATATTTTATCTTATATATATATAATTATTAATTAATTTTTAATCATCGTACTTATTTACAAACAAATAACACTCTCCCTTAACACACACTCATACATACATACATACATACATATATATATATATATATTTATATCTTATATATATTATTACGTCATTCAATTATTATATTTATACAGAGAAACATACATAAATTCAAATAAATAATACTTGCCCATCCTATCAAAATTTTTGTTTTAAACATGTAAATCATTTCATCGCGAATCTAACTAATCATCATTTTACATCACAACCCATTTCCCGTATAGCCCATGACTTGACAATTTATAAATGAATTTTTACACAGAGGCTAAGTTTGGTTCTTAACTAGAACAAGGGAGGAAAATTCGAATGATTTGAATAGGAATAAAAATTATATTTGGTATTAAATAGTAAAAGATAAAATAATTTAAATTATATATATATATTAATATATAATAATAATTAGTTGTTGTGATAATATGTGGGTTTATAAAATATTAAAATATATCAATGTGAGTAGAAAAGTTATAGAGATAAGAACTAGTTTGATTGTGAATGAGTATAATGATTAAAAAATAATTAAATAATTATAAAAAGTGAGAGAGAATTTTGAGTTTGAATTTAAATAAAATTGTAATAAGATATTTGGTTAATAAGACTCTCCCGTTGGATGAAAATTAGAAAATAGATAACTAACAAATCCAGAATGCACAACTTTTATTAGGGTCTTTTTCATTCAGATTTACATGTAATTCTATGTAAGAAAAGTAATTGCAGTGCTTATAAAAAAGTGTAATTTATTTTTGTGTTTTGTAACCATTCAAGAAAGTATCTTTCTCTACATTACTGTTTGGTCCTTACAAATTATAAGCCACTTGCTTTTGTGACGTGGTCGGTCTTGGGACGAAGTCAATAATCTTTTAAAGTCGACCCAGCTTAACAATGTTTGACCTAAATTAGGACTTTGTTCTTTTAAAATAGATATTTCCTTTTTATCTTTTCATTATTCCTAAGTAGAAAAAAATATTTATTTTTTTTTTCATATTTCAAATACTTAAAATTTTTAATTTCATTTAAATTTTTATAAAAAAATATTTATCACTATGATTTTATATATGGACTAGCTTCGTAGCCCTACCCACACTTAAAGACATTCGTAAAGAATACGTTTCAATATTCCATAATAAATAATTAAGAATTTGAAATTTAACATCCTCTTCCCCATGATTTATGTACGCAACAACTACATAGAAACATCCAAGATATCAAGCTAAAGTGTGTGGATGTTGGACTACTGTTGCATTTGCATGGAGATAATGAATTTGAAGAGGAAATTTTGAAAATGAAAGATTTCAAATAACTCCAATATTGAAAAAGACACCTACAAACACTTGCAACTTCCACTTGTTTTGCAACCACACATATGGCGGGTTTCACGAACAAAAGCAAGCACAGCTAAGAAGTTGGATGAGATTAGGACACAAGAATTCCGACATGCACATTTTTGTAATATCATTCAAGAAAATGTGGAAGGCACTGATAAGTCACATAGCCCAGTGTATTAAACTCACACCCAACCAGAAATCAGGAACTGAGATAAAAGCCAGCAGACATGACACCATTTCCCTCAAAAATTCTTTCAAGGAATGCAATGTGGATATATTTCCCTGAGTCGGCCATCATTCATTACTGTAGCAATAACAGTAGATTTTGCATACAGTTCTATAACTGGCGTACTCATTCCTTTTTTTTTTTTCCCATATGCAGAATACAAATAACAACAGCTGCAGTAACGGATGAGAAAGTAAAAATGAACTAAATTATGGAACTAACGATAATTTTCTGCATCTTGACACAAACTACGTTTGGACATGAACTATGTCTGAAAAATAACAGGGTGATGAAAAAAAAAATGAGAATATGAGACCATCACATATATCAAACACCTGCCACTTGGGAACAGTTTTCTAAAATAATCAATGTAATATAAGCAATGAGCCCTTTTTTCAGATATACAGCACTGAACTTCTAAGTTTACTAGCACAAATATATAGCAAAAATACAAGAAATTGAAGAACCTATTTCCTAATTACAAATCAACATTTGGTTTAAATTTTGACACACATACATGAATTGATAAGCATACAAAATCAAATTCAGTTGCATCAATCAAATTAAGCTTGCATTAACTGAAATTGCAGACATAGGAAAGATGCATAGAGGTGATTGATTTAAACTACATGTGCTTCTAAATAATCAAAATTTTTATCAACCATTATTTTCCTCTGAAAAGCATCTGCATTCAATAAATATTGATAGATAAACAATAGTTCTCAGCACACACAGTTCAATCTCCACGTCAATATAATATCCTATGCACATGTGGAAGGATTCAGGCAAAGTAAGATAATTAATACTCATCAAGAAAGGGTTGCCAACCCCTCTATCATCATTTATGGCAACAATCAAGGGATGCAAGATTACACATAAAGAACTGGTGCTGGCTTATGTCCTCCACCCTTTTATTAGCTAAGTAACATCAAAGTGACATCAATAATCTTAAAGATAATAGAAAAGGAAAAAAAAATTCTGGCTGCCTATACCAATCAAATCCACAATTTCATGCAAAAATAAAACAAAAAATAAATAAATAAATAAATGTGTTAGTGACAATTTCAACAATTATTTACAATACATAGCTTCAAAAGACAATAAGCCATTTGTATGTATAATTTATAGAGATAAAAGCACCACCGAAAACACCTTAGAGCACCTGTAACGTTTTTCGAATGGGGAACCACCAGCCTACATATAGTGCAGCTTACCTCATCCATCAAGGAGCATAGTTGACTGCTTAATTACTGCCTTTTTACAAAACAAAACACCTGAAGTTTGATCCAGTGCCATTATTAAGAGCAATCACACCTACCAGTTGCAAGGATCTCTGGCTGCTCGAGGAGAAAACTTCAAGGTGATGCATTTTCAAGATCTTGTCTTAGAGAACTAACTTTAATATCCAGCTGAGACGGTGATGATGATGTCCGACAGCGAGATCTGCTCTTATGAGAATCCTCTGCTAGAGAAACCAAGTATTCAAGCGCCACAATGACATCACTGATCAGAGGGCGGAAACATGCTTGTTCTTGAAGACACATTGAAGTAATTGCAATAGCATGTTGAAGACTCCGGACAGAGAAGCATCCTAGCAGAGGGTCCACCACCTGGACAAATTTCCTTGGGTCCTTTAGGAAAGGACGAGACTGCAACAAAAATAAAATTGCTCATGCTCTTAAGCAAACTTATTCTATATGAAGAGCAATGCTAGAATGGTGAGAATTTTTGTTTAAACTATCTTGTGTTGAAAAATTGACCATTTACTTTAAGATGTCAAACATTGGGTAAATGTTGTCTTGTCATTCCTCTAATAATGCCCAAATAAAAACCAAATAACATGATGATTGACTTGACATTGTTTATTAAAGATTGTTTGAGTTATGATCACTAAGCATAAGAAATCAACCTTAAAACAGCCTTGTGCATTCGATTAGATATGAAGTTTGGCTAAAGTTTGACTCATTTAGTAAAGTAAATGTGTAAAAGGCTTGACCTTCATGAGTTAAACTCATATTCAGTTCATTAAAGCTGGTTCAAGGTTAAGTAATCTAATAATTAAAGCAAGCAGAAATACAATTTCAAACTCAATAAAAAATTCAAATGAAGCATGAATGCTGCCATGTCTATCAACTCAATTTATTTACACCCTTATCCTTCAGGGACGTTGGGTACTGGTGTTCATTCATACGTATTCATCAGACTAAATTGATCACAGATGAATAGAATATATATACATTTTAAAAGCAAGGAGGCCAACTAATGTCCATGTCCATTCTTTATTGTTCCAGAACCTTTCCATAAAAGACAAGAAAGCTGGGATCAGAGAATAAAATATCTTGTATTTACAGTAAGTAGAAGATAGATAACAAACACTCACCCAGTTGACCAGATTCTGCTCTCCTGTCGGCCTAGTGTTGTCAATAACCTTGCGTCCACTAATCAGCTCCAACAGAACCACACCAAAGCTATAGATGTCAGATTTTAGAGTCAGTCTGCCAGTCATCGCATATTCCGGGGCACAGTATCCATAAGTTCCCATAACTCGTGTTGAAACATGTGTATTGTCGCCAACAGGTCCCAATTTAGCCAGTCCAAAATCAGACAGCTTCACATTGAAGTCGTTGTCCAACAATATGTTTGAAGATTTCAGATCACGATATATGACAGGTGGATTTGTTTGGCAATGGAGATATTCAAGACCTCGAGCTGTACCAACAGCAATCTTCAGTCTTGTGCTCCAGCTTAACGGCTTCTGACCTGGCCCTAAATCTGACAATAGAAAGAAATTGTTATTTACTCATGTATGACAGATGGGGGGTAGGCACCATTGTCGAAAAGCATCAAGAGTAACGAGGCTAAATGATAAGTGAAGCTTCCCTAGCTAAAATATTTGTTTCAAACTTTCGGTTCTTCTTCTGTTTTACTCCAAGTATCCTAATTATTTTGAATAGCATATGCAACAGAACAATAGCCGCACTTCAACACATTCATTATGTTCATGACCATACACTAATCAAATGCCAAATGTGGGAATTTTTAGTGGTTAATCCTTCACTTCCTGATACAAAGATTTTTGGTTTGATATTTAGAGAGATTTGGAGTTCCGTATGGGAAAAACAAAGAAGGTAGGCACAGCCCTGTTAAAACTTCAAGTTGTCATTATATGATATAGCTTAGAAAGTGAAAATAGATTTACAACCTATCAATCAAGAGGGTAGATAATGAAGATCTTCTGGAATTGAGTTAATTGATCTTCTCTTTCTTTTATGCCTCACCTTGTCTTCACCAATTGATGTGAAAATGAGAACCAATACATGAATGAATTAAGAAGTTGAATTAAACTATGCATACCAAATAGATGATTCTCCAGACTCCCCATTGGCATGAACTCATAAACCAGGAGCCTTTGATCACCATCAGTACAATAACCTATCAAATTCACAAGGTTGGGATGGTGCAGCAAACTGAGCATAAGAACCTCCACGATGAATTCTTGAGTCCCTTGAAGTCCTTCAAGATTAAGTTGCTTCACGGCAACAGTCTGATCATGAAATACAACTAGAGATCATCACGTGAAGCATGAACTACATAAATCAAAGAGAAATAGCAAATCTCCTTCCAATGATTTGACATAACTTGTCTATAGTCATATTCCATTGTTCGGATGCCAGTAGAATCATCCAAATTTTTTTTTTTTAAGAAATTGTAACATAGATCTCACCAAGCCCGATTCTAGGTGGCCTTTATAAACACTTCCAAAACCGCCTGCACCGATCAAATTAGCCTCCCTAAAATTCTGTGTTGCCATTGCAAGTTCCTTGAAAGTAAACTTGTGTGCCACATAACCCTTCTGCAAAGCACTTTCATTGCCTCTTGCTCTCACAGAGCCCGACCTCTTCCCAGTCTCTACAGAACTCAACAGCAAAAAACCGAGAAAGATAGAAAAGATCAATCCGTTGCACAACCGCCACGTCTATAAAATTCAAATAGCTCCCACTTATCATCTTACCACTATCATTGGCATTCGCCTTTCGCTTCCCACCAACTGCACATTGAATCATTGATTTAAAACCAAACAAACACAAAAAAACCTACTAATCGGAAACAACTTACAAAAATGGTCATCCACATTCCGCACGTTCAAATGGCGCGGAATATGAAGATCAAAAAGTGAAAGAAAAAGTGACCTGAAGAAGCGGCGGATCTCGGGGCGCCATCTGCATCATAATCCCTCACATCCTTACTTGGACGGCTCATGCAAGAAAAGCAACCCATCTCTTTTCTATACACCCCCACTCCTTTCAAATTCTTCTCCCGCTGAAACTTGATCCTTCAAATGGAAAGCAGAATTTAAGAGACAACACCCCCATTAAATTCACCTTGATTATCAAAATCTTATCCCATTATCTTTCAGCAAGAGACAAAAACGGATACTAGGAGAGCGAACAGTTACACATCCCCTCTCCTTCCATGATGCAAGAAAACCCAATTCCGGAAGATAAAACACTGCACGCTTAAAACTCTACACGAAAAAGAAATAAATTACTAAATAATAAAAAATCTCCACCGCACGGATCTGTGCGAAATTGTTAGTTATCACAATAAAAGAGAGGACTTAAACAAAGCACATTTTAATTCCTCAAATAAAAAGTAAGCCCAGAATTAAACAAGAAAGCTTCATCTCTTTTCTTTTCTTTTCATATATTTAACACAGCATTTTCCTTTCCTTGCAGCCACAGACCTCTATCAGCGCCAACTTTAACGGTAATTCCTACTCCCCTTTTCTTCCTTTTATCTCTCTAAAGATGAAATCTTTTTCCTTCTCATGAGCAGCAAGTGCGGGTGGTGCGTGGGCCTTTTGGAGAAAGCAGAGCCATAAAAGCATTCAGACGATTGTTGCAGGTCACACTCATTTACAGCTAGCATTTAAACGTTGGGGTGACGACTGACGACTGTGCTAATCTCTTTCCTTAATATTGATTAAGAATTTTGAGAATGATGGGATGTTCTAAATTGATTGATTCGGTAAGATTTTTGACAGTTACTGGGAAAAAAAGGGCTGCATTTGGGTCGGTCGAAATAGGGCATTTACATGGGGATTGACGTATGAGAATATTTCTTGGAGTCTATCCTAGATTGGGGAGTGTAAATATAATTTATCATTTATAATTTTTTTCAATTAAAATTAAGAAAATTTCTTTTAAATATATAATATGTATTTTTTAAATTTAAATATCTTTCAAATTTGAGGTTTATGAAATGCTTTAAATGCGAATATATATATATATATATATATGTATGTATGTATATCTCTCTAACAATATTTTAGACCATCCACTTTTACATGCTTTATATGCGTTTGAAGATTATATTAAAAATTGAACATAAAATATATCACACTTTGAAAAATATTTTATTTAACATGTAGTGTTTAAAAACTTGATATGGACTTTAATGTTTTGATTTACATATTCTTAATAATATAGATATGCTATATGTGCTATCACAATAAATGCTTTTTCATTTTTTAATTTTAAAAGAAATAAAAATACCACAAATAATTTCATATTGTAAGAAATCTATACATAATTAACCCCTTTTAAAAATCACACTTTGGCGATCACGAGTGCTTGCAAGGAATGAGTGGTTTAATTACTTTGATTATTGGGAAAAATATTAATATATGAAATGGCGTGGTTTATGGAAATAAAAAAGACCTTTTCTTATATGTAATTTTGATTTGTTATCACTTTTTAATATTTTGATATTCTTTCCTTTACAAGGAATGTCAAGATTTGAATCGTCTAGAAGCATTACTTATCACGCACAAAATAATAATAACAATAACAATAATAATAACTAGTACAATTGACACACTCTATATGTATAAAGTTATCATAAAATATGAATTTATTGTCTTTCAAATAGTATAAACAATATTATTAGAAATTTAAAATATAAAAATAAAAAAGATTAAAAAAATTAGAAGTGAGAAAAGTAAAAAGAAAACACAAATAAAATCAATCTAAAAGAAAAGGGAGCAATAAAGGAATAAAAAACAAAAGAACTTAAAATAAAGACAAACATGCAATTTGATATTATGACATTATAATGGAATAAATGTGTTTTTTTATATGATGCAATAATAAAGGAGTCGGATACTTAATAATATAATATAGAAGTACGGATGGATAATAAATAAATAAGGGGAAAAAAAACTTGTTCAACCATTTATAATGTATTTAAATTGACATTTTGTGCTATTTAATTATATATAAAAAATCTACACCTGAATTTTTTTCTCTTCAAAAATAACCCTCTTATTAAAGTAAAATAATGTGATGCCATTAAATTTTTACTGTTATTTATAGGTATATAGCGTAAAGATGTCAAAACTAAAAATAGAAGTAGATAACTTGTTCAACTTTATGAAAAATTTTCCCAAATATTTTCGATGGTCCCCTTATCAACAGTTGTGTTTGCCTCACGTTCTTTGTTAAAATCAGCATCAAAATTGTCCTTAATCAACCCCAAGAAGTTATGGGAAATCCACTAAGTTAGACATTTAAATCTGATTGAATTTCCTATCAAATATAAAATTTCATTCGATATTAATTTAAATGCAATGCATCATTGTTTAGCTCATCAAAGATGTGAACTCCGAGTGAGTTTTAGAAAGCACCATTGTGTAACTGAATTCATTTTTACTATATACTTTAAGACGCCTCAATTCAACAATTTCTTTTCAATTGTCCTTTTTTTTTCCTTCCAAATTTCAAGTAAATGGTAACTAAATTGCATAGGATCCTAAATAATTAATTAACTACTTGTCTTCAACGATTGACAAAACCCCAGCTACTGGCTTTGACAATTCTGTGATGAGAAAATGTCAGAAAAAGTATGATCCATATTTCCTGTTGGCTTCAATTTTTCTTTTTTCTTTTTTCCTGGAAAATATTGTATTAAATCTTTCTAGTAATTTTTCAAACTAGAGGACATAGTAGATGGATAGACTTCACAAAATTTCAGGATGATTGTGTATGAGGTCCAATTACAGATCAAGTTTGGTTGGAACACTCCATAACCTTTCTCACCATTTCAAATGTATTAAAGATGGAAAAAACTCTGTTTAAGGTAATTTTTAGCTGTCCCATTTAAATTATATAGCACTTCACATAATTGACGTTGCAGACAATCAGTACCCTCTACCTGTTAAACACTTTGCAAATTAGTCAATTTTAGAGTAAGATTTTCCAACTCGACAGCAATTGTTTCTTGTTGTCCCGATCAGTTGGGCAATATGTATTACAAAATATTGCCCAAGCCATAATACGGTAGTTATGTTACCAAAACTTTTATGCAATATTAAGCTTTCTTATTCTGTATCCAGTAATATTATGTAATATTTAACTTTTCATTTTGTGGAGTTCATATTTATCTTGAAGATACAGCATCGATTGGGATGGAGATTGGACTGAATTACTTTGAAGTTGTTCGTTTAATATTTATAGAGGTTTGGTTGATCCATATTTGACAAAAAAAATTCCAAAAAATAATAAAAAAATTGGTTGAAGTTGTAACACCTACTAAGAAAAATTGCATAGACCGAAGTTTATAAAAGCGATGGTTCAAAGAATTATATCTTGATTTTAGGAGTTTGTTAGAAAAACAGTCTCTTGACGTTGCAGAATCTTGGGTGACCATTCCAAACGATTTGAGTGTGCTTTCAAAGCCTTCATTACTCGTTTATGTACTAGCTTTTTATTTGAGAGATTTTGAGTAAAACCTTAATTAAAATTTGACAAGTCCAAATCAATTGGGAGTTGTGTTCAAAGGCATGTATAGTCAAGGCTCTTAACAAATTGAGTTTGTTGTTAAATCAAGAATGCCTTAGGTGGATTGTTGTGTAATGTATCTTGTTTGGAATAAATTTTAAACTTATTCTTACGATGGTGAAATTGGTTTTACTTGGGATGACTTTGCATAGTTAGAATTGCATTATGTGTTTGATTCTACATTGCCTTTTTTTTTTTTCGAGTGAGCCATATTATATCAACAGATTACAGGTATACTATTGCATCCTAACTAAACTAACAAGAATATATATTTTTAGAAGAGAATATGACTAATTATATTTGTTATTTATAGAATTGACATTAGCCCTATGGAAAGTGGCGAGCGAATTGTTTGGCATTGGATAACATTATGCTTATGTTTGTAGCCTTATTCTCAACTTCAAAATGTCATCTCAAATTTCAAACTACTAAACATATATTTCAATAATATTTTTATTTAAATTTAAATTTAAAATTTTCTTATATAATATATATAATTAACTAATTATTTTTTAATCATTACATCTATTTAAAATCAAATCAATACCTATATATGCGGCATCTATATTCACATTTACTTATATATATATATATATATATTATAATATAATTATTATTTTTAAAAATTATCGTATTATTCAATTATTATTAAATATTTGTGTATATATTATGTGAATAGTTAAATTATGACATTCATCTTAAAGACATGATGCCATTTACATGCGGGCGGGGTCACGGGCTATTATTAAAGTTTGGATTATTATATACTATATCATGACCAGTGCTTAATTTTTTTAAAAAAGAGATTTTTGGAAGGATATGATTAAACATAGGGAATCCAACATTTGGGCCCCCTTTTCATTTTTAAAGGCATGTTTGGTATTAGCAAGGCATTGCACGTGAATTTGAGAGTTGCATTCTCCAGAACGCCAGTGGCAAAGAATACCCCACTAATTAAAATTCACAGAGACAAGTGATTCGGCATGAGATATAATCTGGATAACAACTTTCAATTACACAAGTCAGGATTCAGGCACTAATGATCTGTGGTGCAGTGTTTATCAACGCTTTTTATGGTCTATTTGAAGGCACAACTGATATAACCAGAGTGTGTGTTTAGTTCAGCCAACGTCAACTTTGGTAATAGTTTTAAGCCCGCATAGTCATGCGTAGTGTAATCTCGTGCATAACAGGTCGGATAAGGGGTTTGACACATTTGTTCATGTTTGAGAGAATCAAACACCGTGAGGGTCACAACGTATCACGTATGTAAGTTTTGAGTGAGGAAAGCAATTTATTACTTATATACCAAAATCCCAAATTTTTAATTGTTTTTTCCTTAAATATACCAAATAAAAAGTTAAATAAAATAAAATTCTATAAATGATAGAAATAGAAGCCCAAACCCTAAACTATAGAACCAAAAAAAAAATAACTTTAAGAAAAATAAATCCGAACACTCTCGAAGTATGTTTGCTTTTAGTTTCACTAATATCTTTTTATGTTGATATTTGTTTGATTTATTTAATATTTTTTTATATAAAAAAACAGATTTATTGAGGACTAGATTACTATACCATGTAATAATTTATATTTTATTTAGCCATTTCATGCAATCTTTTTACGTTTGAAAAGACAATAAATAAATACATAATGAGTAACCCTAGTTTTAGCCGAAAACAGAGGTTGGGAATAAGTTAATCGTTGGAGGGGATCGATCGTTTGTTGCTGATTTGCTAGTTGCAAAGCTACTGCCATCCTTGGTCTCCACAATAAATTGTCTAGTGTTGAGTTTTCTTATGTTGGTAGGAAGATGAACGTATTAGCTGAGGTGGGGTTTGCCAGCAAGTCGGACGTAAATGCTGGGCCCTATGTCGTTCCCCTTAGCAAGTTGCAACATCGCGTTTGATATCTCGTTTTCTACTTCTTCTTATTATTATTACTTCTGATTTCCAAAAAACCAAAATTTTAAAAGTACAGAATGAGATAACAATTATGAAAGTCTATAACAAAATAAAAAATTCTACCATCGAACATTGTCAAATTGCCACTTGCTCATCTCACACTTTGTCCATCTTTTTGTTCGGGTTTTTCATCCCAGCATTTTTCTTTTTCTGCTTTTATTTTTTATTTGATGCAATGTGAAGAAGGAGAATGGTTATTTATATGTAAATATCAATATATCAAAGAGTAATAATATTGCAGGTATAATGATTTAGTTTTTAATTGACACTGTGTAATAAATTTACAGCATGAATTACACTGAAATAAGCATACATAATTCAAAACACTAAATTTTGTATAACTTAAAAAATATATATGTATTAATTATAACAGATAACATAAAATAAAAATAAATGCATAAGATATCGATTTTATCAGTACGTGTAAGGTGAAATAAATGAACCGTGATAGAATAAAAGTGTAGGATATGTTTGGTTTATTATTTGGGTGGATTGGAAAATTTTAATGATTTGAGCAAGAAAAAAACCCTTAAACCCTAAACCATGTGCATCTTGAATTATTATATTTTTCATTTTTCAGTCTGGCAATTTTGCTTCGTCAAGCTTTAAGATTCCTTAATTTATAATTTTTGAAAACATCTAAAATTAATGAATTTAACCAAACATTTAATATGCTAAATTAAATATGCATATTTTGAATTGATTTAAAAGGGCCGGTCAAGATAACAATTGCGGTGTACGATTCCTTTATCGTATGCAAACAACTGAAAAATAGTAGTCCAACTACTTACAATTATTACAATTTTAAAAATGATACATCTTTTTATTTTTGAATGTGTTCATCCTTCACGCCGCAGCATTAGACAGGATAAACTCCATGAAATGGGAAGTGAGATTACTCCCATTGTCTTTGAGAATAGTTATGTTAAGAAGCCAATTTATCCACTCAAATTTGATGATTAGACTCGACAATATATCAATTTTTTGGAATGTAAATTTGAACTTAAATTTCAATTTGATTTCAATTTTACAAAATTGAGACAATATTAGAGTAATTATCGAATTTGAACTGCATCGACTACGGTCGAAAGGCCACTGAACCGATTGGCAGAGGATTAATCTTGGAATTCATAAAAACTTTCACCTTAGGCCACCCTTTCCCAAAGTTACATCTCACTTTTTATCTCAAAGAAAAAATATTTAGAAATGACAATGAATCTATTTTTGGGCTGGACTACTCTCCATTTCTTCTTCTATTTAATTATATATAGCGTATATTTGGCATATAAACATTAAAACATATACAATTTCTATTTTTTACAAGATTATTTTTTACTCTGCAAATCGCTGCATTTGTGGACAGTTTTATATAAAGAAGTACACGTAGGAGGAAAGTTGGCGAGGAAGAGACATGCATGGCTTTGGAAAATTGCTTTATTCTTGCAATTTTTATGAAATAAACACGTGGTTGGTCCTCTCAAAAACTAAATAAATAAATAAATGATGGTTGGAAGTCAAAACTTTACTTAATTTTCATTTACCACTTCTATCCGAGCATTGACTAATTGTTTGACCATATTTTGATTGAAGATACATTTATTCAATTTTAATTTGACAGTATAAAATTACATGTTTATTCTTATTTTAAGTGTCTTTTTTTTTTGTTTTTTAATCTTTTATTTCTCCCTTTCCTTTTTCTTTGTTTTTTTTTTTAGTTTTCTTTTTAATTTTTTTCATTTTCAATTTTTTTAATCTTTTATTTTCTTATTTAAAGTAATTTCTAAATTTTAAATTTCACAAGATGTTATTTCTAATATTATTTAAAATATAATAACTTCATAATTTATAAAATAAGTGTGCCAATTTTACTAGTTTGTAATAATCCCATGCATGGTTTAAAGCTTAAATGCATGGAATATAATAATTTCCAAGTAAGGTTATTTACTAAATCAATTAAAAACTAAAATATTTACAAACTAATGATGTATTTTATATTGAATAAAAAATTCGAAATCTTGAAAAATTAGGATTTAACATCAATTGGTCCACGTCCGCCAGCCCTTGTGCTGTTATATCTGTATAGATAAATGGACAGACCGTCATATTTCAATTAGATGAGTCGGGCATTGTGCTTTTTATAATGTGCGACACATCACATTTTTCAAAAACTATCAATTACTCCTTACTTTATAAATTACCATAGTCATAGAATATATATCATGTTACAAAGCACTTAATGTTTTTATGTAAGTGCAATTATAGGTTAATAAGATGCAATGCTGTCATGCACATCAAAGGCAATGAATGAAGTTTCCTGTTGATATCCACCACGGGACTTGGGTTTTGGACCACAAATAAAGATTGGTTGCACTTTTTTTTTGGTCCCATCTTTTTAGGTAACATGATATGTGAATAAGTGGCAGTAAAATTGTTCAATCTAATGACTAACTATTATTGAAATAAAATATTTTTGAATATTAACAACGAATTATTTATTAACATACAACTAGTGTCAGACTTGAATTTAACCGTTTAATTTTTTTGCTTAAAAAACATTACATTTGAATTATTACTAATGTATCAATAAGTTCGTGGCCATTGCTTTTTTAAGATGATATTCAAATTGATTTTTTTTTTCAACAAAGTTGGATCAGATTGCAAACTATAAATGCATTTATTTTGTTTTGATCTTAAAAAGTACACACTTTAATAATTACCATTTTTTTTATTTCATCTCTTTTTTTCTTTTTTTCTTTTTTTTTGCATAATTTTTTAAAAAATAAACTTAAAAGCATGCGAAGTACCTCTCATGTTGGAGTTAAGGGCCATTTTGTTCTCAAATTGATCACAATTTTAAGTTTCATTAGATAGATAGATGAAAATTTGTATTTACTAAAATGATTTAAAGCAATAAGAATGTTACTTTATGAAGTTACTCATGTCATCTCATATTATCTGGTTAAAACTAGTAAGCATCAATCTTTTTCCTCCTGTTTTTCAATAGTTTCCCTGTTCAACCATGTCTTTGGTTCCAACAAGAAATCCAAACTAATTCCCGTAAAAGCCCAACATTAGAAACATTAATGATGAAGCATTACTGCAAGTAGCCCAACCCAATACCAGATTCCCACATTTATTGCAAATTCTCTTCAGCTATTCAAAAGTTTATTTTACATTTAATAATCAAATTAATTGTGTGTGTTTTTTCACCCCAGTCCCCCCACCACTTTTTGACTAAATTCAAAAGGCAAAAAGAAAATTGCTTGAATATATTCGATGATACCAGAAGAAGTTGCATTTCAAATCCTTCTTCCCACGAAACTTATGTCCTTTATTTGTCGTGTGTATTATGTTTTGTGAGGCAACAAGTACATGCATATATGAGCACCTTGCATTGGTTGGAAAAATGGACACACAAAATGAAAATGGGATAGAGAATTTGATCTAATAGGCAGATATTCAAATAAACTTTCGTATAACAAACTATATATAACCACAACAATATTCTATAATAATTTCTATTAATTTTGTGTCACTGTTACCTGGTGCATATTTGTGCAAATGAACATACGAAGCTTGTTATATAATCTTTACAACAGTTTAACCTTTAAATCTTGACCATAACTTGTGCAGCTCAAATCTCAGCGGTGTACAGAGATGTGTGTGTATAGATCTATATCCTCTTAAAATATGTGTTAAGGGTTGACAATTAACTGAAAAAGACCCGAGTTTGTGAAAAGGAGAAAGGATATGTTGCAAGGTGGGGGGTGACTTTGGAAGCAATTAAAGGACGAAATCTTGTAGTGATGTAATAATAAGAATGGCCAAAAAGTAGAGTGACACTAACAACTTTGTGTGCAATTCAAGTACAAAAATTGTGGAGGCATTTTTAGCTGTAAAGCCATACCCCACGCTGCTTTCTTCACCTCTATTTTTCATTCCCCAATAATACCGTACGTGTGGACTTTTGCTACATATATTTCATTTTTTTTATTCTTTGAGGAAAAGGAAATATTAATAGTAATAAGTCATTGGGGGATAGAAAATGATGGGTGACCATTCGCAACTAATTTAATTATGTTTCATCTGGTACATAACTATACATCACTAAATCTACAGCAGCCTCAAGTTTTAAATATGATCTCATCACATGCTTTGTTTGAAACTTATATACGAAATAAATAGTGCCCAATATCATTGAACACGATTCTCCCATGATGTATTGCTATGATGTGTGTCTACACACACGCGCGTATATATATTATATGTCCACAACATTATCTTCTTTGTAAATTGAAGGTTCACAGGTTAATTAATTTTTTTTTCAATGATTACACTAGTGTATAGTTACTCGAGCTAGCTGCGGATAAATCAAGTCCACTAATTGGTGTATACTTCAAGAATTAATTAGTCACAAATGATCAAACGTAAGCAACAACCGTGGACCCCGCACACATAAATATTTAGGTAAGCACGCGGTCCATAAATAATTTTCATGTAATTTTCGTACACACACAAAATATATCCAAATGTAATTTGCATGTATATTTTATTAGCCCTTTTTCTTCAACTTCTCGAAAGACTAACTCATTGGGAATATAATAAAACTGTACAGCGAGTTGAATATGAATATGTAGTTCTCATGAACCAATCACGATGACTAGGTACGAAGTCAAGAATCCCCCTTTTCTTTCCCAAGTCATAATCCTATAAAAGATCCATAAATAAAAAGGAGAATGTGAAGGAAAGCAAGTCCAAAGTCCCATCTTTAATCCCATCAAGTCATCTTCAAAATGCATGTGCATATTATTCTTTTCCCCAATCCCTAATCCACATGAAATACACATGACTCTACTCCTCCGCCATAAGCAACCTTTTGGACCAATCCAACACACAATGAATAATGGTCCATGCAAGACAAGAACTAATCATCTTTACACACTTGAATATTTATTTATGTGACAGAGTAGCATGTGATGGGGGACTGGGGAAATTTGAATCTTAAAATAATGATTAAAAAGAAAATTCTTAGAGGCATTAACTTAATGTAATAATAAATGTATTGTAACATCTAAACCACGATATGAAAACATTTTAATTAATACAGTCTAATTTAAGTTAGAACAAGCTTAAACATACCTTGATAATGAACCCTCGATAAGTCCAAGTCACCTTAATTGAAGTTTAACTACAAAAATAATTCCTAACGGAGTTTGAATTGAGTTAACTATTATTCGTTTACTCTTTAATAATAAATAATTAGTTAATTAATAATTTTGGTGACATAATGATACTACATTGATTTTTAAGTTGATAAATTTCGAGTTGTATAATATTATCTCCAACTTTGAATTTTTAATTAAATCGGAACACACCCACACACCCATATCTCTATAAGGTTGGTTAATTGGCTTGCTCAATTCGGCTGACTTAATGAGACTAAGTGTACAGGTGCAAAAAAGGATGGATTTATCTAGTCATTTATTAATCTTTAATTTTTTTTGTTGATAATGTATACCCTCTCTCCTTATTAAATTATTAAAAAATAATAACTGTATATTCAGACCATACTTGCACGCCATATATATTCACATACATCTGTATTTCCGTCTTTATGATTAGCAGGACGATATGGTACAGCATCGTAATAGAATAATAATATTATATACAAATTTAAATTTTTGAATATACAGTAATGTATATATAATCAGGGTAAAAACAATAATATTCTCAGATGAATAACCGTAATTTTATATAACAATGCAAGTGCTAAACATTATGATTTGATTACTTATTTTCTACACCTACGTAAGTTTTATATCTAAGAATCATTGATAATAAAAACTTTAAGTTTAGTAATTTTGATTGAAATCGAAAGAGAAATAGATCACTAATTCAATGCTTCAACACGCGCATCTCCTATTGTTAATATTTATTCCTTTACTTTCAAAATGGTCAAATAACGTATTTTAATTAGTTTAGATGTCAATTCTTTCACCATTTAGGGATGAATAAAGTTTGGCTTCTCTCTCTCTCGCTCTACATACAAACACAATTGTTATTCAAAATTTAAGTTTAATAAGTAAATTAAAATAAACACCTAATGAGTAAATAAGCTAAATACCATCCACTAAATAAACTAAACTAAATACATTTTTTTAAAATCATTATCAAACAATTAATGAATATTCCAACACATTCTCAAAAAATATTTTTCCACACATTCTCTATCTTTTCAAAAAACTTTCTATACAATTAACTTCAAATCATTAAAAAAAAAAAACCCTTCTCGTTCTATTGCCAAACCACCTAACAAAATCACAGTCAACCTTGCATGAAAACCAAAAGAGCTGCCATTAAGCTTTCAAGCGGCTCACACAGTTCAGGGAAGATCAAACCCTGCATTCAATCCCCAGAACGCAATTCCACTTCAAACCATCTGTTGGCCAAGTCCTTCAACTTGTTATCACGCACCTCGCAGAATTTCTGAGGCCACCTCTGTGGCTCAACCGGCGCAAAACCTAACCCGGGCGTCCGGTCCTTGGAATTAGGGTTCAACTTCTGGGTCCAGTCCAAGACGTAGGCCGACACGCGCCTCCTAAACTTGGCCTTGAACTCGGGCCATGCTTGATACTTGTAGTGATTGATCACCATGCTCTCGGTGTTGACTTTCCTGGTTCTGTACCCTGACTTCAACTGAAAATGGTGTATCACGTTAAGCAATGAGTCGTCAACGGCATCCAGTAAGACTATGGACTTGTGGCGATTCTCATACTTGCGTCGGCAGTTGTACCCTTGGATCACTCCCGTCGGTGGATGAACCTTCTGATCCGACGGGCCAAATTCATGACAACCAATGCTAAATTGGCCGAACTTGGACGAATTTAGTGCGAGCTGTAGCAGTGATTTTGAGGGCTTGGACAACTTTTGCCAAGACGGAGAGTATACAAATTCATCCACATCCAGGTACATCATCCACGTACAAGCCTTTTTAGCGTAGAGTACACTATGCGAGAAGCCCGCCTCCTGAGTTTTAGGCCATCGCCACGAATAGGTGTTGACATCGAAACCCTCTTCAACGAGATCATCCACGACTCTCTGAAGATCATCGTCGCTCCCATTGTCATATAAAAGAAATTTTTCAACACCAATTTTGGAATGGTACGTAATCCATTCCCTCAGAAACTTGGTCACGTTGTAAACCATGGTGGTGGCGCACAGTAGGGATTCCCCCCTTTTCGATGCTAAACTGCGCGCGGGTGCATAGTACGCCACCGATGGGACCGCCCGGTTTTCCGCGACGATCTCCAATGAGACTTTAACTTCCCCCACAGCCGAAGATAGCTGGGGGCGTTTGCAGCGGAAAACTTCCTGCATGGAGGTCGTGACGGCGGTTCTGACGCCGATGTCGCCGTCTTCCCCGAACACGCACCGGAATTCGGTCGGCAGGCGATTAATTCCCTGCCGATTGTTCACGCCCTTCACGAATAAAACGACGTCGTCATCCGTCGCCAGGGAATCATACACCAGAAAAGACCAACGCAGGAGCGGGAGCGTCGGTGGCGTAGGCGATTCTCTGTCCGAAGATTTCAACAGCACCGACTGCTCTCGCTTCCGGCGAGCTCTATCTGGCATAAGGCAGCTAAACGTTGCTCGATCAGGGAACCGCAGTTGGCCGGAGAATCTCGCAGGGGATGTCTCGCTGGTTTCGAATAAACAGGAGTAACCATTGAGATTCGACGGCGTGGTCTCCGGGGAGACGATTACCAGCACTTCCCATTCAGGGAGGAGAACCGTTGAGGTTAAGAGTGGCGGCAGCGACGATCCAGGGGAAGGAACCAACAGAGGTGTACTACCATGGAGGGGAACTACTGCGGCGTCGGTGTGGTTTTCACGCACGACATAACTGGCGGCGGAAGAGGAGAAGATGGTGGAGGAGAAGATGACGGCGGCGGAGGGGCGACGGTAGTGGTGGTAGAGGGTGGCGCATATTAGGAACGAAAGGACGACGTGGAACAGGAAATTTGTTCGGACTTTAGGTTTAGGAGCCATTAGAGACATTTGTGTAGAATAGCATTAAAGAGTTTGGGTTCCTCTTATTTTATATGAGTAATGAAGTAAGTACGAATTTAATCAGCAATCGTTTTCCTAAGCTAATCATGAATTATGCTTGATTTGGAGATCTACTTCAAACAGGACATGGAGGTGTTGGTTTTGTGTCACACAAATACAAACATTACCAAATTAATAAATAAATAATATGGAAAAAGAAAAAGAAATAATATTGCTTACATGTAAATATATGTAATTATTTGTTGTATACAATGTTATCGCTTTGTCATTTGGTCTTTTGATAATTTTCTTAAAATTGTTGGGATATTTCAAAGCTTTTGCGATCCTACGTTGGATTTGGAGAGAACCCACGCCACTTTAAATATATTTTCTAAATATTGGTCTTGTGATTAAAAAAAAATAGATATGGACTTTGACTCACGTGCATGGATTAGATTTGGGCCAAATTTGTTTAATTGGGCCTAAAATTTTTCTACCGTACAAAAGAACCCATGCAGCTGTTCTGAAAAGCCCATCAAAGATTATAAATACCAGATGCTTGAAAATTTATTTTTAGATTAAAGTTTTTGTAGGTTTCTAGTGAAAATTCCCCAACAAAATTTACATTCTTAACAAATATACTCCATACCTATGGTATATATTATGGTTCCACCCTTACAATAAAAGACTTTTTTATCTCATTTTAATTAATTTTCTAAAATACCTCTATAAAAAATTTGATTTACACTTATTTAATAACTACCTTTAGTCATACATTTAAACTTTTTCTTCCCCTCTGTATCAGTATTACTTTAAACATTTCACTCTTCCATTTTTTTTTTTATAATTTGTCTCTTTGTATTACTCTAACTTTTTTTCTACTTTAAAAAAATATAAATAATTAATTTTATTCTATTATTAAACTACTAAAAAATATAATGATTAACATTTTATTAAAATTAATGAAATTATACAATCTTTTC
Source organism: Avicennia marina (assembly GCA_019155195.1). NCBI lineage: Eukaryota > Viridiplantae > Streptophyta > Magnoliopsida > Lamiales > Acanthaceae > Avicennia > Avicennia marina. Next base: position 16,962,113 of record CM032755.1, read on the forward strand.
ATAAGTGTGTACACATAGAAATTGTACAAGTTTTATTAGAATTATATTATCTATACTATATTACTAAGGCAATAAGAAATTTTTTTATTACACAAAATAAAGTTAAACGGTTAACCAATTTAATATTTTTATTTTTCTATTGTTTTATTTCTCATTTTTCTCGTATGTTATTATTTTATTTGTATTGTATCTCAAAATTTTCTCTTTTCAAACTATTTTTCTTTATTTTATTTAAATATTTCTTACACATTTAATTTTAAATATTTTTAAATTTAATAATTAAGAATAAAATAAATTCAAAATAAATTTGCATACACATAGTATGTGCGACTTCTACTAGTTATTATTATTACTCAACCCCTTACAATGACTACGTACTCTTTTTTGATATTTTTTCAATTATATTATTAATTATTTATTTTAACTCTATAACTATTCCCGATATTAAAAATTGACAACTAACCCTTGTGTTTCATTTTAAATTTGAATAGAAAGTTGCTAATTTTCAATTTTTGTGCTTGTTATTTTTTTTTTATCATCAAAAGGCCAAAATTATTTATCTTTCTCACACGCATACTGTATTAATATAAAAATATATAATGTTAAATTTAGTTTAATTTTATACTTCTTAAAGAAAAAATTATGTTAGGCAACCTTTGCATTCACAATAAAGTTCGAAAATTGGAGTATTAGTTATCTTAAATCACTACTAGAATTTTATTCTATTAAATTTATTTTTTATCTAATATTTGCACGTACATAGAATGTGAAAAATTACTAATTCATATAATAACCCTTCCTAAAGATCAAAGGTTTAAGAAAATAAATTGAAAAACGAATAATATCATTGAACGCTATCATTTTTCAAATGTATAGTTCTACAATGAAGATTGAAGTGTATGTAAGAGAGATAAATCTATATGCATCTATATACACACACACACACACATATATATATCCTCAGTTATTTGATTTTTCAAATTTACATATTGAACTTTGGCTTTACCAAGATTTGATTTTAAGTTTTTTCAAATATAATAAACATGCTAAGCAATTAAAATTTGAATGGCAAAGTTCGCTTATATTTTTTGTCGTTGATAATTTTCAAAAAAGAAAAAAATATGGAACATAAACCAGCCAACTTTATTTGATTTTTTTCAAAAGTAGGGACATTGACAATACAAAACACTCATTATCACTATTTTATGTAATTGAAAAATGAACAAAAATGTCTATTAATGCATAAAACATAGAAGATACTATGACTAAATGATAGCATTTGTCTATTTATAAATATTTTAAAAAATAATATGTGTATATGTTTAATTTAATTATTTTTGGGTCTTATTGACAAACTTTAAATTTATATTATTCACAGACAGCTTGGCCTCTTAAGTAACCATCATAATTGTACTATATAAATAGAATTATATATAAACATTTTTTAACTTAATAATGATAAAATCATTTTTGTTACCGTTTTAATCTTTGCTTTTTTTCATTTTTTATTTATTAATTATAATTTTTTTCATGACTATAACAATAAAATGTAAAATTAACTAATATATACTGTGAATTAAATAAATTAACTAATTATTTTAAGTTTGTGTTACATAAATTTAAGCAACACGCACGGCGTACCAAAATTATTAGTATTACATGATGCATGTGCAATCAAAAAATAAATTATAAAATTAAAATATATTTTTACATTGATTAGTATAATTTTATTATATTAATTGAAACTTTTACAATAACCAGAGAGAGAGAGAGAGAGAGAGAAGTTTCGCGCAATGAATTGTTGGTGTTTTATTGGGAACCGATCAGCGGGACAGCTCGGGTTGACCGAGTTATTATTTTTTTATAATTTTTAATTTTTAAGGAAGAAAAGAAAAGGATTGAACAGATAGAATAAATCAATAATATAATAGAGATGATTGAAACAGGGGGAGAAAAAAGGAAACAAATGGCTAACCCAAAAAGAATGAAAAGTAAACAAGGAAAAAAATAATAATTCTATCGTAATTGTTTCACTAAATATTAATCATAACCTTTGGCCTTTTTCATATGATTAATAATTATTCTATACCTTGTAAATTACTCAATTGATAGAAACAAATAAATAAATTAATTTGTTCAATTTTTACTAATAAATGATCGAGAATTACGTAAGCGGCGCTCTTCAAAAATGGAAGAAACAATTTTGTAATGCCAGATCAGGCTGCTGAGCTGGACCAATGTGTAAGCTTGACGAACAAGGCGATCCAGCTGGGATTCTCGTGTTCGAGTCCGGTGGAAATCAAAGAGTATGTAGTTGCTCTTGCATTTCAACTGCCTGCCAGAAATTAAAATTTCTTTTGATATGTAAAATTATTAGAAAAACGTTCAGAGTTGCTTTAGCAATTATAGTAAATGCTCCGAGTCGCTTTATGACGTCATTTTAGTAATTTTATGGTATGTTTGGTTTGTAAGGTATAGATGGGTATAGGCACTAGTTATATATATATAATATGTAAGAATAATTGAATGATGTGATAGTATATAAATTTATAAGGAAATAAAAAATTAAATGTGAGTAAAAAAATTACGGAAATAGGCATTGATTTGATTACGAATAAATATAATAATTGAAAAATAATTAGTTAAGTGGATATAAAATTTTAAATTTAAATTTAAATAAAAAAATATTTGATTTGAAAGTCTTTCAGTTAGTGAATAGATAGAAAAAGGAAAATAAACGTAGCCATACTTGTCCTTAAATGTCTTATTCAATGATTTGTATTTTGATCCTATTGCATGAGTTTGTCCAAACTCTTTCTACATAGCAAGTGTGATTTCTTCTTCTCTCTCTCTCTAATTTTGAACATTTTCAAAAATAGTGAGGATCGTGTTTAAATGTAAGTTTCATTACTCAAAACATCGATGCACCGTTTGGTTCTTACTTTCGTGGATAGCGAATAACTTTCATTGAATGTTTGATTTGTCTTCGTGGATTTTTGCAAGTTAAGAGAGAGATTTTTGATATAAATATAATATTACGTTAACGATAAAAGACACACTTGAAATATGAGCATAATTATATATAAATGAATTAGTAGTTTTTTAAATACAAAATTTATACCATATACAAAATAATATAAGAGATCAAAAAAAAAGAAAGAAAGAAAACGAAAATTACCCATTTTGGGCCTGGTCTGGTGCCGAAGGTCCATTCTATTTGACATCTTTAACAAAATCCAATTAAAGGGCCCACCAATAATAGTAAATAATAAAATATGAGAAAGAACGCAAAGTGTAAAACAACATAAACAAGTAAACAACCATACTCTCGCCTTTATCCTTTCCGCTTTGACAAGATTTCCCGTCAAAAAATTGACGTAAAAATTAAATATAAAATAAGAGCACATGTATATCTCCAACAAGTCACCTCGTCATATCCTAGAAGTAAAAACAAGAAGCTGCAATTGAGCCCACAGTTCACCATAATCAACTAAACCATCAAACAACAGCCTGTGTGTAAGAAACCGGCAGCTTGAGATGCGCATATAAGGGTAGGCAAAACCAGCTAATCTCTAAGCATAAACGAAACGCTTTGACAAATCATCTTAGTACCCTCTATTTTGCCTTCTTGTTTTTCTCTAGTAAAATTCTGCACCTATCAGCACTTTATCATTTGAACACACAGAGGTAGAAGATAGTTTGATCATTTTCTCAGAGGGAGAGAGAATAAAAAAAAGACAGGAGATGTGCATAGCCGTGTTTATGTGGCAAGCCCACCCTCTCTACCCTTTTCTTCTCTTGCTCAACAGAGACGAATACCACAACAGGTATGTCCCAGCAACCGATCACATGGAGGGGTAACTTTGTCCAGATACAATTGTCTATTAACGTTGATGACAATCACGGTATGTCTTGTAGGCCTACAAAGCCAATGGGCTGGTGGGAAGGGCGCGAAATATTGGGCGGACAGGATGAAGTAGCAGGTGGAACCTGGCTGGCCTGCTCAAGACGAGGTAGAGTGGCTTTCGTAACAAACGTGCTGGAGCGGCATTCCCTCCCTGAGGCCAAGAGCAGAGGGGACCTCCCCATCCTCTTCTTAGAGGTATCCTAAGAAGAATTAGGCCCGTACATGCGATTAATTGAATATGTCTACATTCTCAAACTCCATTTAGCCATTAATCACTTCTGTGGGATTGTGTTGTGTTTGCAGAGCCAAAAGAGTCCAAAGGCGTTTGCGGAGGAGTTGGTGAAAGAGGCAAATCAGTACAACGGATTTAACCTGATAGTGGCTGATATAACTGCAAAATCCATGGTTTATATCTCCAACAGACCTAAAGGGGAGCGTGTTTCAGTTCAGGAAGTCCATTCTGGAATCCATGTAATCACCAATGCAAAGCTCAACTCTCCTTGGCCAAAGGTATGTCCTAAAGAAGCAACTCGATTGCGAGTTGGAAGCAGGCTGAGTTTTCATGGTCAGAAATTCTATAACCGAGTCTCACGTGTTTCGCGGGATCTGTCATTCAGGCGGAGCGATTAGCAAAGAATTTCAAGCTCCAGCTTGGTCTATACGGCGCAGGTGAAATCCCGGTGAGAGAAATGGCGGAGAAGCTGATGAGAGACACGGAGAAAGCAGACGAGAATGAGCTGCCACATATCTGTCCTCTTGATTGGGAATTAAACTTGAGCTCCATCTTCGTTCAAGTGGACACCCCACTGGTAACCGCTTTCCTCGTTGATGCTATAAGCTTCCTTAAATATCTTCTGTAGCTCGTGGTTTGTTATCGTCGTTCTCAAATGCGCAGGGAAGGTACGGCACTAGAAGCACTGCTGCATTGACAGTCAAAACGAGCGGGGAAACCAGCTTCTATGAGACATATGTTGAGAGAGACAACATTTGGGAGGAGCATTGCCTGAACTACAATATTCTCAAACAGTAATTCAGCATTGTAGTAGTACATACCATTTATCTGTTCCGTGACGCAGAAACTCTGCTCTAAGCACCTTGTTGCTGTAAATAATACCTGAATCATTATATTGGAAATGGACCGGCGCCAACAGTTTAAACATGCAATTTGCATTACCCAAATAGCCGTTCTAACCGTAATTTTCTATGACTAAATATATAAATACATATATATATATATAAAGAAAATTAAACACAGATATATAGGCCAAACCAGTAGAATTCAATGTTCATAGCAAATTTTAAGTCAATTTTGATCTTCTTTTCTAAGTTTTTACTCTAGACTGTATGACTCAATTTCATGATTCTTGCATGCATTTAAATTTGCTAGATTTTATATCATCTCTCGTGTTGACTTAATGATATATTTTTCTGTGGTTATATTAAGTTTAAAAAGTGCGTGAGGATAGAAAATATTATAATCGAGCGTTCAGCATCCTTCAATGAGTTGTGCAGCAAGAAAAAGTAAAATTGAAGTCTGTTTTTTATATCCATATTTTAAAATTGTCGTGAAAAACATATTCAGCATGCCAATTTATTTCAAGCTAAACTATTTCATGCTCGGTTTAATTTTGGTTTCGGTGAATGCATCCCAAAGTAATAGGCATGTTCAAACACCATATAAAGAATGCAAATAGCAGAAAAATTCTTGGAGCAAGAACATTGCACAGAGGGAGACATCAACAAAGCATATTTTTGAACTAAAAAAGGCCAGCACTGAGAGAGCCCAAAAACATGGCAAAAATAAATTAAAACTAACTTTCCAACTCCATTCTCGAAACAGTTGAATTAAGCAAACAAATCCCTCTTATTTCAAAGCTAGAGTGGAAAAGGGCCAATTCACAGATGACAACTGAAATTAAAAATCAACAGACTAGATTCGGACAAGCCCAAATAGCACCACACAAGAAGTCTGAAGTTTGTAGTCTCGCCGCCAAATTAGACACCCAAAACATCAATGACTAATAACCAATTAACAAGCCTTGCTCAACGCAGCAATGCACATAATAATATCCACCAGGAGCACTAAATGCAGTAACAATACACGAAAACAAGACACTACTAGGGGTGAGATCGAGTCGAGTCGAGCTCGAATAGTGGTATACTCGAGCTTGACTCGACTCACTACTCGAGCTCGACTCGACAACGCAAAGGTGGAGCTCGACCTCGACCTCGAGTACTCGAGTTTCGATGGACTAATTGAGCTCGAGCTACTCGAGTACTTGAGCTCGAGCTCAAACTTCCGAGTTAATAGGAAATGTATTAGTAAAATAACAAATGTCCAAAATGCCACACAATGAAGACTTATTTACAAAACTGCCATTGAGTCGAGTTACTCGAAACTCGTCGAGTCAACACAGAGTCGACTCGAGTAGCTCGAGCTCGAACCGAGCTTTGCGTCGAGCTACTCGACGAGTCGAGTCGAATAGCTTGACTAACCCCCACCCCTAGACACTACTGATTACACAGGGTACTTGATAGATCATGCACAAGTATAGAGAACAAGAACTACATTTATTATTTAGAACTGCTACAGCAGTGCATTAGGAGCTCTTGAAAGTTACTAACAGGTACAAAGCTAAGTCCCATATTGTAGACTACTACTTCTTAATGTCAGCAGGAAAGTGTAAATGCTAAACTATGGCCCCTACATATAACCAAAACCTTGTTGATGTAGAATTTCAATGTCAGGAAATTAACAGAGCCTATAATCAAGTATAAATGTCTATCTCAGGATGCACAATCCCTGAGAGCACTTAATCATCATCTTCTTCCTGCATAAAAACTGGACAAGAAAATCTCATTAAAATGGCTGCAAATGCTAAAGAAAACTGTAGAATCAAATAGTACACATACAAAACTAACCCCTCCACTACCTTCCTCATCTTCCTCATCATCAACTTCTGACTTTGATCTGTCAGACTCGTCATCACCATCTCCAGTCTGTCACCATTGGACAGCGATTTGAAATTAAAAACGAAAAAATATGCATGCTAATGATGAAAATATCTTACAAGACAGTCGTGTTTAATGGAATACCAATGTCAGTTGTAGGCTTCCATTTTTTGCTCAAATTCCTCCTTTCGCTTCTCTGCTTGTTCCACGAAGGAAGCTTTTTCCTTACATTTACATCATTCATTTCATAAGAAAACTTAACATCAATAAGATTAAATCAAATAAATTACAAAAAGAGAATTATAAACATAGGATTCCCGAGATACCAAACATATAAAAATAGTATTACCTCCTCACTCATTGACTTCCACTTCTCACCTCCAGCTTTGCCAACCTATATCAACCCGATTAAGTTATCAGATAACTAAACAAAACTGAAAACAAAAACCAACAAGTAAACCTTGAAAGAAAACGCCACTCACAGCAGCAACAGATTTATTGTTGGGGTGATTTCCTTGTATTACTTCCTGAAGTCTTTCCTGGCGAACATCATCATGCAACAAGTTAGGCACCTCAATGATAAAAACACGATGCTGAAAGAAAATTAAATAATATGAATGAGGAGGTCTCCAGGAGTAAAGACAGACAAATCAGATCAACATACATGAAAACAAAGAAAGCACTTGGAGGCATCTTTGGCTTGTTTGGGTCCTTTGCTGCTTTCTTCTCCTTCTTAGCCAGCTTCTTCACAGCAAGCCTACAGTTCTCCTTGGAAATTTAGCTGTAATTCAGAAACTATAGCATAAAAATATAAAGATTTGAATGATTTACGTGTTTCTCATTTACTGAGAGACCAATATGGATGTGAAAGCATAAAATCAAGAACTACTAATAAAAGTTAAAAAAATGACGCGACAACCAGAAAAATGTTCGATGCCTGACACGACTCGCACAATCATAAAACAGAACAGGAAAAACAGGATTAATTAACTCAATAACTCCAAAAATAGCTTTGCAAGTTAAGCTAAATATTACCACAAAGGGGAGATAAAGTAAGAGCTTTAATTTTTTGTCAAACAATTCAATAATAAACTTTACAAAAACTGCAATTGAAACAACAATATATTACATAATTGAAAAAATAGACATGTCGACATTGTGATCATATTTGAAGAACGAGTTGTACGAAAAAAGCAGTTTAAAACATTGGTGAGGTGAACTCACAACAATTTGTGATTTTACAGTACGATTACTTCGTATAAACATAACTAAAAAATAAATACAATAAACTAAAAGAAACTATATCAAATAAGAGGAGACAAAAAAAAAACACGACAAAACACAAATCATTTTAAGCTTGTCCGCGTACAAACTTCGTCAGCAAAAATATTTCTAAAAAATAAAAACAAACAAACAAATAAATAAATAAATAAATAAAACAGGAAAAGCATTATTACCTGCTGTTGTCCTTCCTCGAATCAGTCTTCGATTTTCCTCCTTTCATCTTAAAAACAAGAAAATAAAAACACAAAGACCTGGTAAAAAATCACGAAAATCCGGAGATCAAGCAAAATGTGGAAAAGGACAGCAAATCCGTTGAAATTCACCTCAAAGAAATTGTAGAGCAGGATTAAGGCTTCTTCTTCTCCAGTTCGGCTGTGAAGAGAGGAAACGTAATGGGCAGAGTGGTATTGACGACTGACGACGTGCTTAGTGAAAATTGGAATTTCGTTGGCCCAATGCTTCCTAAGCTTATTTTGTCTAACTGTCAGTTTATTTAAGATCCATCTTGAAGTTGGTAATCAAATATTGAACTCCACCCTCAGTGGCCCAATACTAATGGGCTTGGATCGGGCCTAAACAGACCCAATAATTTGTGCTATTTGTTCTGCATCCTGCATGTGTGGAATAACTAAAAATTACTTTTTCATATATTAAAATTTTGTAAATAATAAATCCTAAATTAATATTAAATTTTAATAAAAATACAACAAATGCATATCATGATAAATTATATTTAAATTATATTTAAAACTATAATAGTTTTTTCATGCTATATTTATATCAATTTGTATATAGAATATTCATGTATGTATGTTAGTGCGAGAAAAAGTTTTAAAAAAGAAATGATAAAGCAAAAAAATAAATGTATAAAAAATAAAAATTATTTGATGGGAACAAATTTTTTTCTTAAACTTATTTAATATTTATTAATTATGATAAAAACAAAAAAAAATGAAAAGAATAAGAATGATTCCTAAGGGCATATTTGAAAATACATTAAATAACCAAAATTTAGTTATTATCATATGCTCACACTTAATATACTTGCTCCTTCAAACGGATCCTTTTTTTCTAAGATTTTAAATTTATTTTTAATTGTCATTTTAAATTTGTGTTTTCATATTTACGCATTATCTTGGGTTAATTTCAGAATGCTTATTTTATTGTTTTAAACATTTCATCTACGTTTTAATCTTGATTTTTATCTGGTTGTTCTGAGCTAACCTAACTTTGTATCTTAATTTAAAGAATTTTTTAAAACTTGGCTGGCATTCAATTTTTCATATAATCATTCTTAAATTAGTTTTATCTTTCGGGATTTCTTTAAAGTTCGTTCTTGATTCTTATTTTATTAATTCAAATTTATTATTCTAACTCCTCATCTTTGGTTATATTTTCAATTTTCTTTTCAATTCACGAAACAATTGAAAAATTAAAAAAGTACCTCAAATTTGTTACGGTTAAGCCATTTCAATGTACACATCGAAGTGATAATGTGGAAAAAGAATAGATCAAACTTATATAATATTTTTTATGGCCACCCCAACATATATACATACATACATACATATATATATATATATATATATATAAATTCCCACCTTAAATTAGCACTAAAACATGAATTTTTTTTATCTTTATACTGTTTTTATTTCTTTTAGAAAACTTCTTTGTTGTCCGGATTTTCGAAAAAAATGATAATTGACAAAAGATTTTTATATTTTATAGTTCCTATAAAATCAAACTCCTGAAGTTGTTTACTGCAGTGGTTTACAGTACCTTCAATAACAATCGTCCAATGCATGTAGAAGAATGGGGCAGTCGATGGCTTAACATATTCCACTGTACCATTACCAGATTTTTTCTTTTTTGTTTTTTATTTTCTTATTTTCCCAAGGATACATTGCTTTAGTTTAGCAATTTTGGCATGTGGTTTATCTAACCAAAAACTAATATTTTGTTCATATTCTTACCTAATTGCTTACTCCTTGCCTTCTTCTACCAATAATTCCATAACAAAATCTAATATCTCCCTCCACTAAAGTTCAGTGTTCAATAATTTTAACCCAACTCATGTCTTGTGAGCTTTGATAATGTTATTAGGCTTGGATGGATGATCACACTGCACAACCAATTTTCTGTGTTTTTTTCTTTTTTTTTTTTTTTTTTTGGGCTGTGAAAGGTTTTCATCTTTTTACATATTCGAAATATTCCACCCAACAGCACTAATGCATCGAATCATATTCCAGAGTGAAACTAATTGTACGAGAGTAGATCCTAGTGTTGCCCCCCTTTAACCCCATTTTTACTTTTTTCGGTTTTAAATATTCCACATGTCCAAAATCTGCACGTGATCAATATAAAGTAATTCAACCATGATTGCCAGTGCAACAAAAAGGTGGTCACTTCTCTTACGCGAATGATCCCTTCTCCAGTGTGTCTTTCTTGCTCGCGTACCGACCCTTGCCACTAAAAAAGTTTTGCTGTCGTGTTGCCAGTCTCTGTATGTAATTTTCATACCAACCCACAGCACTCCGAACACTGACTAAAACAAGGCGGCGACAGTCAATGTTAGCCCGTCCTCCAGTTAGGCTTAACAACTGCTATATTATAGAACACGAGCACTCTTGCGCTGAGAAGATTGTAGCTATGAGCGGAAAGCATTTGTGATTAAAATGCAAAGATAAAAGAGAAATTAGTATTATTCTATCAGGCACACTTATCCATGAAGGGAGGCCAGGCCCCGTGACCAAACCACTTCATTTATTCTTTACCTGCAAAAATAATAAAATATAAGAATATTCCAACTCCAACCTCAGCATTGGAATCCAGTAATTGCAACATGGTTGAATTATTAAGATCAGTGACAAAATTATACAATCTATTTGACAATCAGCTTTGCTCTCGCGTGGCCCTGGGATATCTGAAACTGTTCGGTGATGCCCAAGTGCGCCATCAGCAGCCAAACATGAGTGAGAAGCTCACCGCCCTTACGGAGCTGACGAGCGTGGTGGTTGCCTCCGCAATGATTGGCGGCGTACGCCAGCATCTCCACCCACACCTCACTTATGACCTTCCACCTGTCTTGCTTCGTTTTCAGCAAAGACTTGGCCAACCTGCAGGCGTCGAACAACACAGATTTGCTCCTGTCCCCCTTCACTTTAGCCGGCTGCACTTCAGTGTTCACCTCCAGCAGCAACTTGCATGCCCTGGCTTTGCTAGACCGCACGTTTCTTTCCCCAAGAAACTCTCTGGCTTCGGCGCACGTGTCGCGGAACCTGATCATCCCAATCCCGACCGGCAGCATGAAAGGGCACGCCACCAGAAGATATAGCATGTAGTCTGATATGTGCTTGCTGAGGTCTGAAAGTGGCTTTCTTTCAGCGCAATCGGAGCTCACAGGCTCTTGATTGTCGCCCCATTCCAAGGTGTGGCAAACGTCTGTAGCGATGTGCCAGAGAAGAATTCTCTGGTCAAACTCTCCCTCCGTAGTCCAGTCAACTGAAAGAGAGGTATATTTTTTCAGAGTAAAACTTCCCTTTCGGTTCCACAGAACGGTGGGATCACGGCCATTGCTCCAGTCGTTGCGCAGTTCCTTGAAAATCAGATCTTTCAGCTCTAGAGAGACATCCACATAGGTCTTGTACCAATGCTTTTCTATGTAATTACATATCTGGACAGGCTTTCGGATGCTCCTAAGGAACTTTTGAAGTCCTGGACACGATTCAACCTTGTCCTCGACACAGAGATCGAGCAAATTGTGTTGAGCCATTTTCTTGGACCACCTCCTTTTATTTGTCTGTTGAAGCCACCGAACGATCCGTGACCAACGAGCTGTTCTCTCGCGCCTGCTCAGCCATTTATGAGTCCAGTCCGAGTTTATCAGAACCCAAGCAGCGTATAGTTCCAGGCAAATGGCCACCCCCAGCAACAAGTAAGTAATTGTCAGGTCCAGCCTACGGTACTCGTTCTTGTCACAGAACAAAAGGAAAGCAACCAAGGCGAATGAAGTGAGAGAAAAAGTGATGGTCCGAAGGACAACGCCTCCCACTTTGTACACGACGGATGCTTTTGTGTAGAACTCGTCGAACATGAAACTAAGCTCGACCTCGACGACATCGAAGGCTTGTTCCGCTGACAGCGCCTGGAAGTAGGATTGGCTGCTGTCTCGATCTTGGAAACTCAAGATTGCATCGGCAAAGAGACATTTAAACGTCAAGTACAGATCGTATGATTCGGGAATTAGTTTCCGGCTGTCGGCGGGGAAAGATCGCTGAGCCGGGACAGGGATTTCTATGACCTCGGCTGCTTCGACATGGAAGCCCTCGGCCTTCTTCAAGGTGAACTCTTCCATGAATTTGGCATAATTGGGGCCTGGATCAGGTTTTGTCAGCATGGAGTCCCTAAAGTTCTCACTGTTGGCTGCGGCAAGGGCGAAAAGACGCTCTCCATACTTGATTAGACCGGCTACAAAAATGAATACGCTCAAAATCGGAAGCCAAGAAGAACCAGGTAAGGCTACAAGCAAAACGTAGAAAGCAAGTCCGGTCTGAATCACCAGCCCCACCAATTGCCTCAGCCAGAGCTCATTATCTTCAAGAGAATATGCGGTGATGGTGTCGGGTCCACCCAAGTGCAGCAGAAAGAATTGAGCCCAAAACCACTTCAATTGGTTTTCGGGGTCTTCTCTATTCGCCCCTTTCTGGCATTCATCCAGAGTGTTCTTGGAGATGATGCCGAGGGCAACAATTGAGACCCAATTTGCCAATAAGTAAGCGCACCAAAGCGTGACTCTGATCCACAGTTTGTGTATGTACTTCCTGCGGTTTCCCAGCGCGATGAGTAACATCTGCAAGGTGAGGCTGAGGACGATAAGTGCCCTAACCTCCCATTCGTTCAAAAATTTGATATAAATGTCTGGAAATACTTTCATGAGCCGCCTTCTCCTCTTCTCCACCGATAACAAAGCACCAGCCACTAATCAATTTCAGCAAAGGAAAACAAGCAAGGTCAGTTCATTTTAGCCATATTTCATTGCTCACGTGCATAGAAGCAGTTGCTCTTACTTACAGAACGAATCATTATTCCAAGCACACGGAAAAACAGTTCAGAACCCAAAATACTAGAGACTTGCATTAGCCACGAAATTATCCCAAAAATGGAAACTTGCGAACAAGACTTGGTGACTGACGTACCTGTTGAAAGCACAATCCAACATATGATGCTCAAAACTATGTGGGATGTCTGTTTCCCCCACAGCAATGGCCTTGCAATGTAATGGCAAATCAATTTAAGAACGGCTTAGATGTAAAATGCGTTGACTCGACAGGATATGGCAGCGGGGGAACTGTAAGGATTTCTGAGGAGAAAAAGGAAGGATGAGGAAGAAGTTGGGTTGGGCCTCCCCCCCATCAAAGAAGAAATAGCCTGCGGTAGCCGGTCAAACGAGGAGGCAGCTAATGCACATGGTCTTGTGAAAAACTTCGTGGCAGATTCCCGGAATTTGCATACGAATAAGAAGCAATTTCTACCACGGGTAAATACAGTAACAGTGCCCTTTGAATCATACAAAACAAACGTAACAACTTATTTCGTTCCTAATCTTTCCCCAACTCAAAAAGCCAGAACAACAGTTGTTATTATTGCATTTAATTATAAAGTGTTGAAAATTATTAATTTTCTTTTCCAACTTTAAATTTTAGCTTCAGTGAATATTGAATTTAAAATGTTTAAATGCTATTTTTAAGTGATGCAATTTAACACCATAAAATTAATAAAATAAATAAACTAATGCTTTTGTCCACTGCTATTACTGAGTTACCGTGTGTTTGAAGGTTGTAAAATTTGAAAACAAACATGGTCTATATTTTTTAGAGAAGGCATTGCTATAAATTAACAATTGCTTTTACAGTTATATACCATGAACATTTTCTTATTATTTTCCATCAAAATCAATATGTATGTACCTTTTTTCCGGATGGAGAAAATATATGTACAAGAAACATTTTTCTATTTTTTTTATTTAACTTCATATTTTATCATTTTGATAAAATTTAAGAAGTGTCAAAAATGTTTAGCAAGTATAATTATTTTATGATACGTGGAAGAATCAAGAACATTAAAATAAATGACGCTCCAAACCAGTACTGACAATTAAATATAAATAAACTGACATTATAGGTACAAGTGAGAATAACAAAGACAACAATGCGTCGATAATTCGTTTATAATTTCTCATCATTATTTATGAAATGAGGGGGGAAATAGAGAAATAAAAGAAAAATGAAAAATATGGAACAAATAAAACGAATATGGATATAATGGTAATCCACAATTTTGAAATGTGGAAAATTTCAACCAGATTGGTACATTAAAATTCAATGGTCCAACAATGTCCTCCCGTACAAGTCAACGGTTCATATGCAACAATCATATGAAAGTAAAAACTTTATTGTTACATTATGAAAATTATATTCATTAGCAAAAATTAGATTGGAATAGACATTTAAATTTATTTGATTTTGAGTAATTTTTTATGTATATAATATATAATAATAATTTGATGATGTGATGATGTATATTATTAAACGAATGTAAATGCACAACATATACAAGTATGTATAAGTATTAATTTAAATATAAATATATATAATTATTGAATTTTAAATTAAAATTTGAATATTTTTTTATAGTACGAATTGTTTGTTTTGGTAAAACTTACAAACCCACCTAAATCTGGTTCCAAAAAAAGCTTAGTTTTTTTCATTATATAAGTATATATTACATTTTATCATAATTAATAAAATTATATAATTATTTTTTTATTAATATGTGCAAATTTTACTAATACGTGTGCGTGTGAATGAAAATATGTAATGATTTGGTAGTGATTATATTTAAAAAATTATTTTTATGTATATAATAGAGATAAAAATTTATTTTTAAAAGTATATATGAAGGGCATATAATTTTGATGAATAAAAAAAACTTGTGGATTTTCTGGTCAGTCAAAGGGCAACGATCCTCAAGATTAGGTGGAACCAATCAAAATAACAGTCAACATCGATTTTGATCGTTTGTGGTTTAAAAAATAAACGGAAAAAGTTTTGATTGATTTTTTTAATATATTTTTAAGATGATTTATTTGTAAAATTTTAAGCCCTCTTAAGTATTGGTTAGATTATGCAATTTTCGTTGTTTATTTATTTTTTTGTTTCGACTTTTTTTTATTTAAAATTTTATACTAATATTTTGTTCTAATTGAGTAATTAAATATTTTTCTGTTTTATCTTAAAGTAAAAAATTATATTAATTGAGAGGTTTTTATTTTTCAAAACTAATCTTTCAATGTTCATATTTTAAATTTTTCTTTGAATTTAATATTTTTAAAAATTTATAATAACTTTTTATTCTTGTTGAATTATTAAAAATATAATCATCACATCGAAAATTCATTATTGATCAAACAAACAATTAAAATAAATTTATTTTGCAAATACAATTTAATATTACTATATACTTATACATGATGTGATATAATTTTTTTTAAAAAATGGTTCAATAAGCTAATAACCTGTTAATTCAGTTCGTTGAATGGGTCGATCATCGGCCCTTCACTTCTTGACATGTCATCTTCCTATTTCTTTTATTGCTGGTGTTTTTTCTTATTTCTTTTTAGATTATATATTTTCTTTTCCTTTTCTCCATGTTTCTTTGTTTATTATACTCTATTTTTTTATTTACTTGTTTGTTTTTTAGATTGTGCCCAGTATATGCAATTAAAATTTAATATTATTCAAAAATTGAAAAAAAGAATAGTATAAAAATTTACAAATGTCTGGGAGAAATCGTGCAATATGTGTGTGTATATATATACGGAGAAAAGGAAAAGAATATATATATATATATATATATATAGACATACACTGTGTGTTTTTATTATGTGAATCAATTACCACTTATATATAATATAGATATATATAATTGGTCTATTAACTATATTTTGGTTTTAAATTATTCAATCAGAAGCACTGAACCTTTTATTCTTTTTGGCTCTTCGTGTGTATGTGACATTTGTCTGCAATTCTCTTAGGTTATGCTTGGGGAGGGGTTTTTGTTAGAAATTATATTTAAGAAGAGTTGTATTGAAATAGTTAGTGTATTTAAAGTGAATGTTTTAATAAAATAAATAATGTAATTTGTTGAATATATATATAAATATATAATAATAATTAAATAATGTAACAATGTGCACGTATAATAATTATGTTTTAGAATATATATAAAAATAGATATGAATATACGTGTAACATGCATAAGTATAATGATTATGTTTTAGAATATATATAAAAATAGATATGAGTATGCGTGTAACATGCATAAGTATTGATTTTAATAGATTTAATAATTAAAAAATAATTTTTAATTATATATATATATATAAAAGCAAAGAAAATTTTTAATTTAAATTTAAATGAATGCTTTATTAAAGTTTAGTAATGTAAAATTTGAGATGCGTTTGAGTTGAAAATTACGGTCCAAACACAACCTTAGCAAACCAACCATGTAGCAAGCAAAATTATTAGCAAAATATACGTATCATAGTACACACTAATATTAAAAAGCTATTAATGCGCCTTGACAAATACTTAATAATATTGAAGGTATTTAATTTTAAATCCTAAACCGTGTTAATATTTTATATATATTTATTGAATTTTATACAATTTAAAGAGATAAATCTTAATTATTTAGAGAACAGTCACAATTATAAACTAGTTAAAATATATGGCTTAAGAAAAGAAGAAAATAGGATGAACAGGGTATGGCTAATTTTTTATCGTTGGAAAATGGAACAAAAAAATCAAAAGAATATATATTGCTTAATTACTATAAGCCGAAGCACGTAGCTACTAACAAAATTAGCCGAGGGTGCAGCAGAACACAACTACTTGAACATGTTTCTCAGAGGATTTTCGACGAACACCTTCAGGTACGCTTCCCTGCTGAGTTGTCGTCACTCTTCAGTTTTCGGATTCGCTTTTTCAACACTAGAATCTCCTCTAGTTTCCACAAACGTGACTCACTCTGGCGTCGACGAGTCCCGTGTACTGAGCCAGCTGTCAGATGTTTTGCCCATATCAATTTACAATCACGTTGCCGTAAATTCACCCGTTAACCAATCGGATGTCGGGAAGGTGGATGATTTCGTGCCGCCCGAAGATAAATTGCGAGGAGTTTTCTTGCAGAAACTCTGTGGCAAAACAGCAATTTATCGTGCGCTGAGTAGCGTCGGCGTGGAAATAAATGCAGATGTTTTTGATAAAGTGGTTAATAGAGGGAATTTATGTGGTGAATCGATGGTATTGTTCTTTAATTGGGCGATTGAGCAGCCGAATTTTCGCGAGGATGTTGATGCTTACCATGTAGTGCTTAAAGCATTAGGTAGAAGGAAATTCTTTGGGCACATGATGCAAATGTTAAAAGACATGAGGGATAGAGGAATGAACCCTAGTTCAGAAACCCTGCTCATTGTCATGGATAGTTATCTTCGAGTTCAACAGGTTGCTAAAGCCACAAAAGTTTTTGGAGAATTGGAGGAGTATGGGTTGAAATGTAACGGGGAAACATTGAGTGTTGCCTTAAAATGTTTATCTCAACGCTCACGTGCGGGCGTTGCGTGTTCATTGTTCAATAAAATGAAAGAAAAGGTGCAATGTGACTGTTCGATGTATAATATTATCATAGGAGGGTGGTCGAAGCTTGGCAGAGTTACTGAAATTGAGAAATTTTTGAAGGTGATGGTGGATGATGGAGTTGAACCTGATTGTGTTACTTATGGTTATGTTATTGAGGGTTTTGGGAGAGCTGGTAGAGTTGATGATGCTGTTAAGATTTTTAAGTACCTGGAGGAGAAGGAAATCCCGGTAAGTGTAGATGTTTACAATGCCATGATTTTTAATTGCATTGCTAATGATGATATTGATGGGGCCTTAAAATACTACGAGAGAATGCTAAGTAGTTATTTTGAGCCAAACTTAGATACTTACAGTAGAATTATACTGCATTTTCTCAAAATTAGACGAGTTGCAGATGCTATTGAAATGCTTGATGAGATGCTAGGTCGAGGGGTAATACCTTCGACAGGAACTGTGACTGAATTCATTGAACCCTTGTGTCGGTATGGACCGCCTCATGCTGCACTGATGATCTATAAGAAGGCAAGAAAAGCAGGATGTAAAATCTCGTTCACAGCCTATAAGATATTGCTTATGAGGTTATCTAGGTTTGGAAAATGTGGAATGCTGTTAACTGTATGGGAGGAAATGCAAGAAAGTGGATTTTCTTCTGATATGCAGGTCTATGAGTACATAATAAATGGTCTCTGCAACACAGGGAAGCTTGAAACTGCTGTCTTACTCATGGAAGAATGTATTCGTAAGGGATTTTTCCCTGGGAAGATCATTTGTAGCAAACTTAATAACAAGTTGATGGAGTCAAATAAAGTTGAGATGGCATACAAACTTTTCCTGAAGTTAAGAAATGCCCGTGCTAATGAAAATGCACAAAGATATTGGAGAGCTAAAGGATGGCATTATTAAGCTTTGTTGTTTATTGGTTGCTGTGGAAAGTAGGTGTGCAATTTGTTTTCAGTATTCATTCGCTGAGAAAATGATCAACTGTTCTTCAAGAACAAAGATCTTGACTGGCGGGATTGCTAGGACGCAAAAAGGCCGTGGTTGGTTCAGAAGTTCAGTTATGGGAACATGTATTGGTGAGTAAATGAACTATAAAAAATTTTCATACTAGCAAATTACACTGCATAATGTTTTTCGGCACTTATTTCTCAGGTAAATGGCACTGACTTGAGTCTCAGAGCCCCTTCTTTAAATTTTCTCTACTAGGAAGCTTTCTAGTTTTCTGGACTTTAACTTTAGTCAATTTGGATAAATATGGGATAAAACTTTGTTGACTTTTTATCTAAGTTTCCATAACCTTCCAATGCTTGATGTAGGTCTCTATATTTAGGTTGTGGCTGAGGATTGGATTCTTCCACTGAGGTCAAGACGAATGCTTTTTTCATCATTGTTATGTGCTAAGGTATCTTCTTTTGTCCTCAACATCTCAAATGGATTTCTGTGTGGTCTTGCTAATGAATTGTGCCTCATGAGTTAAGCAATTGGTCTCCCAAGTCCATAATTTGCTTCAGAGCTAATTGACTGCTGCCAACAGAAAGTGTTGCCATCCATGTAATCTCAGGAGAATTGCCTTAGTTTAGGGGCTAATCCAAATCACTCTGCAAAACTTGGAAAAAGTCTTAAATATCCTCCTAGGTACTTATTTGTTTGAAACTAAACAGAAAGCATATGTCCGCTTAGCCAAAATAAATTTGTTTTCCTCTTTGTTCTGTAATAAAACTTCAATAATCTATATCTGAAGAGTAAATGCATATAATTTTGCATGGTAAAATATATTTAAATTAGACACGGTAAAGCAGTATTTGGAAAATTTTGGAAAAATGGTGCTAAAAATAGTCTGTATTGAGAACTGTGGAACTTTAAAATGTAAGTGGGTATACGTTATCCTGCCTCGACTTTCCGACCTACTTTATGCTGATTAAAAAGAGCTCAAATAATTGCAAGCCAGATGTCTGTAAGTCGCGTGAACCTCAAAACCAAATTTCAACTTGTAATATTTGATCCATTTTCAGTTATCGAGGTAGCGAAGGACTGGCCTAATCTGCAAGAAACAGTTGTTCGCTGACTACAGCAGCAACCAAAAGAAAATCTGATGGAATTCGTCATAACTCCTGCATCCAAGCCCTGAATTGCAGCCCTTCGTTAAGCGGGCTAGACATATATATGCGGTGGAGGAAATGTCAAGGTTTAGTTATGGTATCTGCAAGTCTGATGCCAGTTGCACTGTTGGTGAGTTCAGCAGTATTTGGATTAGAAGAGGGTCATGGGTGGGGGACTGATGGATGAGAAGGTTTCTGCGTCTGTAGCCTTTAGTTACTGGAGCATGAAGAGTCTGGTTGAGTTCCAAGCACCTCTTTCTTGTGGCAATTGAGAGAAAAACATGCCATACCAGTTTTCGTACATCGGCTGTTCTTCAAATATTTCTATTTGTTGTTGCTATTGTCTCTGATCTTCAGTTAGCTTTGAATTTATGTACACGCGCACACGTGTTGAAAGAGTGATCGAATATATATACCAGCTCTTACGTTCAAATTTGACGTTGTGCAGACAAACAATTGAAATGTCATCCAACTTAATGGAATTTAAGGGTATGTTTGTTTTGGTTTTTAGTTGTATTTTTTTTAATTATATAAAAATAAGAAAGATAAATAAATAAAATTTAGGGTTAATTACACCATCATCTCCTACAAATTAGTATAATAACAAGTTTTCCTTTATCCCTTTTGAAATTACAAAATTTTTCCTCTTATATTTGAAATATTTACATCCTGCTTTTTAATTAAAATTTTAGATGGAAACTAATTATGCCATATAAAGTTTAACTATTTTTTATAATTATATTGTCCAAATTTAAGTTTTTGGTTAAAAAAAATTTAAAAAGTAGGTTTAAATACAAATAATTATAATTTATTACAAACAAAATATCTTTAAATCTAATGTATTATGAAGGATGTCATTTTCTATAAAATACTATAAAAAATTTCAAAAATGAAGATGAGGTGTAGACTTAAAAAGTGAATTTATTTTTTGATTTTATTATTAATTTTTATCCAAAACACTTAAAAAAGAGAAAAACGTAAATTTATAAATGATTTTGTAATATCAAAAAAGAAAGAGTGTAATTTATAATTATGTCAACTTATAATGAACATTTGCATAATTAACTCTAAAATTTAAAAATAGTAATGAAGTTTATATATTTTTTAAGTATGAAGCAATACAAATGTAACCTAATTGTTCTAGGGATGTGAACGAAGGAACATTAACACGTTTAGGATTTAATTCACAATGTATGCATGTGGAAAACAACCCAATCAGACTAAATTATTAACTATCTTATTGGTTTAATTTGTTTTCGGTGTGAATTATGGGTGAAAGGTAAATCAAATTATTTAGTATTTTGATTTTCAAAGGCTTGTATGAGCTTTAGTTCATTAAATATGGCAAATTAAGTTTGATTATTTTCTGAATTAATAAAATTTGAAACTTACTTTGAATCCAACAAATTAAAAAATACAAGCTATGTTTGTTTCCCTTTTAAATATTGTTCATCACTACTTAAAAATTTTACAAATCAAACATATTACCATACAATTTTTTTCAAATTTAAATTTAAAATTTTCTTCATGTGATCTTTTATAACTATTTACTAATTTTTTAAGTATTTTAACTATTCACAATCAAATTAACTCTCATTCCCTTAATTTTTCTACTCACATTAATTTTTTAATTACCCTATAAACTTATATATCATCAAATTATTTAATCATTATTATATATTAAATATATACAAAAATAATTTTCATACCTATCTAAATCTTACAAACTAAATATAATTTTTATCCCCACTTAAATTATAATTTTTTTCTCTCTCCCATCCTTATTAGGAAACAAACGTAACCGTACAATATATCTAGAATTTTTTTTTTTCAAACTATTGGTGGTTGACTGAATTTCATTGAAACTTGATTTGTTTAACAATAAAAAAAATCAACATGATTTTTCAACTTGATCACAACAATTTAATCAAACTAATGCGCTTAGTTTGGCTCAATCAAAATTCAAGCATGCTCTCTCTCTCTCTCTCTCTCCCCTTTTCAACAGGTAGCTCTCTCTTAGTCCATTTGGCTACTTCTTGCTTAATCTTTACATGAAATTATGTATGTTGTTTATGAAAAAGAAAAAGCATATATATTGTATTACTGTTTTAAAAGGGGCAGCTCTTTACAAAAATGGTTATTTGTTATTAAATATGGATTATTACATAATCCGTACTTTGTTGATATTTTATACTTTTTTTTCTTATATTTTCTCCCTTTGTTTTATCTTTATTGTTAAATAAACTTATTTAATAAATTTATTTTAATACATTAAAACTTTCTATAATTTCCTTTTATCACTAAAATCTATTAGAATTATAATAGTTTATATTTTGTAATCACTAATGCATAATTCTTACTGGGTAATAAATTAAAAAATAAAATGCATATATAATGTAATTAAAATTTTTTATATAATATAAATACAATCCATACATTTACGTGGTAAGTTATATTTAAGAATATAGTTTGCATTCACCCCTATGTGTCCAGTGTGTGGATACATGTCTATATTATATTATTAAATATTTGGTCAAACTTTGATTATGTGATATAAATTTATAAATATACCTTTACTTTAGATTATGTTTTCCATCCTTTGTTTCTTTATTTTTAATATATTATGTGTGCGTTTTTTCTTTAATTTTTTTTACTCTTGCAATTTCTTTCATTTGATCTTTTTCATTTCTTACTTCTAATTTTATTTATATTTTTAATTATTATAATAATTTTTAATTTGAATACGATATTGCACGTGCATAAAATGTGTTACATTTGCTAATACATATAATGCATCACATTGACATAAATTTTTTGATTTTTCCGTAATTTTCTTTAACGATAGGGACCAAATTGAAAACACACCCTCTTGCCATTTGCTGCAGTTAAAAAGAAAAAGTAGAAGAAGAAAATCGATTAACGTCCTTTAAGAAAAGTCGATTATAAGCAGAGGGAAATAATTAAATCTGCTATTTGGCGAACTCAACGTTACCTTTCCCCAATTCTCCAATCTTTGTAATCTCCCACTTCCTTTTCTCCTCTCGATCCAAGATTAGAATCTTAATTTTCTCTCGAGTTCATTTTTCTCTTTGAATCGAAATATTCAGTCTCGGCTTAAGCTGATTGTATTGGTTGCAGCATATGATATTGCGACTTGCTTTGATGGAGTCATCTGGTGTTTGAGTAAAAGTTAAAATGGCGGGGACGGGAGGACCAAATATGGAGAAATTCGAGGAGTATTTCCAGAGGGCGGATTTGGATCGGGACGGCAGGATCAGCGGAGCTGAAGCCGTGTCTTTCTTGCAGGGATCCAATTTGCCTAGACAAGTGCTTGCGCAGGTAATTTTGCTCTTTATCTTTGTGGTATTTTTGATTGGTTTGTGGTTATCATTATTTCCTTTCATGATAGTAATTTCAGCTAACGGGTTGTGGGATCGTCTAATTCTTTACGTTTGAGTTTATGTATTGAACTCTGAGCTATATGTGTTTAAGTAAGTTTATGAGCGTTTTACTAATTGTTGAAGAGATTTGAGTAATGCATTATAATTGAAAAGAGATCCCAATTTATAATTACAATCATATCAATAATAGAAAATAGTTCAACGTGAATTTAATCTTAAAAACTAGAAAATGAAATATTCTAAACCTATAAATATGGATCTTAAATATTCCTTAACACTCACCTCAAGTTGAATATGGGTAATATTAAGATGTTCAACTTAAACTCCAAATTGAAACAAACAGCCACATTACTCAGGGATTCACGTCACATGTGATACCTAAATATCCAAAAGTAGACAATAGGGCCATTAAGGTGGGCAACACCAAAAAAATAGCCACTAATTAGGCAACGTATGGTTGGTAGCACTAGAAAATTGTGCTTGTATGGTTAGCAACACCGAAAAATCATGCTTGTATGGTAGTCTATGCTAAAAATCTTGTAAGTTCATAACAAATGATGGTTGCACTTAAAATAGCAGACTGTATATAGTAGTAGCAAAAGTTGTGTTAGAACAACAGACAGATAGTCAGTAGTAGTAGCAATTAGCCAGTGTAGTAGCCATTGTCATAGATGGTCACAATCGCTAGCACAGGACTATTGAGTGGACACCTTACCCACACTCTAGCTGTTGCCCACTCTAATTGAATAATTGAATTAATGTAAGTTAGTTTTCTTTTGCAATTCATGTACATATTTACAACTTTCTTCACTTTTTTTCAGGACTGTGCCTTTAAAGCGTTTAGAGGACTGTGCGTGCGATGTATAGTTAATAATGAGTGCGAGTTTACGCAGACGTAATCGACTGAGAAATGACTATTATGCACATGGTGCCTTTTTACCCCTATCCTTGGAAGGAGTCCCGTGATAGTTATAAATGGTCAGATATTTAGTAGGCCAAAAATTAGCATAGTAGAAGTAGGTAGATAGTAGTGTAGACACTAGGAGTGCAGATAATGATTAGCTAGATAATAGATAGTAGTTAGTAGCCAAAAAGTTTGCAATGGATAATTGATAGAAAATCATGTTTTAAACTTGAATAGATGCTATGAGTGGTAGGCAAATGGTAATAAAGGTTTCTAGGAAAGGTGAAAGGCAGTAGAGGCAGAATATAGGGAAAATTTTAAAAGCATATGTAGCAGAATGCAAAGTACGTTCTAATACAATGTTGAAGAGATTGCAAGAATTGAATTGAAATAGGTCTCAATTTCTAATATGGGACGATCACAATCATATCAAAAATAGAAAATATCTTAACATAAATTTAATCTTAAAAACTAAGAAACAAAATATTCTAAACCTGCAAATATGAAAACCAAATATGCAACATATCAAAACAAATATTCTTAAATATTCTCTAACACTAATTATTCAGATTTGAAAAGTTGTATAGAGTGATAAACACTGAACTGGCAGCAGCTCTGACCTTAAGAGTTTTCAGTCACATGGCCAACTTCTTGATCTGGATTTAGTGTTGAAGGAGAGGAATAGTAACTGAATGTTCATTGAGATTCATCATGGTCCATCAAAAACTGTGTATATTGGTAGTCTGTTTGCAAATTATAATTCCTTTCTTTGTTATAATGTGCTTTCTTTGTTTCCTGATAAAGGCAATGTGATTTGATTTATGATTATGATGATAGAAGGTGGTATGGTTTAATTGGAATTTACCTTTTTAATTTGTTTTAATTTGTGAGTGAAAGTCCTTCCTTTCTTGCAGACATATTCTCCTGAGGGATGGAATGCACCTGATTATTATGACCATAGCCTTTACCTGTTTTTAAACAGTTATTCATGATAGCATTCGTGAACTTTTGAGATTGTTAATGGAACTCATCACTAGCAGTTTCATGGTTAAGCTGGCTAAACAAAGTCTTGTGTATTATGATTGCTTATTGGAAACACAATTTTATTTCCCCCACCCATTTCTGTTTATCCTTCTTGATTAATTTTTGGTGAAACTGTTTCACGGTTGAGTGCAAAGCTTAATTTTGTTTATGAAACTATTGTGTGGACATTGATCAAATTTTTGGTTTTGTTGCAGATATGGATGCATGCTGACCAGAATCGTACTGGTTTCCTCAGTCGTCCAGAGTTCTATAATGCCCTTAAGCTAGTCACAGTGGCTCAAAGCAAGCGAGAATTGACCCCAGATATTGTCAAGGCAGCATTATACGGTTCCGCTTCTGCCAAAATTCCTGCTCCACAAATAAATACTGCTGCCACGCCTGTACTGCAGCCAAGTCCAGTAGCTGCTTCACCTTTACCACAAACAGGCGCGACTCACCAGCCACCTCAAAATTTTGGCTTCAGGGGGCCTGCTCCTTCAAGTACAAATGTGAACCAGCAGTTTGGAGTGTTGCCATCAACTACAGGCATGAAGCCACAGTACGGACCAATGCATTCATCTTCAGGCACAAACCAGCATTTTGGGTTGGCACCTTCAAGCTCGGGCATGAACCAACAGTTTTCGCAGGTACGACCTTCAAGTACAATGAACCAACAGTTTGTACAGTCACAACCTTCAAGTACTGGCATGAACCAGCAGTTTAGGCAGGCTCCTTCGAGTACAAATATGAACCAGCATTTTCTCCCCTTGCAAGGTGACCAGTCAGCCAGACCACCTCTGTCAATGTCTACTGGACCTGCTTCACATCCATCGCAGGCTGTTGCTAGTCCAAATATCTCCACGGGCATGGTGGGTCGTGGTCTACCTAACTCAAATGAAGATTGGCTTGGCAGAAAAACTGTTGCAGTGACACAAGTTTTAGACAGAGGAGCCAGTCCCTCCAATTTGCCAGTTGCTCCGAAACCCCAAGATCTAATTTCAACATTTTCCTCAACTGCTGCCAAGGATGCTAAAGGATTAGTCAGTTCAGGAAATGAGTCTACTTCAGATACAAAGTTTGCCATGGGCTTGTTATCTGCCAACCAATCTTCATCCCAGCAAGTTTCTTCTGCACCACCACATGTCACTAGTACTTTGCCTAGTTCTTCAGTGGTTGCTCCTGTCACTTCTAGTCCTCAGCCTTTGGTTAAGCCTGATCCATTTGAAGCTTTCCAGAGCACTCTTATGAAACCATCTACTGTGATCCAGGCTGCGAAGACGCCATCTCTGCCGAAGTCTAATCAACAGACTCCAAGTCAAGTTACTTCCTCAGCCTTGTCATCTGGAGTCCAAGCTGGGGTGGGGAGTTCAACATCAGAGCAGTCACAAATCTCATGGCCAAAAATGACACGTGCTGGCATTCAAAAGTATGCAAAGGTTTTTATGGAAGTAGACAGTGATAGAGATGGGAAAATCACTGGCGATCAGGCACGCAACCTGTTCTTGAGTTGGAGACTACCACGAGGTACACTGCATTGTAGTTATTTTCACTTCTTGCTTCTTGAATTTTCCTGTGACATAAAATCTGGCTTCTACATCTATATTTGAGTGTTGGTTCTGTTTATGTGGAATGCTTGGACCATTCACACCATTCATCTTCTGCTTTTTGGATTAATTTGAACTGAAGCTGTTGACATTTATTTGGAGTTTGATACAACTTCCTCAGAATCCTTCTGATTCAACCTTGAATTATCTGTAACTAAGCTTTTTCAAACTTTTCAGAAGGAATGTTACTAGGGGTAATTTCTTTCTGACAATCCATTTGGAAGTTTTATTTGCACTCTGCTCATACTGAGACCAAAAGTGTTGTCATTTCATGAGGAATTTATGGCATTGTCCTAAAGAACAGCTGAAGGATGCTGAAGACACCTATTTAGTTACCAACCCTTCTCTTGTCCTTACTGGTGAAGGAAATTCTCTCGTATTCTCTTGTTCTGCTTTCTGAAACAGTTTCTATTTTCATCAAGGGACTTGATTTCTTTATTGATATAGTGTAGTACTCCGTGCTGATCACTTTGTTATACATATATGGCCACTGCTTGAAATTTTTTCCTGTGGAACTTAGTATCAACATATTTGAGGAGTCATTGATGAGTTAATCATCTTGATTTGAATTCTTCTGTCCAGATGCATTGTTCCTTATATAATTTATTGAAGTCTGTTTACAAATAGTCTTTGTTATCTAGTTAAATGAGAGATGGAAGTATGTATTGATCTAGTGCATTCGTATAACTTAGTTGTCTCCAAATTCATGGAATTTCTTTCAGAGTCTTGGATGACCTCATGTGTAATAATATTTCTGATGACCATTTCCAGAGGTCTTAAAGCAGGTTTGGGATTTGTCAGATCAAGATAATGATAGCATGCTTTCTTTGAGGGAGTTTTGCATTGCTCTCTATTTAATGGAACAGTACAGGGGAGGATGCCCACTTCCACCCACACTGCCCAATAGTGTCATGCTCGATGAAACTCTATTGTCTTTGGCAGGTCCACCTACAGCTTATGGAAGCACGGGGTGGGGACCTGCTACTGGTACTGATTTACTTTCTTTTGAGCAGTTTAATTTTCATCTCTCGCATTTGCTTTCGTAATGCTTATTCTCCCTTTCACATGTAGGCTTAAGACCGCAACAAGCCTTCTCTGGTAGCCAGCCCATTACAACTGCTGGTTTAAGGCCTTCTTTGCAGCCAATAGCTTCTCAGCCCCATGGATCTATGCATTTCAGTCAGAAAAATGCAGATAATTCCCATGGTAATCAACCAAGTAATGGAGATGCAAATTCTTTGGGAACTAAGGGTTTGGAGTCAGAAGAAACCAATGAAAAGGTCACTGTTGCCTTACCCTCATATCTTTATTTTGGACAGAGTATTTGTTCACAATTAAATATTATTGCTTTGAATGCTTGTGGACTGAATCATTTTTGTACTGTCTTCTCTTATTATCTCTTTTAGTTTTAAAACTAATTTACTTGTTCCATTCTTACGAAATCTTGGTGCTTAAACTTTAATTGTTACCTTTTTGAGGGAATGTACCTATGAAGAAGTAGTTTTCTATAATAATATTTTCACTAAAATTGGGCGGGTAGATAATTTAATGAGAATTATTTACCATGCCTAAAGGTGTTAAATTAGGAATTAATGGCACATGGTGATCCACGGTGCAAAGGTTCTTTCAATCCATGATGCGCAGGTCTTGGTGCAGCATGCACATTATTGAAGCTGAGCTCAAAATTTCACAAATAAACAAAATTTTGGTGCCACTATTAATTCTCAACAAAATAAAAAATATACATAAATAGGAACATGGTAACCCAAACTATACAAGTTTCCCTTCAAGTAGTGGCATGTGCCTAATCGAAGCATGGTGCAGAATTGCACAAATAAATAAAATATTTATGTTACTAGTATATAAAATAAAATGTAGCTAGACAGAAGAACATTTTAAACCCAACTTTTTAAAGTTTTAGTTCAAGTCTTAGTTTAAATTCTAATTTCAGCACATATTAAGCCTCTAATTTCACTGTTTAAAATACAATTTTAGAAAGTTATAACAAAATATAAAAAAGGCCAACCATTTAAAAAACTTAGAAATATGCAGTTTCAGTGGGAAAAAAATAAATGAAAAGTAAAGGAAACAAAAAAAATGGAAAAAGAAATTAAAAAATTTGAAGAAAGGAGATTGAAAAATGAAAAATGTGTGAAAAAGGAAGAAAAGAAAGAATAATAAGAAAAGAGAAGATTATCTAGGTAGTAGGGTCAACAACCTCCCTTGCAGGGAAGAAAGAAAAAATCATGTTGGAGAGGAAGAAACAAGTTGCCCTGGAAACTAGGGCTTTCTTTTTTATTGATTTCTTTATAAGGAGATATAAAGAGAAGAAGGCTCATTTCATAAGGTGCTCATCTTTGGATTGAGGGCATTCTTAAGTGCCTTGAGCCAGGGTTCACACCAGCGCACATCTTCTACAACAATGGATGTCAAGGAGCCTTTTATGTTTACCGGTTTGAAAATTTTGGACCCGCCAACTTTTCCTTGAAAGTAACTGAAATTAATACCTGCCACTTGCAAGTTGACCTTAGTGAAGCTAATGTGATTCTCCTCTTGTTCTTGTTGGATCTATGCTAAAATAGACATAGCCATTGTCTTTGCATGTTCTCAAACTGGAAACTTTTGTGTGAATTGGTTTGACACTCTTCTTTTAACTAATGCTAGGTTGACGGAAAGGAGAAGGTGCTTTTGGATTCCAGAGAGAAACTTGAATTCTATCGAACAAAAATGCAAGACCTTGTGAGTTGCTGTCCTTTGAGCATTTGTCTTGTCTTGCCATAATTGTACACTTATGCATTATCTACAACTGTAATTATTATTTCTGTTAAATTTCCTCTTTAACCCCGTGAGGTGGACAAAATATGCAATGGTTAATCTTTTTTGTTTTCCAAATATTTTGTTTCTTGACAAAAACTATGTTTCAGGTTTTGTATAAAAGTAGATGTGATAATCGACTCAACGAAATTACCGAAAGAGCTAGGGCGGACAAGAGTGAGGTATATCTGAAATTTCTGATATATGCTTTTGTGTTGAATTCCATTACCTGTGGCTCCAATCTTTCATTCTTGTTTCGAAGTAAATCACCACTCCATTTTCAGGCTGAGTTACTAGAGAAGAAATATCAAGAGAAATACAAGCAGGTTGCAGAAATTCATTCTAAATTAACTATTGAAGAAGCTTCATTTCGTGAAATTCAGGTAACTTAAACATGCATCCTAGTGTCCTTGATATTGTGTAGGTGTTTATTTAGTTCGTTTTTCACTGAGCTTCTAATTCATAATGCTGGTTCTTGGTACATTAAAATGAGTTTATGATGAAATTTGTGTTGAAGTTTTGGGAAGAGCTGTCCCCTTGTGTTTGTACGTCTCAATGCACTTTGTGATAAGCTATGCTTGGATTTCAGACATGACCTCTTATCAGCAAACACACCTCCAACAACCCCTCCACCTGCAAACACTGAGCTTGCTCCCTTCATTTCCCTGCCTACCTGCCTCCAAAATCACTTCTGCTTCAAACACCACTGACTACTAAATCGAATTCCTGTCCTTGTCCTATCCATCATGTGAAAATTAGCTTAATCCCTCAAATAATTAAACAAAATGATCGAACAATGGAGCAATGATTTGGTGTGACTGTTATCTTAATTGTTTGTCTTATTTAACATTGGCATCTAAGATGCATTCATTTACATGAATCAATTTTTAGTAATGAATATTTTGGACAAAAATGTGGCCGCCTTTTTATCTTTAATATGTAGCAACATTCCAGAACTGCATGCCAACAAACAAAATAACATGAGGATTATAATTTCATCACTATCTTCGAATGATCAATACATGTGATATTATTTGTTGATTTCTTTGTATTCAAATATTCATTCTGTTCCTAAATACACCCTATTTTTGCATAAATTCACTGCTGCACTCCAATCTCCATTGAACTGATTCAGAATGCAATATATTGTGTTTATAGGAGAGAAAGATGGAATTGCAGCATGCAATCATTAAAATGGAGCAAGGTGGAAGTGCAGACGGTATTCTTCAGGTCTGTACTCAGCTTTGCTTGGATGTATTGGTATTTTACAAGCTTGTATTCATTTGTAATTCTGCGAATTTGATGTATTCATGGTTTGTTTAGGTGCGTGCTGATCGTATACAATCAGACCTTGAGGAACTATTGAAGGCATTGACTGATCGTTGCAAGAAGCATTCCGTAGAGATGAAGTCATCTGCATTGATTGAACTTCCAACAGGTAATCCTGTAATTTTCCAGTTTTACTTGTGATTTACATCTTCATTTTGCTTTTGTGTGTTAACTTGTATAAGTGGTCAAACCAAATCAATATAGACTTGCTATATTAGATACCCCTGCACCTAAAAGCCAAACCTAGGAGGCTGGAGGAGGGACAAAAAGGAAGAAACCACTTGTATGTAGAGGTTGGTTATTTTTTGTTTTTGAGGGAGCTGGGCCAGCTGTCTGGTGCTAAATTTTAATACTAAAGATACTAAATTTCAGGCAGCAAATTTTGGTAGCCAATTAGCCAATGCGAGTGCACCTACTAAAAATGCCCAATAGCTTGGCTCTTTCTCTCCCTCCCTCCCAAGTAACAATGATTGGAAATAAATTTAAGAAGAACAAAAATAGAAGGACAGGAATATACGTTAGTGGATGTATCCAAAGAACCCAGCATTAAATAAACTTTAGATTGTTGTCAGATACAACAAAATAATAAAACAACAGAACTATGTAACCATGATAGAGAAACGAGAAAAAGAGAGGCGTAGCTCCACAAGGATGTGTGGCCTGGGAAACAAGTGGTGATGCATCATGAGGTACCTTCACTCTTCACTGATACTGAAGAAGGGGCACTGTGTGGCTAGTACTTCATTGCTCACAGGACTATATCTGCTTATATTCTCATGCAGTTTGGCCATTGCATCGCAATCTTGTTCCTCAGAATGCTCTAGGCTAGCCCTGAATCAGGGGCCAACCTGAGCAGTTGATACCTAAAAGCAACGGAAAGGAGGCATTATGTATGTGGATGTAAAGATCAATGACAAAGCTATCCAGGCTGTGATCATTACAAGTGGCAAGCACAAACTACCTTGGAAGTCCCAAAGTAGGGAGATTTGAGCTTGCAATTGAAAAGGCTTAGGCGAAGTGAAAACATCAATTTTGCTGCCCAACTAATTTGAGATGTGGCAAAATTGGTGAATCAAGTCAGTGTCTTGAAGTGGAAGATAACCTTTTTATCAAGAAGGAATGCGAAAAGAACAACCCATCTTATTTGTGCACCATTCAATTTGAGGAAATGAAGATACTAGGGCCAAGGCCAATCCTTGATGTGGTGAAGGAACTCTTGCAAGAGTTTGATCATGTGATGCCACATAAACTGCCTTGAAAGCTATGCCATGTTAAAATGAGTTTTAAACCCATCATTCTAGTTTCTCCTTCTACTCACAACTGGTTACCCCTTCTGATTGGTGTGAATTTTTATTGCTTTATTCTCTCTCTCTTTGTTTTGGTTTCTTTCTTGCTTCCTTCCTTCTGTTTGAATTTGCCCTGCGTTCGTTAAATATTTGTAAATTCTTTGTATCAGCGCTGAATTGATGAAAGTTTTGCTCCCTTCTTTCTGAGTTAACGGTTAGAATATTTTCCAGCAACTGATATTGTTGCTTCCTTACCAAAATTTTTGTAAATTCTTTCCAAGTGCTGAGTTGGTGAATTTTTCACCAATTCTTTCTGAATTAGTGTTGAGCTAGTGAAATTTTATGAGTTCCCTTCAAATTGATGCTAGGTTGCCTGAGTGATGAGAAATTCTAGTTTTGGCAGTGAAGGCAGGTGTAGGGTGACCTTAGTGATGAGAAATTGACGCAATGCAGAAGACCCAAGATGATGGAATGAGGAAATCAAAGGGATACCTTGGCGAAACCTAAATGGTGATGCGTGAACCTTGATATGATCTCGATTGTACACAATGGATCCAGTGCAAAACTTCATAATTGATATACCGACAATCAATTGATACGTCTGGAGTTACTCTATGAATCGAATCGAAGTAATACTCACAATTCAAGGAAAATAGACTGAAATTTCATTAATCAAAGTCTATTAATGTTAGTGACAAAAAGGCTATTTATAAAAGTACTAACCAATGTCACTAAGGACTCTAACCCTACCCAAACTTGGTTACGAAGGGTATGCTTAGTTTGTTATTAAGGTGGGTAGGAAAATTTTGATATTTTGGGTAGGAAGAAAATTTATGCTTGGTTTGTAAGATTGTGTGAGTAGGAAATTTATTTTTTTATTTTTAATATGTAATAATAATTAGATAATGTAATAGTATGTAGGTTTATAGGGTAATTGAAAAATTGAATATGAGTAAGAAAAGCATAGGGATAGGTGTTGATTTGATTATGAAGAGGTATGATAATGGAAAAATTATTAATTAGTTATCAAAGATAAGAGAGATAAATTTGAATAAAATTTGTATGGTAAGAAGTTTGATTTGTAAGATTTTTGTGTGGGAATAAATAGTGAAAAATAAGGAAACTAATGTAGCCTAAGTGTTTTGGGCCGAAAGACTGCACAATTAGGCCCATTAAAAATGCTTTGATTTTAGGCTATAGGGACATGATGGGCTTGACTAATGTGGCGATTTCCTATTAATGCGCAATTGATTGAGCTGGCCAGAATAGTTCCCACTGGATTAGCAATTTGGCTCATACGAGATCAAATTAAAAAATATCCAAGGGCTAATCTAGCAGCTATTTCTTTTTCAAACTCCCCTTCACCTCACCAGACTTGGGCTACTAAATCACCATGTTGATTCATTTTACCTCTTTTGGCTCCGAAGCCTCCACGTTTAAGCTGGATTCCCTCTTCTTTGATATTTCCCTCAAATGCCACTAAGAACTCTTTAAACTTCTTAGCCTGGACTCTTATGATTGGGTTGATTGGCATCTACAAAGAGTCATCCTGGTCCTCTTGATGACCTCATCACTGAGTGGTCTTGACAGTGTCAAAGGTGATTGAAGCTTTGCATGCAGGCGGCCCTCACTCAAAGTCTTTGAGTGAGAAGGTGAGGCAGACATTACAGATGTTGGATTTAGTGGATGCAGAATGCAAAAGATGTCATCTGGATGCTGGTTTTAAGTGGCTACAAGGATTGATTGAAGCTAAGGAGATAGTGGCCTCTCTCACCAGACTCGGGTTTTGTGTGGAACTTTTCATACATAAAACCCCAATCAGTTATATATTTTGAATATTGGATCACCTAAAATGCTGAACTATACAATCAGTTTCACCTGACTGGTTAGGAGCGACCTGGGCCAAGTGCTTGCCATTTCGTAATCAAGATTTATCTTTTCTATTGTGTCAGAATTTGAAAGAAACCTTGCGTTCATTAATTACTGCATTTTGGGTCATGATAGTTAAATTAATTGAAGTCAGTGTACTATTTACCTGTTGTGTGTGTGTTGTGCTTGGATGGTCCTCAAAGTAATTATGTAACAGTACTCGTTATTTCATAAGGCTGGCATCCTGGGATTCCAGAGGTTGCAGCTATGTGGGATGAAGACTGGGACAAGTTTGAAGATGAAGGTTTAGCGGCCCTTTCTCTTGAACCTTAAATTAACTCTTCCCCTTCCCCCGACCCTGACGTCATTCTTGTCAATAAATAGGTATTTTTAACCACGGCGCTTATTGAAATCATGTGATAACATGCCTCATTTATTTTACAGGCTTTTCTTTTGATGCTGCTGTTCCTGCAACTGCCAAGTCTGACTTGGATCAGAGAGAAAATTCTTATCCGAAAAGTAGCCTTACTGCTGACTCAGTTTCAAATGCTGCCATGTCTGAGAAACTCTTTGGTTTGGGGGCTAGTGCCTTTGACGCAGAATCAGTGAATAGTGCAGGTGAATCAAAGAGCCCTCGAGTTAGTCCAGGAAGGCAAACAATACCTGAAAGTCCATCTCAAGAATATTCATATAACCATTTCAGGAAAAGCTCTGATGGAGATGCTGAAACTCGAAGGTTTTGTTGTTTCATTTTTATCCGTGGGTCACGATGTTACAGATTTTTAAAACTTCTTTTTGATCTGTTTTTCTAATTGTGTTATGAAATTCTTATGCGCTCTCTCCTCATTTTCATCTTTACCTTGCTCCACAGAAGTTTCGATGAACCTTCTTGGGGTAATTTTGACAACGGCGATGATATTGATTCAGTCTGGGGCTTCAATGCTAAGGCAAGTAGTTCCATGACATGCTTGCTCTTGTTATGTTTACAGAACCAACATGTGTATCAAAGTCTTGTCATGCTGTTGAGATATACCATGTGGTCTATGTCAAATTTGCATGTGATCATTGTAAATTGAAACTTTAGCTTCTGGCACACGCTTGGATAAAATGTTTTTAGAGAGTTGTTGCGTTCATACTGACAACTGTCAGTCTTAATGTATCGACATTGTGCATTTCTTTTGTTACTCCGCTTACTGGTAGTGAAGTAATTTCTATTCTCTACCTTGAGCTAATACTGTTTTTTTGACCATCATCCATTTGCTCCTTTTATTTACTAGTACCCTACCACCATCACTGTTTTACCTCCAGGACTCGGATCATGGAAAGCATGAAGAGAAATATTTCTTTGAGTCCAGTGATTTTGGTGCAAGTCCAGAAAGAGGCTCCCCTCAGGCAGATAGTGCATTCCCGAAGAACAGCCTGTTTAACTTCGAGGATTCTGTTCCTGGGTCCCCACTCTCCAGGGCTGGCAATTCTCCAAGATACAGTGTGGATTCCAGAGATCCCTTTTTTGACAGTTTTTCGAGGTATGATTCCTTCAGCGCACATGAGCCGGGTGCTTCATCACAGCGGGAGAACCACACTAGGTTTGACTCCATGAGCAGCGCAAGGGGCTTCGATCACAGCAACAGATTTTCATTTGATGACTCTGACCCTTTTGGTTCTACCGGTCCATTTAAAGTCTCATCAGAAACTCCTAAACAAGGCTCTGAAAGTGCTTTCTGAAATTTATACAGAGCAGCAGTATTTAGGCTTCTGCATTGTTTGATCACACAGATTTTGCAGTGTCCTGAAAATGAGTTGGAAGAAAGACTGGTTATGCCGATGTTGTCTGCATCTATGCCACTAAATTTTACGAGACAAAAATTCCGGAATCTTTTCAACTCTGAGGAAGAAGACTGTGGCCTCTTTTTAGTCCGGAGAGAGTTATTATTTCTACTTTAATTCACATATGTTTTCACCGTTTTTTTTTCTGGAATTAATTTTCATTTTCTTTTTATCCGTGTGAATTGATACAGGAGTGTTGCAATGGACTGCAAACGTTCAACATGTATTCCTTTGTTATGCATAGTTTGGATTGATATGTGAAGTGGATTCTATAAAACCGTTACTGTTCTCGTGATGATTTGAGTTGTTTAAACAATATGTTTAGTAATGTAAACTTTATTATGATGTGATTTTCATGTACATTTTCACATGAAATTGAAAGAAATCTAGCCGACTTCAAAGTAACCACAAGTCACAATCTAGAAAAACAGTGAATAAAAGATTAAGTTGCAAGTCAATTTTTCAAAAAAAGATGATAATTAATATATCGGATAAAATGATGTTTTATGAAAATTGGATTTCTGACGCCAAAAACTACTAAATACTTTCTTCATCCTTTTATAATGTTATTCATATTTATTTTTCAATTTTTTCTCAAAAGTAAATAAATTATACATGAATTTCAAGTAAATTAAACTATTTATACAACCATCTATTTATTTATATTTTTTATCCGTTTCTGTTTAGTTCCCTATTTAGCACAGAAACATAGCAAAACATATTTAAATAGAAATAAAAAAATCTTTAACGGCCGCACGTGTAATTTTGTTATTACTTTTTAAACAAAGAATGCACGGACACAGCAACTTTAAGAAGATAATTTTCTGCTTAAGTTCTAAATCGAATATTACATAAACATTCAAATTAATAATATTTTAATTAACACTCAAAATTTTGAAATATTGAATGACATAATACAAAAAATAACTTTATATATATAATTATATCAAAAATTAAAATTCCACATCCATCATTACACGAATTATTAGATGAAGAAATGAATGAGCGTCATTTGCTGCGGATTAATTCGCTATTTATAAAACAACTTAATTAGATATCAATTAGAACCTTATAAAAGTAATTAATTTCAGTTGATGGTTAATGAAAATTTCTTGTACTAAATTTACCTTAACTTTAAGTGTGTGTTTTTAGGCTGATATTTTTTGAAAATTATGTAAAAATAAAAATAAAAAAAGAAATAAAATTCAAAAATTATAATGAACAAATCAAACACAGCCGTCTTTAAGGCGTTAAAAACGGTAACACAAGAAAAGGGATTATCTCGCCAAATAACATCTTAATCACGTGGCTCAATAGTTCTCTTTTGACGTCAAGAATTCTCGATCTGTCCAGCTGCCCTTGTTTTATATACCTCTGCTTTGCATTTAATTCCATAATGACAGTTTGATTATTAACATCTTCTGGAATTATAACACTGATTAACAGCTAGGAAGTAAGAACACGGTTGAATAACACTAACACAGTTTCATTAACATTTGTTGGTTATAATGCTTAATTGTGAAGGGACAGATCGATCTGTTCCGGTCAACTTATCATATTCATAACCAAGATTATCATCACTCAATGAGAGCTTACAATATATTATATTAGGCTGTAAAAATGTCGGACAAGCAGGCCTCTGAATTGGAAACCAAACTCAATTGAAAATTGCGCGCCAGTAAAGTATCCGCAAGTAGGAAATAGTATATGAGAACTGAATCTTACACTCAAAAGTAGTGTTTTCTTTTTATTTTCTGCACGAGTTTTCCACTACTTCAAAATTAATATTTTTATTTCTGCACGAGTTTTTTAAATTGAGTTTATGAAAATGGAAAAAAAAAAGAAATAAGAAAAAAATGAAAGTACAAACATAGAAATCAGAAAACAAAACAAAAAAAAATAATAATAAAAGTTTGAAAACATAAAAATGAAAAGGAAATAGAAAAATACAGAAATTAAAAATAAATAAATAGTAGAAAATTTAGAAGTAAAATATAAGAAAATACAAATAGATAAATTAAAAAATAAATAGTAGAAATTAAAAAATAATAGAAAGAAGTGGAGAAAACATAGAGAATGAACAAAGAGATAGAAAGAGAGAAGGGGATTGAGAGAGAGATAATTGAAAAGAAAGGGACGTGTACGCTCTCCCCAGTGTAGCATTGCATCACGCCTGAGAGGAGGATACAGTGATTCGGTGGGAAAAGTTACGACCTTTTTTACGTATCGATTACAAAATGAGACAAGGGAATTGGAGGACGAGAAGTGGGAAATATGGGGCTTAGGCTTTATTACATGTGGATGAAAATTAATTAGCTAGTGTCAACCTTCCAGGAAGCCAGGCTGGTACCTGGAGGATAGAGAAAAAGACGCACCAGCCACCGAAGAGTGAGTGACAATTTGCAGGTTCGGCGTAGCTGTACGTCAGCCCTCAATACTCTCTCTCCTTCTAATTCTACACACACTGTGACCCATTTTGGTTTCGTCAGTCAACCCTTCCATCCTTTCCCAATTATTTAAAATATTTCTTTTATTTTTAAATTACATTTGCATACTACTAAACTAATGTTTCTTGTTTGCTTTCCCTTGTCGTTTCTAAATATATTGTTAATTTTCTA
Source organism: Avicennia marina (assembly GCA_019155195.1). Lineage (NCBI taxonomy): Eukaryota > Viridiplantae > Streptophyta > Magnoliopsida > Lamiales > Acanthaceae > Avicennia > Avicennia marina. Next base: position 17,000,728 of record CM032755.1, read on the forward strand.
CTGGGCTGCCACCTCTTTTGCCCCACATCTCCTTCCGTTTCTTCCCCATCTTTGCTCCTACGCCCTTTCGCCCCATAGTTCAAGATTCATGGAGGAATCAGAAGTTTTAGTTTTCCATGATTTTGTTGGATTCCTTGAATAATTTGTCGTGGGGTTAAAATTTTGATAGTATTTCCGCCATCAAGTTCCTGAGAATTTTTCTTTCAGGTAATAAATCTGTAGTTTTCTTGGGCTTTAATTTGTGGTACAGTGACTGATGCTGTTTGCTAAACGTTGCCAGTGGTGGAGTTTTGGTTTGGGTTGAAATTAAGCCTGTCTTTCTACCATGTGGGGTTGTAAATTTTGTTGAAGTTAATTGAGAGGGGTTTTTCATCTTTTTTAACTTGATAGCTGCACTGAATTTGAAATTCTCTTCATCTTGCTCTAATTTGGTGTTAGAAGTTGAAAATTAGCAATGATGATTGTGATCAAGGATAGTTGCTGAATATCTTCTGCTTGAAATTAGTAGGGTTAGTTGAGAGCGAAGCTTGTTAAAGGACTCTCGCTTGCTTTTGTATATGACTCTCACTTAGTCAGTATTTAAAGTGGAGCCAAACGTGCCCAGATAATGGATTTTACTTAATCTCTAGTGCTAATTTGGAACTAAAAATGCATTGTTTAGCATGAATTGAAGTGAAAGTGTGGAAGAAAATGGGGATGGCTTATTCTTGGTATTTATATTTTCTTCTTGTAAACCTTGGCGCCGCATATTAAAGAATTGCTGTTTTTGTTCGTATAGGTACTTTGATTTCATGGCTGGGAAGTGGGATGAAAATTATGACCCAGGCGGTCAGTCAGATGATAGCTACCATTTTGAGAGACTACGTGTAGAACCCATTTATGATGCATTTATATGCCCTTTGACAAAACAAGTGATGCGAGATCCGGTGACCTTGGAAAATGGGCAAACATTTGAGAGAGAGGCCATTGAGAAATGGTTCAGGGAGTGCAGGGAGAGCGGAAGAAGGCTGGTCTGCCCATTAACATTGAGGGAGTTGAGAAGTACGGAGCTAAATCCGAGTATAGCTCTACGGAATACAATCGAAGAATGGAATGCCAGGAATGAAGCAGCTCAGCTTGACATGGCTCGCAGGTCGCTCTCCTTGGTTAGCCAAGAGAGTGATACCATACAGGCCTTGAAGTTTGTCAAGCACCTCTGCCTAAAAAACCGGTCAAATAAGCATGTAATCCGCAATGCAGAGCTGATACCTATGATTGTTGATGTGCTGAAGAGCAGTAGCCGTCAAGTTCGGTGCATGGCCCTAGAAACCCTTCGTTTTGTCATAGAAGATGACTTCGATAATAAGGTTGTCAAAGGTTGATAATTTGATGTTCATTTTACTGTTGTATTGCAGTTGAAGCTCTCATTTATTCTGTTTTAGTCACAATTATATGGTTTTTCAGGAAATAGTGGCTGAAGGGGACACTGTGCGCACAGTGGTCAAGTTTTTATCTCACGAGCAATCCCAAGAGAGGGAAGTAGCTGTTTTGTTTCTGTATGAGCTCTCTAAGTCAGAGAGACTGGCTGAAAAGATTGGTTCCATTAATGGAGCCATTCTCATTTTAGTGGGAATGGCTAGCAGCAACTCAGAAAATCTTTGTATTGTTGAAAAGGCAGTTCAAACCCTGGAAAATCTGTCACAATGTGAGAATAATGTAAGGCAAATGGCTGAATGTGGCAGATTGCGGCCTCTCCTGACGCTACTGCTTGAAGGTGCAGCTATCAACTTCTGTACCTTTTCCTTTGTATAACTTTGTTGCATATGTTTTGCTTTGTTGTTTCTTTAGGAAAATAGCTTCTTAGGGAAACATTACTCTTCTATCTAAAGTAGAGTCCCAACCTTAAAACAGCTCTTGGCTGGATTAAACATGAATGTGTGGTCAAACATTGATAAGAACATTACATTAATCTTTGCAGGATCTCCAGAAACTAAATTGTCCATGGCAACAGTCCTCGGTGAACTGGTTCTAAACAACGATTTGAAAGTCTCCGTGGCCCAGATAGCTGGTGACTCACTGATCAATCTAATGAAGAGTAATGATAACAAGTCCCGGGAGGTGGCTCTTAAAGCTTTGAATCAAATCTCGTCAAATGATGAAAGTGCTAAATTCTTGATAGGGTCAGGTATTCTCCCCCCTCTTGTCAAGGATCTGTTCATTGTTGGAACCAAACAACTGACAATGCAATTGAAAGAAGTTTCAGCAACAATTCTTGCCAACATTGTAAGTTCAGGACATGATTTTGATTCAATCCCAGTAGGGCCTGATCACCAAACTCTGGTCTCGGAGGAAATAATTCATAACCTTCTACATCTAATTAGCAACACCGGCCCTGCAATAGAGTGCAAACTTCTGCAAGTTCTTGTTGGGCTCACCAGTTCTCCTTCCACTGTTTACGGTGTTGTTTCTGCAATTAGAAGTTCTGGCGCTATTACTAGTTTGGTTCAGTTTATTGAGGCACCGCAGAGGGATCTGAGGGTGGCTTCAATAAAACTTCTTCAGAACCTCTCTCCACACATGGGCCAAGAACTTGCCGGTTGTTTCCTCGGTACATCTGGTCAACTTGGCAGTCTGATTAAAGTGATCTCAGAAGATTGGGGGATCTCTGAGGAGCAGGCAGCAACTCTTGGGCTATTAGCTGACCTGCCAGAAAGAGATGCTGGTCTAACTAGACAGATGCTGAGTGATGGGGTATTCCAGCTTTTGATTCCCAGAATAATTAGGATCCGGCAAGGGGAGACAAGAGGCGGTCGTTTTCTGACTCCATATTTAGAAGGTCTCGTGAAGGTTCTAGCTAGAGTTACATTTGCCTTGTCCGAGGAGTCTGGAGCTGCTCGTGCACTTTGTCGTCAGCACGATCTTACTTCTCTTTTCATTGACCTTCTACAAGCTAATGGGCTTGATAACGTGCAGATGGCATCAGCCATGGCCTTAGAGAACCTATCTCAAGATGCTCAAAACTTAACAAATTTGCCAGAGCTTCCTGCCCCTGGATATTGTGCCTCAATCTTCCCTTGCTTTAGCAAGCCACCGGTCATAACTGGTTTATGTAAGGTTCATCATGGGTTTTGCTCACTGAAAGAAACATTTTGCCTCTTGGAAGGACAGGCTGTAGACAAGTTAGTGGCCCTGTTGGACCATGCCAATGACATGGTGGTGGAAGCAGCACTCGCAGCTCTGTCCACTTTGTTAGACGATGGGGTTGATGTAGAGGAAGGAGTTAAGGCCTTACTGGAAGTAGAGGGAATGAAGCCTATATTTGATGTGTTACTGGAGAAACGAACAGACAGTCTGAGGAGGAGGGCAGTTTGGGCAGCTGAAAGATTGCTGAGAAACGAGGAGATAGCGTATCAAGTTTCAGGTGATCCCAGTATTAGCACAGCACTCGTAGATGCTTTCCAACATGGAGATTACCGGACACGACAGATTGCTGAGCGCGCCTTAAGACATGTTGACAAAATCCCAAACTTCTCTGGTATCTTCCCAAACGCGGGATAATGCTTGTGACATGTTTACTAGATTGTTAGGGGTTTGTACCTTTTTCTTTTCTTCCTCGCTCTTTTTCTGAGCTTTCAGATGCAACTAAGAGTAGTCTGTGAAGAAGTGTGAGGGTACATAGTTTCTTTCAGTTGGTTTTGGGTGATCATTTTCCCTTTTTGTCCCATTATTTCCGTGGTTCTTTGTTTTTCCCATTAATTCCTTCTTGTAGTTGCTTCATAAGTTATATGGAGACTTCCTGCAATTTTTCAAAGTCTATGTGAGGATCCTCATAAACGTCTCTCAGTATACCGACTTTTTTCCTGTAAAAACTTGACAAGTCTGCTGTCTGTCTGGTTGATTTTGTTGGATTCTAATCGATCAAACGATCTGGACTAATACACAAATTCCTAAGATGGGCGATGATCTGTTGTAGTTCATGGATTTAGCTTTAACTTAACCTGAGTCAAGAGTTTGAATCCTACGACTTTTTTTTAAAAAAAACATTTATTCATTCACACACTCAACTTCTATGGGTTTGAATCATGACTTTATAGTTGAGATAAAGGACACTAAATGGATGTCCTTAAGAGACAAAATACTAGAACTTCTCTGCTCCACCTTTCCGATGTGGACCTAGTTGGGCCAACCCCCAACCGTGCCGTGTTTTGTGAGTGTTAAAGTCCGAATACACATGTTTATCAATTAAAATCTTCTCCATATGTCAAATATGACTTCTTCCTCTCGTTACTCAAACTTCATATCAAAAATTAAAAGAAAAAACGCAATTTTAACCTCAAAAAATGAAAACAATTGATGGGTTAATTTGACCTGCGACAGAATAAGTTTTGTACTACCTTCTTTCTAGATTAATATTTCAATATGAACAAGTGATAGGTTAATTTGACTTGTCTATATGATTACATAGTATACTACTTAAATTTATGACAAGTAACTGAATGACACTATATAGCATGACACATTACTGAGAGTTGAAACTTTCGAAGCGTTAAAATGGTCAAATAATCATTATGACAAGTTAGTCATAAAAAGGGACTCCTAATTTAGCAAATGGAACATTTTGTAGCTAGGAGAACGAAATAAACTCCCCTTACCAATACATTAACATCTGTCGTTCCTTAGAATCACCCAAACCTTCTACAGATCTGACAAGTGGGCCTATCATTGTGCATGACAGCCCATCCATTCTTTAATATAGTGTGATGGATTGTAAAAGCTGATCTCAAATCTTTTTCCGGAGATGTCAAACACTCTGTTATTTCTTTTCTAGTTTCCTTTAATTTATTATTTTTATTTACATCTTTTCTCAAATTTTCTCTCCTTTTTTTTCAAATTCTTTTAATCAATCATTGATTCATAATTTAAAATAATTTTTATACTCTAAATCTAAATAAATTATTTATACTTTTTAAAATAAAATAAATTTATACATGCATAAAGGAGCGTGCGGCTTTTACTAGTATGTGAATATGTGTCTTTACCAGCAAAATATGTCTGCGTGTGTGGATAACTTGTCATGGTACTGCCAGAAGGCATCGATCCTGTTAATTATCAATTTTATACTTGCTGTAATTTTTTGAAGTATCAAAGTTTGTTGTAATATAAAGAGAGCAAATATATATATACATTATTTTTAGATATCTGTTTGGCATACCAAAATTCTCAAATTCAACATTTCCCGTTGTGCTCATTCCATAAGATTATCAACTTTGAAATAAAAATAGAATTTCATATAATTTTTAATGTTTTGTGACTATTAAATATATTTATTTGCGAAATAGCAAAAGTGGTGCCCCAAACGCCACGCACTAACCTGGATTGGGCTATATTTTAAATTAGTGAGAGGTAATATAAAAAAGCCCAATGACGTAAATTTAGTCTGTCATTAAAGAAGTCTGCCATGTGGCAGCCTATGGTTGGATTAAAATAGCACGTTCCGTTTGACGTGTCATTATTCAATTTGCATTCTAAATTTGGAAATAAAAGCAAAACAGCTGAAAATTTCCACCCCCAGCAGACGGAACGGCGATCAAACAGAAGAGAATTTAGCTTAACGATGGCGAAATTTTATTGAATTCGATTTTTTCAATAGCTATTGCGATTTTTGCAGTTTCCGGGTACGGCATTGAAGATAAATGCGCCGCCTGCAATGCCATTGCCGTGAGTAATTTGTTGTTGACTTCAGTCCATAATCGATATTTCGTTTTCTAGGTTGCTTGTGGTATACTGATTTTTGTGGTTGTTCAGGAGGAGCTGGAGAGGGGACTATTGAATGTAAGATTTTTGCTTGCTTTTTTTCTTTTTATTTGCTTATGTCTTATCCGAGTTAAATTCATGCATATTTTTCTCTTTACATTTTTTTTGGGTTAGGGTTACTAAGTGCTTGCATTAGATTTCAAGTTTTAGCGACTTGTGCGAAAAAGGTTTGACCCTGAGAGCTGGCAATGTGGCTAAGGGAACATGATTTTGTTGGATATTAAAGGATAGATTGTAAATGCTCTGGTCTGAAACATGTTAAGCATTAAATAGATGAGCTGATGAAGTGATGATTCTTTTACCTGCATGGGTAGTCTATATGTCAGAAATCGGATCTTATTCATGTGATGCTTTTGACTTAAAGGATTATGGATTTTCTAGAACGATTTAGGGTTAGGGATGGCTCCAATGTTGTAACATTTTCAATTCAGTCTAACGAATTAAATATAACCCAAAATACTTAAGGGCATACAAAGCATAGTAACTCAGAGTTATCATGCAAGTGTTTGGGCTTTCTTATCAATTGGAAAACCTTAATTCCTAACTCCTTCAAACTGAACAAAAAGGAATCTTGATTAGAATTTGGGGACTACACAGTACAGGTTATGAGTCTGAAGCGGTAATAGGAGAATTAGAAGGAAAGGACCACTTAATTTCAAGATTTCTAGTTCTTGTCACTAATAAGTAAGATGTACCCTATGAGTTGAAGCCATTTTGTCATTCAGTGGTTATGCGTGGTTGCTTCAAAGTAATCAATTTTATGTGTCATGTTAAAATATCAAATTGAGGCTATGTTGACAGCTCTAGGGAGAAATACTGTTTTTGCACTTTGGCTAGATTCCTAAATGATGACATTCTCCTTAGGATTGCTATTTTAAGGAACCTTTTTGTGTATATTGATTTACATCACACAGGAAAAACCTAGAAATCATTTGGACATGAGACACCGTTTGGACTCTAAAGGTCAGCGTGAAGGGAAGCTAATAGATTACAGGTATAAACTAACTTAACTCTAGTAGCTGCTATATAAGCCTGAAAAATGTCCTCTCTATGTGATGTTCACATTTACATGTTTCCTCATTCCTCGCTCAGAGTCAGTGAGTTAAGAGTTATTGAGCTCCTGGATGGACTCTGTGAAAAGATGCAAGATTATACTCTTGAAAAGGTAATCTGGCTTTCTCAATTTCCTTAAAAATGTCACTCGATCAATTTCAAGTCAACATAAATGAAAATATTAAGGATAAAACTTAGCTGTGATTTACTTGATAAATAATCTTAGAGTTTTGATAATGGATCCTAGCAAGTGATAAACTTCAAAGGAGATTATAATGGACATCCTTTTATGCTGATGTTAATCCCTCTATATTGGCAGGAGGGTTCAAGGAGACTAGTATGGGTAAAAGTGAAAAGCTGGGACAACCTAACTACTAGTATGTACGCAAGGTTCTTCCAAAAAAATCTTATTCCACTAGTATCCTTGAGTTTATAATTTTATCAATTCTTTTTCCATTTGTGTAACTGCTTGCCATCAAAGTTGCTTTACTCAGCACTAAGAAACTTGGCCTGCACAGCATAATTTTTTCTTAATTACGTGCAATTCTAGATTTATCTTCCCTATAAGTAATTTCTTATTTTAGGAGTTGATGAACTAATGCCCAGTCAGTTCAATGAAGAAACATTATGACAATGGGAAGACTCTGTGCTTCTGTGTTGATTTTTCCTAGTAATATGCTTCAGATGATCTGGCAATAGTTATTGGCCATCTCTCTGTCTCAAAACTAATAATTGGTAATGAGTAGATACTCACGGAATATATAATTGAAGTGAGTTCTTTTATTTTCTCAATCTAATTATTTAGGGGCCAGACCGGTGGCCCAAAGATTAGACTTGTGGTAATCTCATATGCTGCATGCTTGTGGTTCTGACCTTTGAAATTTTAGTTAATGATCTGATTCTTGTATTTATTGTTGGGTGAGGATCTTTTGATCGGGAGAGTTTATTTTCCAGAAAGCATGCATGACAATTGGAATTTAAGATAATGTGAATGCTGTTATAGTTGTAGTCAGAGTAACTATTACTGAAAAACTTCCATTCTTGGTTGAATATAGTGTGAGTATATGAAGGATATTGGAAGAGAATTAAAGTATGCAGGAGACATGCGAGACAGTTACATGATGAGCTCACATAAAGTAACGGACTGGCATTGTAGTTGTAGAACTTTTGCTAACTTAATATTTAGCATTCTTTATCTTAGCTTCAATTGGATGCTTATGCCTGTCAATGAGTGGATTTTCTGTGAGCTTTTTTTGGTAATTGTTCACTAAAATTAAATTGATCTTTATGACTTTTTTTGCTGTTTTTCCTGTTATATGAATCATCAACATTATCGGAAAGGTTTCTGATAAAGTTCATCACCGCCCATTTTTAAATTTTTATGATAGATAAACAAGAAGCTCGAGCATATTCGAAAGATATCTCAACTTTCTGTGGAAGGTGAGAAAAGCTTTTAGCTAACTGAACGTTGAGACATTAATATGGTCTGTTCCATTAATTATACTAAGAGTATATGCAACTGAATTTGATTCTTGCGAAAATTTCCTGCATGTCTAGGTTACTTGAGGAAACTGAAGATGAGGTGAATTCTTGTTCCTCTTTGTGGCCATCCTTTTTCTTTGAGCAACAATTCCCAACTTTAATACCTATTTATTTGATAAAGCAGTTGTCTGATTTAATAAAGAAGGGATCCATTAAAGTAGGAGAAGTTAGCAAAGTCCTATGCCAAGACCTCAGCAAACATTGTAGTCAGACCAGGTAATCTTCATACCCTACACATATTGTGGTTGAGCATAATTTTTTTCAATATCCTGATTAACGTTGCAACATCCGCCACATGTTTCACTCATGAATATGGTTTTTAGTGTTCCTTTTTATTTATCATCAGAACAAAAGAATAGACTGTTAAATTCTCTATTTGACCAGCGATGGTCGGAAAGGAACTGATGATGAAGATTCCAGCGACGGAGAACTCTAAGAAACCACACAAGACTATTTTGAAGTCACACATAGGATAATTTAGGCAGAAACTAAAATGCTTCTTGAGATGAGGTTGTGTATCCATGATCTTGCTTATTTTTTACCAGGGAATATCGGCTATAAAACGGTTCGTAACACAAGGTCATCAATGTCATTGTTCGTTCAAATTCAGAAAACATTTTTTTGGAACTTCTCAAATTTTTATACTGACACTTGAAAACTTTGTCCATCATCATAATTTGGCCCGTTGATTTTCTGTTTGAACAACTCATGGATATTCGCCTGGCAAAGCTCATGCAGAAAATTTGACTTGTGTGGAGCATTGCGGGACAAAACTAGCATGATCTGTGTCTGGATAAGCTGATTTCAAAGATTTTATGAGCTAATATTACCTAAAGATGAATTTGAAGCTTGCAAGATTATAAGATAAAGCTCTTGAAATGTTTTGGTTAAGATTATGGAACTTATTTAGTAATGATATTTCCACAGACAAAAATAGCATGAAATGTTCAGATTTCAAAATCACACGCGCACACACACAGAGTGAAGAAGCTTATAAGATCAACTTTGAACAATAAATTATTCTGGCACATGCTAGCAAGAGCATCTTATAAGGTAGTTCAAGAACTTTGTGAGCTCACTCAAAACCATATTTTTCTTTCAAGTCACTTCTCTACAAATAAGCGATTAAAAAGCAATAGTTGAATCGTCAAAGCTAATTATTTATAATAAAATTGTAACGTGGCTCTTAGCTATGATTGTAAGAATTAAGCATCCTTTAGCAGCGGGAAAGCCAACGGTTAATCCATCCAATTAATACAATATTTAACCAGAACGCACCCTGTGGAAATTTAGACCCGCGAAAGTTAAGTTTAGACCCCCAAAAGCTAGAACACAACGACAGTGAGGCATCTGGACGTGAACGAAAGGAAGGTGCAGCAGCAAGTTTGAGAACCTCATTTAACAGCCGAATTTGGTCTCACTGCTATCTCTTCACAAGCTACCTTCCAGCGCACCTTTAAGAAGGTTCAACCCATCAGCTGATATGCTTCTCCTTACTCGGCTTGGAGCAATCTCTATCCGAGGTGGAGGATCCGGGGAGAAACATATCACTATAACAGTCAAGTTGTCACAAGCATTGCGTTTCAGTGCTTCCCTAACCAGTTCCTTGGCGCATCTCTCGGGATCATTGTGCAGCATCAGCTCTTTCCTAGTCATTGTGATAGCACATTGGCTGCTCATAACCTCCCACAGACCATCACATCCTATAATCAAGAATTCATCGTTCTCTGTTAGTAACTTCTCCTGCAACTCTGGCTCCGAGCTCAGCGGAGAAGCAGATCCTTTTGGTCCCTTCATGTGCCAGTCCCCTAGGGCACGTGATACAGAGAGTTGCCCATTAAGGTAACCATCAAATATGGCTCCTCCTAGTTTTTCGATTCTGAGTCTTTCGGATGTGCAATTAGGTTTGTGGTCTCTTGTCATTTCAATGGCTTTACCTCGTTTGCCCAGAACAGCTCGACAATCTCCCGCATTGGCAACTATCATCCTCCTGCAGAGGATAGAATCACGTAACACATGCACAGGTCTTTTTCAAAGTCACCTGATCATATGAAGTATATTGAAAATAAAGAAGAAAATTCTCATAGATCTTGCACCTTCCAGCTACGAACGCTGTCAATGCTGTCGTGCCAGATGATATGTCAAGGGAACTATCATCAGCAAAGGCATAATCAGCTTTAAGGAACGCACTCCTGATTGCTTTCTTCAAACAACCAGGGAAGCAAGAATCCTCAACAATAAACTTAAGAATATTATCCCCGATGAATGTTGCTGCATCGGTACCTCCATGACCATCAAAGACCTGCTTACATAGAGCAAGACTTTAATTAGAGAAAACTAAGAGAATAAGATGGAAAACAACAAGCTTCAAAATTCGGAGCTATCCATAAGATCACCATAATGTGGAAATATGATCCATGCAAACATAAGTCTTCAAATCAGATAGCCTTTCAAGGAAAACTGCATTTCTATAATAGGTTTCAGAGATTTATGGGCAGTCTAAAATTCATAGAGGCACCTTTGCAACAAGGACTCGAGGATCAACAATTCAATATCTCACTAACCCCGTAAAAGGCTCCAGGTGAAGAGAAACCTGCAATTGGACCTATATGTTGAGACAAGTTATCTATGCAGATATGTACGTCCTCCATATACTGCTTCGCCCCTTTCTCAGCACAACTTCCAGAGCGGAAAACAGGTTGGTAACTTGATGCTATATCTGATGGAGACTTGATTCCATTCCCTGCAAGCTCAAAATCCTGATAAACATACAAAGCATGCGTTAGCTAGCTGTACGTAAACATCATGCAGAACGGAAAAATACTGGAACAAAATTTTCATAAGATATTTTTTGTTCAAGAAACAGTAAAAATAACAGGGCATATTTTGCTAAGAGTTTTGAACTTGTAACTCCTCATAGAGCTCCGAACATTGCACTACCCTTATCATGGTTGATTACCATATTCCGCACTTTAATATATCACAATATTGGCCCAATTTTCTCGCAGAAATCCATCATAACATACTCAAGGTACAAGGCTTGCATAAATAACTTAGGCCTAAAATCTTAAACCATCCTGCACCACAATTAGGTTTACAAACAAGAACTAGTTGGAACATGGTTCAAAATAGACACAAATCTGTGTCACTAACTCCAACGAAATAATTATTCATACATCAAGTTGTAACTCACATACTGTATGCTTAATTATTAACTTTAACCATGGATTTTCAGTATCTGAGTGGAAAAACGTAATCTGACTATTAAGCAGGCAAGACCTGATAAAACTGAAGCATTGGACTACAAAAAGGTTTTACCATCAGTTCCGTTGGCGAGACTAATGCAGGAGTAGTGCTGATAGAATGCCTCACTTCAGATAGATGTCTAGGGGGTTTACTCTTAAATGTTTGCTTCTGCTCATCAACATTTTTCGAAATTTCTTCTTTTACCAGAGAAACTTCACCATTATCGTTTCTATAATCATTATCCGCATCACCTAACTGAGGAGAAAAATCAGGACCGGCAGCCATATTCCTTGGAAAGCATCAACCTGAATCCTCAACAGATCCTCTTTTCGACAGAGGTTTGGACAAATCCAGATGAGCACTTATCAATCTAGGATAAAAAGTTCCTTCAAACTGCAAAAAGACCCAACCAGCTAACTTTCCTATAATTGCCAAAAAGAACCTTTAAGGAACTAAGAGTTCTTTCCTTTTAATACGGGAGAGGGTATATAATAAATATGGAAATCAAGAAACGCACAATTATTGTAAGAAATCCCTCAATACTTCAATGCAACACCATGAAATCCCAATCAACTAAAATAGAAGACCTCGCAAAATCAGCCCTAATCCGAGATCAAAATCCCAATTGCTCCACCAAAATCCACCCCTACTGACACATAATCTTGAAATAAAAGGAATTCAATTAAGCTGACATTAAAGCAACAAATCAAAATCCCTTCTGAGAAAAGAATTATATTCCAAATCTTATAAAAATCCGATCTTTACGTCAAAAAACACAAAGACAAATTAAATAGAAAGAGCATTTGTCTAGGAATCAAATTAACAATTGGCAAATGCTCTTCCTCTTTCGCTTTATCCGAACAGTACAAAAACAGAAACAAATTAAGAAAAACGAAAGAATCGAGTTCCGACAGAAAACCAAAAAGAGGAAGAAATTGTGCGGAAAAGGAAACAGACGAAAGGTTACGGGAGTTTCTCTCACCTGCGATTACGGTTAAGCCATCGTAACTTTAATGAAATGTGGCGAGTTTTGGTTGGTTGATTGGTGAAATTGAATCCTATACGTCGATATACTCGAGTTGGGCAACATGCAACGGTTGAGATTTGGCGGGATATACTCGGCTTTTGCGGTTTTGGGAGGGCAACGACGTTTCGTTGGTGGCCGTAAAGGACAGCTTGCTAGGATTACTTGGGCACGCGACGAGGTGCGACTGGAGAACATTATAGCTAAGTTTCCATGTTTGGTTTTGCAATTTTTCAACTTAAAAATATACAAACGCTATACTTTTAAAATTTTTTTTTTTTCATATTATTATATAATTTTTAAAATAAAAACACATAAAAATAAAGTTCAAATTTAAAAACAAACTCATTAAATTTTAAACTATCATTTCGATAAAAATTTTATCTATTTAAAATTTCACTCTCTTACATATATAATTAATTATTTATTTTTTAATATTATATTTATTCACAATTAAAATAATAGCTATATGTATATTCACATTCATATTTATATATCTATATTTAGACTTTAAAAATTAATTATTATTTCAGTATTTTACAATTTTATCATTCAATTATTATCATATATATATATATATATATATTTAAATAAATTAAATTTTTTATAATATTACAATCTCATAAAAACTCCTCCCCAAACATTCTAGAAGTAATGTTTTTTCTTTTTCTTTTTTCTTAATGGAAGTTTATTAATAGTATAAAGGTGTTTCTTGTTTGTTTATGTACACCCGCATTTAAAGCCATTAGCTTTGACCAATCGCAAAATTACAAATATCTTTTCATTTTTTAAGAATTATCGTTACCATCTAATTTTCTAAAATCATTACGGCTGTATTCCGAGCAAAGAAGGTAAACATATTGACTGTTTTCATAGACTTTTTTTCATTCAAGTCAAGCTCATCAACTCCTTTTCCATTAGTGGTAATTTTTTCCTATCTCAATCGCAATTTCGTCATTCCTCTTTTCACCTTTTTTGAAAATTTCCATTTTTTTTTTCACATAAAAAAAACTTATGGAAAATTATGACATTTTGCAATTTTTGGTATGTCCTCGTAATGTTTTTCGTCAAGTCAACGTTGGTCTTTCTACCTCATTTCTTCCTCACATTTTTTAAAAATAATTTTATTATTAAAATTTATTAGATATACTAATAAATTATATTTTATTATCACCAATATAGGATTCCACTAGATAATAAATTACAAAATAAAATGTTTGTGCAATGTAATTTGAAATATTTATAAAATATAAATATATCGTATAAATTCACATGATTAATGAAATTTTAAATTTATTATGCATACAAATAGAGTGTGTATTCCCCGCTAGTATCTACTAGTATGAAGTCAAATAAGATATGATTTTCTTTTATTTTATTGATTACGTACATTTTGCTATTTCTTATTCAATGAATCTCTCAACTTCATTTAAATGTTGAAGGCTTCGTACAAAGACCTCCTGGGTTACCTCCCAACTGGAATCCCAAATTGATCTCTTCGATAGCATTATATCATAATATATTTGTGTAAATAATATTTTGTGTACCATCACACGACAAAATTAAGAAAATAAACACCTTTTTTATGACTACACACGCGCACATATATTATAAATCCCAACAAATTAAAAGAGCTAAAACCTAAATTAAGCAACTACTTAAATTAAACTCACTATATTTAAACCCCCCACTTCATAAATATTACTAGTTACGATGGATTGAATATATTTTTTTCTTTGAAAATACTTCAAGTTTGATGAGAAACATAGGCTATGTTTCTTATACATTTCCACAACCAAACTACACATTGATATCATTGTATTTTTTAAATTTTTTTCTACATATCTCTTATTTTTACACAAGTTTAGATAAAGATAAATTAAAAAAATACACATTTAAAAACTAAAATAATCATAACCATAGAATTGGTAAATTAGAATCCATTTTGTAGCGTGTCAAATTTATATCTCTTTTACTTGTTTTTTTTTTTCATGATAACCCAAAGCCCACCACCACTCATTGACAAGTTGTTATGAACCATATCTAATTCTTAAAAACCCAAGACTTTGTTTGTTTTGTAATTGTAGTTTGTATTTTAAGATATTTTTATTTTATAAATTGTGTTAAAGTAAGAGAGAACAAAATTTTTTAAAAAAAAAGGATAACAAACGAATAATGCGTATTTTTGAAAAGTGCATGATTACAAAACAAAGTTAACTCAAATATCTAAAAATGAAAACTATTCACTACTTATATTGGCACATAAGAAAATATGGTTGTAACATATACTGGAAGCTTTAAATGATGACACATTTTATCATTTACAATATTTAATATAATGTATTAAGTATATACTCTCACAGCCCATTGGAAATAGTCGCTTTGATGAATAAATGACACAGAAACCTATCGATCCTTTTCTTGAAAATAGAGAACATAAATCAACCCGTCGGCCCAAAAAATGGCATTCAGATCACTCCCTCACCCAAAATAAAATGGCTTGGCCTCTCTACAACCATTGTTATTATTATTATTATTATTGTTTTTTGTAAAAGACATTACCAAACGAAACTTTTGAAATTATTGCCAGCAAGCATAATGGAATAAGCCGCATTTGCATTCTGCAATTCCTGGAAAAAATCCAAGACCCAGTTCATTAATTTCACTCTTGAATTGATGTCGACGTTTCGAAAATAATTATAGATATTCTAATATTTTAGCTCGTCTGGTTTCGTAAATAATCAATCCGCCCAATGGTGTGAAGTCTGGGGTCCCATTTTCAATATCCCTTGGAACTTTGTATTCTAAGTTGTCGTGTCGTTTTAATCTACATATGTCAATGCATATAGTCTGTGTTGTGAGAATGAGCAAAATGATGAAATCACAGTTCAAGATACCCAAATTGATTAATTAGATTCAAATTATATAAATTTCAAAAATCTGATCACTCACCAAAAGATATTAATTTAAAATTTTATTTTATTTTTAGTTGAAGAGCTAGTTACTCTACAAGTTAGAAAAAGAAAAAAATAGTCAAGTTGTAAATTTTCAAGGATAATATTTTATTGTAGCTCTGTGTAAAACATTAAAGTAAGAGATAAAATGCATTTGGGGCTTCTCAAATCTGTAGTTGTAGCATGAAATGATAATCAAATTAATCATTAATTAATATTTAGAAATAGGACAAAAAAATTCAAGAATTTTTTTAAAAAGGTAATCAAAACACTGAACAAAATTGGGGCTTGCATACACTGCTGCACTTGTTCTTATCATTCATTGCTCACAGTTTTAAGTGTAACTAATTATGGCTGTGTATGTTTTCGTATTTATACTTGAAAAACATACATTATATCTATTACATTTTTCGAATTTTTTTATCCATTTCTATTTTACTTATATATATATATATATATCTTTTTTTAAAAAATATATACCTGATAATACGAAAACGAACATAGCGTGTACATCTTCCAGATAAATTGAAATAACTGCAATTTGACACATGTTCATCCGCTCATCAGATTTTCCTTTGCAATCATTCTGCGTACGTCCATTATTCGATGGACAGGATTGCTCCATGTTGCCATTGTCCCATCATTGTCCCGTAAATTTCTTTTCCATACATTTCTCATTGGTTTAGCTGTGTCCTTGAGCAATAATGGGTGGAGAAGATCTGAGTCTTATGCAACCCGGTGCTGGTGGCTCCTGTCAAATTCATTTTTATAGTTACATTTTCCACGCGTTTCTTATTCCGCAGCCAGGTGACCCACCACTCGGACTGTAGTTTAATTATCATATCTAGCTTCGTGTTGTCCAAAAGGAATTTTGCCCCTTAAAAAATATTCCGTTGATGCAAACAGCAGTGTATTTATTACTTTCGGGTTGACAGTGAAATTATTTTCCTTCATCTCCCAAAAATAAAAAATCAATAAATAAATAGATAAAAGTGGGTCATTCGTTGTCTAGTGGCTTGAATTCCTGAGTCTCTCATAGACGACTTGGTTTCCCACATGATCCACATGATTGTTGTGTGTATTATGTATTATTATTTTTTACTTGGTTGCTCTCATTGGTTTTCCTGTGTCTTGGCTTCCTTATGACACCACCAAGTATCATGCGCTCGTGGTGATGGAATATTGAAGCTTATTAGGTGGTTTGCGGGAAGCATATTATTGTACCCAAGTTCCAATATTGTTGTTTTAAGGTTTGGTTTCTCACCACAGAATCTGATTCTCTCTCCTGTAGTGCTATTTGTGAGTGCTTCCCTTTTTCATTTGTTTATTTATTTGCCTTTTTTCGTTGATTGCTGTTTTGCTGTCTTTCGGTGTTGCTTTTTATGTGCAAGTGCGTTGGTACATACATATAGTTTCCAGTTTCTTTGGCGCCCTTCTGGTTCTGAAGTACTGAATCTGTATGCCCTTTTCTGGAAACTTTATGTGTGTATATTTGTGATGGTGCTTAGCAGTTCATTACATTACAGGCTAATAAGGTTTCTAGTGCTTCTTGTATAGAGGTTTGCTGTCTATTCTCCAACCCCGCGAATCAATTGTGCAAGAAATTCTTGTCCGGAGGTTTGAATTTGATACTTTTCTTTGTAGCGTGTGTATATTGCAGATGGAAGTGTTTTGGGTCCTTCTTTTGTGGTTACTCTCTTTTGGAGAGCTTTCAAATGGGTTGAGTGCAAATGCTTCTTCAAGGCCGGGGGTTGTGAATGTTGGGGCTTTTTTTTCTCTCAATTCCACAATTGGGAGAGTTGCTCAGATTGCAATTGAAGAGGCCGTTAAAGACGTGAACTCGAATTCTAGCGTCCTCAAAGGAACCAAACTCAATGTAGATATCAGAAATTCAAATTGCAGTGGATTTGTAGGCTTGGCTGAAGGTAAATTTTCACTTTGAAATAATTTTGTTTCACTTGTTATCAGGGGAAAAACCTAGGGTTTTGAGTTGATTTTTCTGTTCTCTATACTGTGCCGGAAGATGCCTGAACGCTCTATTGCACTTTCTGGTATCATGTAAGGATATAGAAATTTCTATGGAAAAGAAGATTCATTGATCTAATATGTCCTAAACATAAAGGAGGATTTAGTTACTTATACCCAATTTCATCATATATGAGTTCTTTAAGATACTGAATTGACCATTGAGGATGAAGCCACTCTTATTTATTTTTCTTTTCCATGTGAGGAATGATAAACTGACAGATTTAGATTGTTTTCAGCATTGCAATATATGGAGACTGACGTTGTTGCCGTCATTGGTCCACAATCTTCCGTTGTTGCCCATAATATACTGCACATTGCAAATGAGCTCCAAACCCCTTTTTTGTCATTTGCCGCCACAGACCCTACTGTCTCCTCCCTTCAGTTTCCTTACTTTATTAGGACAACGCAGAGTGATCTGCACCAGATGACTGCTGTGGCTGAGATTGTTGAGCATTATGGTTGGAAGGAAGTAACCATGATTTTTGTAGATGACGATTATGGGAGAAATGGGCTATCTGCATTAGGTGATGCACTCGCAGTGAGGCGCTTTCGAATTTCCTACAAAGCAGGGATTTCCCCTGGACATGTTAACCAGAGTGACATCATGGATATTCTTGTCAAGGTTGCACTGATGGAGTCTCGAGTTATTGTTTTGCATGCATATCCGGCAGTTGGACTTACTGCATTCTCCGTGGCACAAGATCTTGGAATGATGAATGAAGGCTATGTATGGATTGCTACAGATTGGCTTTCCTCAGCTTTGGATTCTGCTTCTTCTCTTCATTCAGGAACTATAACCGATACTTTGCAAGGGGTCCTTGTTTTGCGCCAACACACTCCTGATTCAGAAAGGAAGAGAGCCTTTTCAGCAAGATGGAACAAATTGACTGGCGGTTCTTTGGGGCTAAGCACCTATGGCCTCTATGCTTATGATACTGTCTGGTTACTTGCTCATGCTATTGATTCGTTTTTCAATCAGGGTGGGGTTATTTCATTTTCTAATGATTCCAAGTTGTATTCTCTACAAGCGAGTAACATTAACCTTGAAGCATTGGTCATTTTTGATGGAGGTCCTCTCCTTCTGAAGAATCTTCTGCAAAGTGATTTTGTTGGTTTGACAGGTCCTATCAAGTTTAGTCCTGATAAATCTATCATTTTTCCAGCATATGAAATAATTAACATAATTGGGACGGGACTGCACCGAGTTGGTTACTGGTCTAACTATTCTGGACTGTCAACTGTGGCTCCTGAGACACTATACTCACGGCCACCCAATCGCTCTAGTGCAAATCAACAACTATATAGTGTTCTTTGGCCAGGGGATTCTGTGAAAACCCCTCGTGGTTGGGTTTTTCCAAATAATGGGAAGCAACTTAGGATTGGCGTGCCCCGAAGGGTTGGATACCGAGAATTTGTGTCCCAGGAGCAAAGTACTAATACTTCCGAAGGATTCTGCATAGATGTATTCACCGCCGCAGTAAGCTTGCTGCCATATGCTGTTCCCTATCAGTTCATCCCATATGGAAATGGCCGCGAGAATCCAAGTTATGATGAGCTAGTGAATTTGATCACTACAGGAGTAAGTATGAAATTGATATATGGAACTCATGAAGTAACTTTTACGAGTTGTAGAATATATATTTTACTTAACGTCTCTAGTAGCTAACCATTATGCTTGCTTGTGATAGTTCTTTGATGGGGTGGTTGGTGACATTACAATTGTGAAAGGTCGGACAAAAATTGTGGACTTTACACAGCCGTATGCTGCATCCGGACTTCTGGTGGTGGCCCCGGTTAAGAAGGTGAACACAGGTGCTTGGGCTTTCCTGAGGCCGTTTTCTCATCGAATGTGGGCAGTTACTGCTGCCTTTTTTATTTTCATTGGGATAGTGGTGTGGATTTTGGAGCATCGGATTAATGATGAGTTCCGTGGACCGCCAAAGAAGCAGCTGATAACAATTATATGGTGAGCTTCAAATATGGAAATTCTGTAATGACAACTGGTGGTTTTGTTTCGGATCTACTTGTTTCAAATGAATCCGGAATATCTTGTTTTTCTATCCTGAATATTGAGATGAACTTTTCCAAAATACAAAGTAGTTGGACTCAAAATTATATAAAACTCTTTCTACAATGGGTAACATGGTAGAATTGAGAATGCTCACTGCAATTCTCTCTTCTCAGAAAAAAACCTTTTTCAGAGGCTGGAACTTTAGGTGCTCCTATTTAGAATTGGAAGCCTTTCCAATTTTTGTCATCAAGTTGGTTATGTTAGAAAGATAAATTCTTTTGTCAAGTTTCCAACAAAAAGCTTTTAGACCTCGTCTAGAGTAAATATTATTCTTGACCACTAATGCATCCAAGTGCTTATTGTTTCAAATGAAAATTGTAAATTCATCTTCATTTTCCTACTAAAAATTGGTCATTGAACAAAACTGCAGTTGGATAAGCTGAGGCTATTTCTTTTGCAAGTACCGAGGATTTTTACTATAGATTTTAAACTTTCCTTCATGGAAGTGTGGCGATCTATAAAACAAATGTGGAGACTGACTGCTTATGTATCAGCTCGCTTTAATTTAGTTTTCTTGATGACAATAATCACTTTGACATGGTTGTGATTGGTTGACTTGCAGGTTCAGTCTCTCAACTCTATTCTTTGCTCACAGTAAGTGTACCTACTTGTGTAGTAACTTTTGGATTCAAAATCATGGTGAGTTTATGATCATCAGATTTATATATTTTCTTTCTCCTCCAAATGCAGAAGAGAATACTGTGGGTACTCTTGGACGTCTAGTACTCATCATATGGCTCTTTGTGGTTCTGATAATCAACTCGAGCTACACTGCAAGTCTGACCTCTATTCTCACAGTACAAGAGCTTTATTCTCCTATCAAGGGAATCGAGACCTTGAAGAAGGGCGATGACCCTATTGGCTATCAAGTGGGCTCTTTTGCCAAACACTATCTGGTGGAGGGAATTGGTATAGCAGAGTCCAGGCTCAGGGCTCTCGGATCACCCGAAGAGTATGCCAAGGCACTCCAATGGGGTCCCAAAAAGGGAGGTGTTGCTGCAGTTGTTGATGAACGCCCCTATGTAGAGCTGTTCTTGGCAAGCCAGTGCAAGTTCAGGATTATTGGTCAAGAATTCACGAAAAGTGGCTGGGGCTTTGTGAGTGACATCTGTTAGATTGCTTGGTTAAAATTGCAGCAGTCCAGACAATTCTTGTTAATGGACAACTGGTAGACAGTCTGATGCATTTTTTTTTGTTCTTCTTACGTAGGCATTTCCACGGGATTCTCCATTGGCCATTGACTTGTCAACAGCAATTCTAACACTGTCTGAGAATGGAGATCTGCAGAGAATCCACGACAAGTGGTTGACAACAAAAGCTTGCAGCCCGGACAACACCGAGCTTGAGTCAGATCGCCTTCACCTAAGGAGCTTCGTGGGCCTTTTTGTTCTATGTGGGATAGCTTGCATAATTGCTCTCTTCATATACTTCTTGCAGATTGTTCACAAGTTCCGCCAAGCTGCTCCCTCAGACGAGTCTGTCTCAGACGGGACAGGTAGCTCACGTTCGAACAAGCTGCTGACATTACTGTCCTTAATTGATGAGAAGGAGGATCTATCGAAGAGGGGGAGGAAAAGAAGGAAGGTGGAGAGATCGTTGAGTGAAAACAACAGGGAAATTGACGTGGAAACGAATTCCAAGGTAAGGCATTCCCAAAGCTCTTCCGAGATAACCTCTTACTCGAGGGGTTGAACTCTAATGTAGAGTTATCGCCTCATTGTAGTTATTGTGGCTGTCATAATAAGAAGTATCTTATATGAACTAGTCAGGATTTATTCGCATTCTTAATGATGGGGAAGAAGTAATTACCTAGAAGTATTTTGACTTTAGTCCCGTATGAATTACTTTCATTTTGAGTGGTCTTGTGGTGGTGAAGTTGTTAAGACTTACACATGTGGCGATTGTATAGAACTAGGCAGAGTTTTCATGCATAGATATCGTGCCCGAGATGCGTCTGTCTGCTGTGGATAACTTCATAAGATAAAGTATAATGTCATCTTTTTAATCAAAATAATTTTCAATCCTGTTTGAATATCATGGAAATGATAAAACAATCATACTATCCCTCATCGTTGGAAAAAAGGAACACTCCAAATGTCATCTTACATCTTTTTGGGAATCTGGTCAGCGTGGGTGCACTGCACATTGCATTTCTCTTGGCCTTAACATTATGCCACCTATTTGAATTTATTTTTAGGCTCCTTGCCAAGGAAAGCATTCAGGTGGGCGTATAATTTCAAATCATGGGTTTGAATCTTGTTAAACAGTATACTGTGTGCGTATGTATTTACAGATCATAAAGTTATTATATTTTATATAAATAAATAAAATATTTACAATTAAAATCATAAAAAAATATTATAAAAAATTAAAAGAATTAAAAAAAGAGGTAAATTTGGAGGGGAAAACCATAAGTAAAGATAATAACCTATAAGAAAAGGAAGACAGAAAATAATAAAAAGGAATTTGAAATAATCATAATTGTGTGATTTTATTTTGTACAATCACAAAGCCTTATTTTCTTAATAACATAGCATAGACTAAAAGTAAAATACTTAAAATAAAAAATAAAGACGGATCAAAAGAATATAAAAAGAGAACAGATTTGAAAGTAAATTCAAATAAAAATAATAAATTACAAAAGGGTTAAAAAAGATAGAAAAAATAGAAGAATTTGAAATGAAAGTAATTGTGTAATTTCATATTATACAAGCCACTTGTTTTTATTTGTTTTGGAAAGAAGAGAAAATGAGGCTATTCAATACCGTACTTAGCTGGAATATAAAAATTAAATGTGAGAAAGAATGAAGGCCAGGGTTCTTTTCTTTTATTTATTTTTTTCAAGTTTTCAGATTTTAAGTTTATTGTCATATTACAAATAAAACGATCAATTATTATATTTCTTTTCAAATATAATTTTTCTTACTAATCATTTTACAAAAAAAAAAAAAATTATTGCAAATTAAGATGAACAAAATATTGATGACAAGCACAATAATAGTGCCATATTTTGGAAGACTAATGTGTAAGATATTTACTTTTTACATGATAGTTTTGTTTTTTCTGCTGTGGTAAAATTAGTTGAGATGACATTTAAATTATAGTTTAAATGATGTTTCTCTCATTTTTAGTTGTTGAATATTTTGTTTTTTGTGTACTAATGTGATTACATATTTCTTTTCAAATCATACTCGCTTTCAATGATTCACAATCCAACTTGGATAATATCGAGTTGGTGATTTGAAAATATGTTGCACAATTCCACTTCGACGTATTCAATTGAGTAGCGCGACATTTTCCATTTCAACCACAGAAAGGAAAGTTAATGCGCATGCAAGAAAATAAAATCAGTGAAAAAAACTAATAGAATATTAAAGATTATCTAATAAACAATGTTGTGGCATTCATGATACAACTGGACAAACGAGCATGCAGAGAGAACTTGGAAAGTCCGATCGAACAAGAATAATATTATGATGAACATGTAACACGACTTAAAAGCATTCATTCAAGTATAATACACGTACATGGACATACCCAGGTGCGATTCGCTACAACAATTTTACAGTACAAAGTGTAGGTTAAAATCTAGTACTTTTAAAGTACTTGTTAAATACGCCTTCTTCTGCACAATGCCTAACAACTACATGGTAAACCTCGATTAAGAGTTTAGGAAATCGGGTCGAGAAATAAGAATCAAACCCTTCAGGAACCGGCCCCAGTATGTGTCGGATTTCTTTTGGAAGTTCTCTGTAGTGGTTCAATTTGTTCCGTATGACACGCAACAAGTCACGCACGCTGTCAAACCTGTAGCGCCTGTAGCGGCCAATGTCGCTGACGAAGGCATTGTCCATCTTTTCATCCCATTTACCACCCAAAGCAACTTTTCCTATACTTTCCAGTGCCTCTAGCAGATGAGGTGCATCTTCCCTGTCCTCCAGTTCGACTCTATCACTGACATCTCGAAGGAATGAGAGCCGCATCTCAGAACTCCAGAACAAAGGGTGATGCATTACTTCTGTGGCCTTTGGCCTAGGACAGTCAAATAAAAGTACTGGTGAAATGGGGGGACCGAGATAATAGTATCGTTTTTACTTGATAGCGATGTACGCATCTTTAAACCGAACGTAAGCATTTTAAAGCACTACCTCATGTCCGGGTTTGGGTCCAGAAGTTGAGAGACGAGATCTGTAGCTTCTGGGATGCTGTCTAATAGGAACAGGTCTTTCCGATCGTTGACTATGTTAAAGTCACGTTCAAGATTTTCCCCAAAAGGGTGTTTGCCCCCAGTCATGCAGAAAAAGAGAATACAGCCCAAACTAAATATATCTACGGCACGAGTCTGCCGTTGAAGGCGTAATTGTTCTGGGGCTTGCCAACCTGAACTACCAAATCCTATTCAACATAAAGGAATGCAAAAATGATATATGTCATCCATAGATTCATGAATTGGAACTATTGGGAATTATGTAATGATGTATAGTACTCAGTCCTTACCAGTCGCATTCTTGGTTAAAGATGACATGTCTCCCTCTAAAAGCTTGCTGATACCCATATCTGAAATTTTTGCAGATATTGATCTGTCTTTAATTACAAGAACATTTTGAGGCTTCAAGTCCCGATGTATGATTCCCAGTTCATGCAAATGGGCAAGTCCACATACAGTGTCCCTGCAATTGATAAAATACTATAAGATATTTGAATTCCTGTGAACATTACATCACGGTTAGCGAAGATATATGATGAAAACAAACTGGCAGACTGCATATGGATGCACTTTTTACTCAAGGAGGTATTTGTTTCCATAAAAGCTCAACCATGGCTGATATGGATTTATGAAACCTAGCAACTTAGGACCATCCTTTGTGACTTAGAAGCCCCATTAGGCGCCACAGTGCCCTGCTCATAAGAAAAATGAACCTGAACAATCATGGACTAAATTAAGGAGAACATCAAAGCCGATATATGCATAACTAACATAAAGGCTTCCTTTATATCTCATTGAATAATGCAATTGTAAAATATATAGTTCATTGCCTGCTTCCATTTGAATTGAATCCAAGAATGGTCACATGATGCATATGTTTAAGAGTCAGTCACAATCTTCTTTACTCGTTCAAAAGCAATTAGAAATTTAATTGATTAAGAAGCAACCGCAGTACCAGAAATGGTTTTGTGTATCACGCAGAATACTTCAAAATCTATAAAGATATCTGGTAGATAGAAAACAGCTTGGAATAAGCCATATAAGAACCTTTCTCAAGGAATGCTTACTAATTGAAGTTAGCCAAACTTCAGTATACCTCATCAGTTTTAACAACCATGCAGATGGATAGCCATTAGCCTTCCACAATTTAAGCTCCTTGTTACTTCCAAGGATCTGAGGCAACTGCAAATTACAATTAATAACATTGGAAGATTCATGGTCCTGGTCCATGGTACTTATTTGATTCTGAGTTATGCAGACTGAGATCAACTCGTGCAAATTACATGTACAGCGCTCCAGACAGATATAGACAAAATCCTGGTCGTATTCAACTCCATGCCATCTGACAATGTTCGGATGCTGATCAGACGCAATAAGATTCTGGATCTCTTTCACAGCCACATTATGATGTGTGCGGACAAGACGTTTGACAGCCACGGAACGGCCATCATAATTTCCTTCAAGTATAATGGTTCCATTGCTTCCCTTTGCGATTTCTTTATAAGTTACAATCAATTTACCAATCCTACGTCCATCGGCACAAGTGCCATTATTATCAGAAGAGTTCAGAGGAAACAACCTGTCAGTCGTTCCAGTATCCTTGATTTCCTCTGAAATACCAGTTTGGGAACCATTTTCATGCCTTTTCCCAACAATGATACCATGTTTTTTGACTACAGATTTCCGACCTTTCCTCTTTTTGGGAGTTGCATCTTGCAATTTGAGGTCTTCAGATATCTTGTGTAACTTACCCTGTCTCCTGATAACCGCACCTCTAACAAAGAAAAAGAAAACCATGGCTATTGGCACCAAGGCAGAATATAGCGTATATGGCCAGAAATGAGAATCTGTGAAAGTATCAGATTCTACATGCTTATTAATTTGAGGAGCACTGTCACCAGGAAGACTCCTGATTATAAATTTGTCATAGTCAGATGACGGAAGTGCATGCATAACTTCATTCTCATTTTCATAATGAGGAGCTAATACTTTGTCCAGGGACGCTATAGCATGTTGATCAGGAAAGGGCAAAGATGGAGTCGGCTCAACAGCACGTTGATCAGGAGCAGGCAAAGAGAGAACTTTACCTTCTGGAAGATCATCCTGTAGCCTGTTTGCTATAAAAAGAGGCTCTAGAGAGCTACGATCACGGATGCGGTAGACCACTGGCCTTGGTTCACAGTGCATTGGCGGCTTTATATCAAGCCCTTGGCCTGGTCTGAACTTGTTATTATGTGGGAATCCACCCAAAATTTTGTCAATTCCTTCACATTGAAAAGAAGCTTCAATATCAGCAAACATTAAATACCATAAGACTTTTCCTGTCTTCAAGGAGGTATACTTAATAGCATAATCAGTTCTTGTAACATAGAGTGGCTTCTCAATTGCCTCTGTATCCAGTGGACTAGCAGGTAGCCATTCTTCAATGTCAGTTGTAGTTAAACTAGAAGTTTCATCACTGCCATGCTTCTCAACTGAGGGAAGATTATCGGATCTAAAAGTACGAACAACCTTTCCAGTTTTAGCATCAACAAGGTACACAGCAGTTTTTTTCGATCCTAACATAACCCCTCCACCAGCTGATACAAATGGGGTACGTTTTACAAATTCATCAGCACTGACCGGGAGCTTCTGCGATGAAGAAGGTGATATTCTGGATTCAGAGAATGGGTGAAGCAATAGACTCAGGAAAGACACTGAAAGCATGTTAAAACTGGCTCTGATCATTTTTTTTTTTTTTTTTGCATCTTATTGTATTTGCATTACTAAAAGTATCCAAAATCTACAGTAATACTATAGTATATTAATCACAAAACAAACCATGTTATGGAGAAATAAATAAGACAGCTGTCTGAAGGGCATTAAAGCCCCTTCAGATAAGTAATATAAAAGCATATCTGATCAGTGAACATACCACTTTTTTTAGGCCAGTTGTATGCAGGTAGAGTTCCCAGTCTTCTCCACAATCTATATAAAAATCATCACCATCAGTGGAGGCATTGAGCTTTTCACCTTCATGATTAGGGATTTGTTGATATGAGGAATAAATTGATTGACCAGATGAAAATGACCAGAGAATTTTTCCTGAACCAATCTCCACTAAATACACTGTGCCATCTGGAGCAGCTACTATTGCTGTATCATGTTTGCTGATATTTAACCACCAATAAAGTAGCAGATAGCAGAATGACGTTTAGTATGTGTAAATGAAGAGAATGACATAATACAAAGGAATATTGATTTTAATAATACATTTAGGATTTGAATGAACTAGTTTTGTGCAATAGAGGTTAAAGTTGCAACCACAAAAGCAAATAATTTAATCTATGGGCACTCCAAAAGACAATCCTTCTCCCCTACCCCACCTCACCCACACAATCCCCTTACTCAGGCCCCTAAACAGGAGCAATATTGGAGACAGATGGACAAAACACTAGTGAAATAATTTGCATCCATTTTTCCTGTATCTCTCAAGCTACTGAGTTTTGTTAACTTTTCAGGATTTAGCAGTTTCCTCGTCACTCATCTGTAGGCAATGGCCAACTGGTAAAGAAAATGGTAAGTTGGCTTTCCTTTCCTGGCTGCTCATTCTAAGTTCACGCAAAGTAAAACCAAGAAATCCTAATGGCTCATTCAATCACATTCTTAGTTTTCAGGTACAAGATAGCAATTTCTTCACTGCTCAAGCAAGACTAAATTCTCAATCTATGAAAGGAAAAATCACCAGCACACCAGATTCATATCACCACCTGACCAGTATTGTGTAAGTGCCAATAACTTGCAGCATTAAACAATAATATTGAGCAAACTCTTGTTCCATTCCACGCACAAAGTGCTTCTCGTCAAGAAGCAATCAATCCAGCAAAAAGAAGGCAGCCTTTTCTCATTTTCATGATTCTTTTTACCCTACGATATATCTTCCACCGAAATATATAGAACGTGATCCCATTTTGAGATAACAATTTCTACAAATGTGCAAGCATGTTTCATTTCTTAAGCAATAAATGCGAACAACTCTTTTGAGACCTACAGAGAGCCAACAATTCACAAAATAGCTTCTAGGCAAGAGGCGAACTAGCAAAAAGAAGTAAATCCCTTTTTTGTCAATTTACATTTATTTTTTCCAAAATTGAAACTTTCGTTATCGTGTTAACAAATGCAGCACAGTTTCATCGAAACACACAAATAATTGATTCCAAACCTCTTCAAACCCTCCAAAATCCAACCAGTCAACCAATCAAAGCAACGCGCACACATAAACGCTAATAAACAAATATTTACTTACGACGTCAACGCCAACGGCGAATTTTCGGAATCCTGATCGGGCTCGGAGCTGTTGGAGCTTGACGTGGCCCCAGACACCACAACTAAAATCAAGATTATGAAAAACAGAAGAAGAATGAATAATCCTCTCATTTCTTGATGATCAATCGATCTCAACGAATAGTCATGAATTTTTGAAAGAGTACTGCATTATATTTTTCCCCAGGGTATTCGATTTATACGGAGGAAGACAATCGAGCTAAATCTCGGCGTTTTGCAGAGTTTTAGAAATTGTCCAACTCTGGCTGCTACGAAGTCAGGGTTGTCTAAGGATGTGTTTGGCACAACACGTAAATGAGCCTTCCACTGCGTTGAGTTGAAAGTGTGTGTTTCGTATAATTTTTTTTTAAATATAAGTATATTTTTGTAAAGTAAAAAGAAAATAAATTAAAACAAAAATTGAAAAATCGAAATAAAAACACAATGACTTAAAGTTGTTGGAATAAAGTGAAAAAACATGAAAGTCTGGGAAAATAGTAAAAAGAGAAAAATGAACAAATTATGATATAATAAAATAAAGTAAATGATGGAGAATAATAATAATAATGATTATAATAAACAGCGAAAGTTTGAAAAGAAAAGTAAAAAATAGAAACAGAAATAATATTAAACAGATGTTCAGAGCGTGGGAGTCATTCCACTTTGAGAAAAAAAAAAAAAGCAATTGCTCTGATATTCATATACTAATTATAATAAACATATAGTTGATGTATATGTGTGACAATATAAATAAATAATATTTTATATCATTTACGTAATAAATGTTAAATGAAAAAAATAGAATATACTAAAATTGAAAGAAAGAATATAATAAATTAAAACTAAAAAACAATCAATGCTAGTTTATATAAATAAAATAATAAAATTTTTAAACATGAATAATATCATTCATAAAATTTATGGTATGATTAAAGGAAGAAAGAGATTTTAAAAAAATAAAAAATAGAATATATTAAAATTCAATTAAATAAACAAATATTTAGGAAATATAGTGAAAAGAAAACACCTTCTCATATATATATGTGCACATAAGTACATTTGGAAGTATAAATATAAAATATAAGCTTAAAAAATTCAATCGTTTTCCCATCAATATATATGTAAATAGACTTATTAATTAGGGGTTTGTTTATTTTAGTGTAAATTTGTAATTTTGTATAAGAAAAAATGATTGTGTTATAAGCATATACTATTATGCTTCAAATAAAATATTAACAATAAATAAATCTAAAATGTGAACTTCTTTTTATTATTATTTATTATCAAGTATGATCATATTAGGCATTTGTCAAATTCAAATAGCCTTTTTTTACTTGTACTTTTTTGACATACGTATAAATATATAGATAGAATGACGTGTTTAATTATTTTCATTATTTTAGTATTTTAGAAATAATTTCGACCATGTCTACCCATTGAAACATCAATTATTTTTTATGTTATTATAAAAAGTGTAATTTGTATAGTAATAAATTTTAAATAATTGTAATTCTTTCGTACAAATCATTTATGTCATAAAATTAGATGAAATTAGAAAGATATCAATGTACATCTATGTGAAAATTAGAAATTTACTATTGAATTCCCATCAATGTATATACATAGACCTATCAATTAAGACTTTTTATTTTATTATAAATTCATAATTTTGTATAGTAATAAAAATTGAGATATGAAAGCATACAATCATATTTAAAATATAATATTAAAAATTACTAAATTTGAAACTAAACCTATTTTTATTTTATATTATTAAGTATAATTAATTTATGCATCAATGAAATTCAAAAGATTTTTTAATTTATACTTTTAACACATGTATAAATATATAGATCGATTGGCTGAACTATTTAATAATTTTTTAAAACTATTTTAGTATTTTATTTATGATCCATATATTATTATTATGACAAAAAAGTTTTTTAGTTGTACAATATGAAATTAGAGAATTACCCTTATATAGAATTCTTTTATTTTTCTATTATTTTATTATTATTATTATTATTATTTATTATTCTCATAAATTTTCTCTCTTTTAATATTCTTTTAATCTTTCTTTATTGTTTTATTTTAAATATTTTTACACAATTAAAATCACGCAATTGTTTTTATTTTCAATTCTTTTATTTTTATATTCTCTTTCTCACTTAAAAATTTCCTCTTGGTCTTTCTTTATTTCCTTATTTTAAATATTCTTTATAATTTTATTTTCCTTATTTTAACGACTTTCGCACTCCAAATGTTACAAATTTAAATAATGTCAAAACCTTCATAAGTTCAATTATTTTTTAATTTTTGTTATAAATTTGTAATCTTGAATAATATTATATTTTGATTGATCATAATAATATTCCACAAAATCCCATATATTCCATATAAGATATGGCTAGAAAGATTTCAATGTCTACTTCTATAAAAACTGATCTCATTTAGTAATTCAAAAAATATATGAAAAAGAAGAAAAGAATAAAGAATTGTGTATACACTGATATGATGTTAAACATAACAAAATCTCATTTATGCCCTGTACTTATACATCTTTATATTTTTAGTTAGGAAAAATTCGATAGTTCAAAAATTATAAGAAATCAAGCAAAGAGCTCATTTTTTTTAAAAATAATAAATCTTAATAAATAATAATAAAATAAAAAGAGTTAAGAAGATAAAAGACAGATTAACTCATATGAAACAAAGAAGAAAAGAAAGCCACTGATCAAATTTCTCCTTAATTCTCGTATCAGAGTGTTCCTAATGCACTGAACAACCGAACTTCTTGTTCTAATATTTCCACAATTCGTTCTTTTGAGTTTTGCCCTTTTACAGGGACCTTCAACTTACATTGAAAAATTAATTATGTAACTATCTCTTCGTTATATACCTCCCCATTATGGTCACATTTCCCCATCAACCAATGACAGTCCCTACCAACGCTCTTACCAACATGATTCCCACAATGGCTTCTTGTAATTAACTCCAAAGCCAGGGCCAAATATCTAACCTCCATTGTCCAATTTAGTTAACAGCAACAAATTCCTTGAACTGGCCTTACACTTCTCTTTAAAACTCTCTACCTTTAACTATTATGGGAAAGTTGCCATAATATGATTCTCATACATCAAATTTTCTTCATTCCCACATGCAATCAAATGACTGATATTCACATTTCTATGTTGAAATAATCACTTTTTGTATCATTTTTGTGGATTATTTTGGGGGGAAAACATGGCTGGTGGAGGAGGCGGCGGCAGAGGAAAATCAAGGGAGCTCGACAGAACTCCCACTTGGGCTGTTGCATTGGTCACTGTAGTCATAATCATTCTCTCTATCATATTGGAAAAAGTTCTTCATAAAGTGACAGAGGTATTTGCATATCGATCCTTTCCTCCTCGTTTTCCTCTGTTTTCAGAAAAATGTGGCAATCTTGAGTCTCGATGAGATTTTTCCAATTGAAGATTTTTATTTTATTAAGGTATTTACGGGATTCTGACGGTTGTCTGTGATAAAATTCGTGTGGTTTGATGGCTAAAAGAAATCTTAGTCTTAACTGTTCCACACTAGAAAATGCTGCGCAGAAAGAAAATGTAGATTTGTTTCCTGTGTTCACAAATTTTAGGCTGTTTTGTAATGACATTCGGCCATTAGGCCTTAGATGTCTCCATTTCCGTCCATTCCTGGTTTCTATATAGTGTGATCAATATGCAGATTACGAATTAATGATCTGTTCTTGTCTTCATTCCCTATTATCATGATGTAAATTACCTCTGACTTTGTAATTGTAGACTTTTCATAAGAGAAAAAAGATGGCGTTGGTTGAAGCCGTTGAGAAAATCAAATCAGGTATTTTCTGCGCCCATCGTCAAGTTTGGACAACCAGCAAGGGAACCATTCCATTCGTTTTTGTTTTTCCAACTCTGAGTTGCTGACTACATCTTTTTGATGTACTCGTCCAGAGCTTATGATTCTGGGATTCATTTCGCTGCTTCTGACATTTGGGCAGAGCCACATTGCTAACATCTGCCTTCCTGTACAACTCGTGAACAATATGTGGCCGTGTGAAGTTGAACATACAGCAGGGAAGGTGACGGGCGTAGATAAACAGCATAATCGGAGGCTGCTGTCGCAAGAACACAGAATTTTGGCAGGTTCCAGCTCAAAAGGGTGTCCTCTGGTACGAATGCCTTGAATTCATTAACAAGTTCGTTCCGTATGTTGTTTGCTTGTGCTGCAAAAACAAAGTTAGTCTGAGAGGCATTTGCTTGTTTGTTGTGGAGTATGCATTTTGAACACTTTACAGCTTTTACCACACCTTTTGCTTATTTCTTTCCTTCCCTTTCTCCCTGTATGTGTGTGTGCAAGTCATAAAAGAGTTTGCAGAGTATTATTGAATAACCGAGCTTTATTGAAAATTGATCAGACAAGTATGCTTTCAATGTTGTAGGGGGAAGTGTCTCTTATATCTCAAAATGGGCTTCATCAGCTCCACGTCTTTATATTCTTTTTGGCAGTGTTCCATGTCTTCTACAGTTCCATGACAATGATGCTAGGGAGGTTGAAGGTATTGTCCCTAAAGGCTTTACCAAATATCTCCTTGTGCCTGCTCCTCTAGTTAACCTTAATGGTCATCGTTATTCATAATGTTGTGTTTTCTCTTGTGACATCGTTGAGCAGATTCGTGGATGGAAAGAATGGGAGACGCAGATTCAAGAAGAAGCTGCTGCATCTAATGGTATTGTTTTTCCACAAT
This sequence comes from Avicennia marina, assembly GCA_019155195.1. Taxonomy (NCBI): domain Eukaryota; kingdom Viridiplantae; phylum Streptophyta; class Magnoliopsida; order Lamiales; family Acanthaceae; genus Avicennia; species Avicennia marina. The sequence continues at coordinate 17,033,713 of CM032755.1, forward strand.
TTCAATTATGTTTCACAATCATTCAAAGATAAATAACCACCCTTGACCTACGTGGCATTTCCTATGCAGATCCCTCCAGATTCCGGCTTACGCATGAGACATCGTTTGTGAAAAGCCACACAAATTCATGGATGCAAAACCCCATCTTCTTCTATCTTGTAAGACACATAACTAGGATTGGTAGTATGTCTTTTAACTCACGAGTTAAAGTACAGTTCGTGATCCCTTTTTCCATAGCGTTATCATACTTTTTGTGTGAGCTTATGAAGATCTACTTTATCATCTAGAAAGTTTTAAAACATCTTTGTCTTGAGGAATTACAAAACGCGACTATTTTAGGCCTGTTTCTTCCGGCACATGTTGTATTCGGTTCAGAAAGCTGACTACTTGACTCTGCGCCATGGATTTGTCTCGGTGAGTTCTTCTTTTATGTAAATTTTGAAGAAGCGTATAAAAGATCTTTCAATGTCACGGCATTACATTTTGATCAACATCTGATAGGTCCATTTGTCACCCGGAACTAAGTTCAACTTTCAGAAGTACATTAAAAGGTCGTTGGAAGACGACTTCAAAGTGGTCGTAGGAATACCGTATGACATCCAGTCCTTTCGATAATGGTTACTTTTTCTAAATAAATTGGCATATCTGAGTTCTGTTTTTATCTTCTGCCTGACAATAAGTAATGTCTTGGTGCTCCTATCAGTCATTTTCTATGGATGATCACAGTGATCTATCAGCTTCTGAACCTTAAAGGCGAGTTTTTGTTTTCTCTCTTTCAGCTGAAAGCTAGGAAATAGATCTTCAAAAGTGATTAAAATTAAACAAGAAATAACTTCAAACTATTCCCTTAATATACATCGATCCACATTGTTTGATTTCAGGAGGGTTGATCATGTTTTGGCTGTCGATCATGCCCGTGGTGGTAAGGCTTGCATTTCTAAAACTATTCCCATAGAGTTCACGCTATGAACTGTATTCTGAAATGAAACACTAACCACTCGATTGGTTTTCTGAAGTTAATCTTATCAGTTGGTACGAAACTCCAGTCCATCATAACACGGATGGCTATCGAAATCCAAGAAAAACATGCGGTGGTTCAAGGCATTCCTCTCGTGCAAGTCTCTGATAGGCATTTTTGGTTTAGCAAACCCACGTTAGTGCTTTCACTCATCCATCTAGCCCTCTTTCAGGTATATTTGCTACCTCCATTTCTGTTAGTTTTCCCTGCTATCTTTAGACCATGCTTATCAAGTTTCTATGTGTTTCTTGTTATAAAACTCCAGAACTCGTTTGAGATCACACACTTCATGTGGATATGGGTATAAACCTGTTACTCTCTTCACTTTCCCTTGTATTATTTATGTATAATCTATCCCAATGGATGAATTAATGTACTGTGTTGCAGTATGAATTTGGGCTGCATTCTTGCTTCCATAAAAATTTCTCTCTTGCTATTGTCAGAGTCGGCATTGGGTAAGTCTTTAATGTGTTTTGATTGGTCAAAGTCCGTCCACAGCCGCTAAACAAAACACCAAAGGGGTGGACTGACGAGTCAATTAAATCTTCCATTGCAGGATAGTACTACAATTTGTGTGCAGCTACATTACACTTCCGCTGTACGCACTTGTTACACAGGTAACGGTTCGTTCTTCTGCAGTTGTGTTTGTCTGAGCAAGAATTGAGGCATTTCCCACGTAAAAGATTCACCAATATTCTTGTGATAATTTTGAGAAATCTTGGTCTTAGTAGTGGATGTTCTCTGGTTTTGTGCCAAAAAATGAAAATAAAAAATAAAAACAGATGGGATCACACATGAAGAAGTCCATATTTGATGAGCAAACGTCCAAAGCCTTGATGAGCTGGCATCACAAGATAAAGCACAAAGGAGGCGGCGGCAGCGGTGGCGGCGTTCAACCACCACCGCGTAAAAAGAAGCTAGGAGGGAGCCCTGAGGGAGGCTCACCAGACGATTCTCCGCATTCAAGCACTAGAGGCGCTCCTAATTCAGGCCTCGAGATGACTGATAAACAGTCCACCAGGGAGACAGCCAACATCACAGCCCAAGTAGATATCTCAGGAGATGGACGAGTTAATGACTTGCTAACAGGGCCCTGATTCAAAAGGCTGATTGCAAAAATGGTGGCTGTTACATATATATATATATATATATATATATATATTTATTTATTCATTTATTTATTTATTTATTTCCAAGACTAAGTTGCACAGAAACTTAACAGGCTGGGAAAAGGGCATTACGACTTTCGGTCGGTATGATTTTAGGTCTTGAGGACAGACAGGCTCGTCTGTTAGGGTTCTTTCTTAGAGATGTACTTGTGCATACAACATGACACTTAAGACTCTGGCATAGTTTCTTTCTAGGTGTGTACACCGGAACATGTGTTGAATTTTTGAGATTTCTCTTTAAAACTTTTCTACTTTCCCGTGTCATCATCCTCCACCCCACAACTCCATTCCGGTCGCTCGGCAATCTTCGCCCTTGGATCACGGAGATGATCCATCGGTCTTGGATGGAATCATGGCATGGCTCCATTAAAATAGATCCATTCAAGAACCACACTCCCAAGTCCCACCTCTTCCGCAAATAGTATTGGAGAAATGTGCACCAATGCGAGAGCCAACCATAGAATGGTTTTAAGATTTTTCTTTTCTGATGAATGGAACCATTGTGTCTCCCCAACAAATTACACCATCCAATAATTATATACCTTTCGTTAGAGCACATTTGAGGCTGCAAATAATAAGGAAACATACCATATGTTTTATTACACGGTATTGGGTTGAAATTTGATCAAACATGCATGCATAACTTCATTTCATTTTGACAAGCATCGTTCTTATTATTATTATTGTTATGTATCGGTCTAAACAATGTTTTGTACTCAAGTGTGACATGGTTTAACTTTCAACTCACACGATAAACTTCTATCGATAAAATTCATACATTCTTTTAGGAATTCAAATCACCTATTCCATTTTTGTGTTTCATTTCCTTGTTCCACAAATATATTTATGCCATGTGTCCCCCCCCCCCCCCCCCCCTGTAGATGGTCAAATTTTACTTCCAATAAAGGGTGACACATGGCAAATTTTGTATTAAATAGAAATTAAAAAATTATTATTTATATTTTATAAATCAAATTAATTATAATTTCTAAAATTAAATAATAAAATAAATTAATATTTTACTACAAATATAGCCAACCAACTAAATTTTGACAAATGTTAACATTGACCAATTAAATTCTAACAAGTGTCAAATGCGGCCAATCAAATCATGCCATATTTTGAGTCTTATCAATTTTGCAACCAAATCAAATCTTCTTTAAGTTGTGAAAACAAAATATTGATGAGTTAACAATTAAATTATAATTATTAATATCAAATTAAATATTCTTAACCAATCAGACGTTGCCACATTATCAAACATGTATGATAGTAAGATTTTTTTCATCCTTGAAAATAGAGGTGATTTTTACTAACTAAAGGACATCAAGGGAGGAGTAATCTTGAAGAAGTCAAGTTCTATTTCCAAGTGCAAAGCTGCAACTTTCAACATGTTCTTTATAAAAATTCATCAAACTTTAGCATTTGATTCACATTAAAAATGTTAAATTAGTTAATTAACATTATTTAAAATTTCAACTAATATTAAAAAAAATCAAAACTTAGAAATTTTTTGAATTCAGTTATGTTCTTTAAATAATATTTAAGGTATCCTTGTAATGTTCAAAGTATTTTTTCAATGAATTTATTAAATTTTGATGTTTGATCCAGAAAAGTATTGTCAAACCAAAAAGTTAACAATTTTTGTAAGTCCAGTGAATTTTAAAAAAAATTAAATTTACAAACGCTTCAACAAATTGTAAGAATATTCAAGTTTTTTAAATTGAAAGAAGAATTAAAAGATCAAATTAGAGAATAAAACTCATAGAAATTTATTTAATTTAAATTGTAAACAAAATTATACAAATTTTTTATTAATAGAAATTCAATTATAAGAATTCTATCAACTCCTCCTAAAAGGGTTAACTTGAATCCTCAAGGTTTTTTTACTTCCAACCCCAGATTGTTTTGTATGAATAGTAAATGTTTGTTACTAACTTGGTTACGTTAGTTTCGATTGAAAGTCATGCATCTAAATTGAACATGAATTGCTGAATTCTATGACATGAAACTTTTATCATTTTCATGGGCATTATCATGTCTCTGCACTTCGTTATTTTTCTTTCGAGAAATTAATTCATAGACACAAATAAATTGTAGGGTTTCGCATTTACTACTCATTTGCAATGCCTTTTTTCCAAAAAAGAAAACAGCAAAAATACTAATAAGAAAGTTATGGTTTATTATTTAATAATTATACTATTCTGCTTTTTTAAAAACTGATAACTTTACTAACATGATTTTACTTTGGTTTGATATTCGCGTGTTAAGATGTATTTATTTTATAAATGTAAATATTCATCAACCAATGCTATGTTAGCTAACCCAATATTCGTACTTCCACAAATAATGCCATTTAAAATCTATTTTCTTTTTCTTTCAACTCATTTTTATATTCATTAATATTCTCTAATATTATTTAATTTTGAATAATATTGTTTTTATTATTTAAATATTAAAAGTTTATAATATATTATAATTAACAAAAAAATATAAAATTTATAAATAATTTACACATGTAAAGTTTATTTTTAATTATCTATTTTTTAAAATTTTGTACTGGTTAAGGTTAAAGTTAAACTTAAAAATTTCTTATATCTCATTTCAAAAGACTTAGGCAACATTTGTTTTATTTTCTGAGTGTGTATTTTCAAGTGTTTTTTTTTTTCAAAAATTATGTAAATGTAAAAGAGATAAATAAATAAATTTTAAAAAATATAATAATATAATATAGTGTGTATTTTTTGATATAAAAAATGAAAACAAACATTAATTATAGTCATTGTGAACATTTGGATTGAATAATTTTATTCCAAACCAATGATTATGAATGTGAATCCAATTTCAAAGGGCGAATAAACGTTGTAAGAACATCGGTTTTGGGCTTATTTCTTCGATAATAATCGTAAGTTAATAAAACGAAAAGAAGAATACTAAAAAATTTGACTGGAAAATTGAATACCTACTCCCTTTGAAAAATCGGGTTTCATATCCCCTAACCTAGATGCGATTTCTGATGTATAGCAACGTCAGTCTGCAACCCTCAAAACCCCGCCGGAACATGCGCCATATCCATATCTCGGTTTTGCAGTAGAACTGACCTTCTGCAGACTATACAGTATAGAGAGCAGAAGGGTTGCTGATTGAAAATGGAAACCTCTCTTAGGTATAGCGGAGATTCCAAGTCTCTCAGAATCCACGCCAAGGAAAAAATCCCGGTCTCGGCTAATACTTTATGCCTAGTAAGCCTCCGTTTATCTCTTATTTACTGCGTCTTTATAGTTGTGGATTTGATTAATTCATCAGTTAGACCATATTTGAGAAAATAGACGTGCTATTATTAAATTACTTATTTGGGTATGATTTTAACGTTCTTCTGCTCTGGGGGATGGGGATTTGATTATTCAAGATGTTGTCAGTAATGTTGTAAGAATTTGGGTTCTTAAATTCGACACAGATGTGTAAGGGATTGTGGTTTGGGCGTCGAGTGATTTTGTGAAAAACCAAAGGAGCGTATGAATGTGAAATTTGTGGAGTTAGCGAAAATCAATGTAGTGGACGCCAGGAATCTGCTTTTTGCTTGTTAAATTGGGACGTCTTATTCTGATATTTGGTGCGGTTTCAACTCGTGTATAAAGATGCTATTTCTCGGTTATGGCATGGAAGTGTTTCTGTCTCTTTGAATCTTGTTGATGAGTTTCTCTAGTGCGTAAGTGTGCCCGTCTTTTCCGATTAGATTATTCTAATCTTCGCTTATTGACATGAACATTCAATTTTTGTTTTTGACATAAATTGGCAGCTTAATGGAGAGCTGGACACTCGTATTGGAGCTCCTACTTGCCTAAATGCAATGATAAGATACTTTCATCCTGATGTATGTGATCCTATTTTCCTATTAATCATATTAATTTCATGTATGTCCTTCGATGATCCTATCCCATAATAGATAACGAAGCCTAAGAGTACAAGAATGAATAGATTCTATGGAAATCTTATTTGATAGTTTTCATGTTAAATGTTTGAGTAATGAGCACCGAGGAGGAACCTCATGTATGAGCGTGAACTCCATAGTAAGAACTAACTGAAGTAGAATTATCAATTATGAGGTAAGTATTCCTTAGTAAGTACGTATATGCTAAAAAAAGTGATTAATGAACCCTAAGGAAGTGCCTCACCTACTGATCTTTAGTGCATGTTAGGAACTAAAAAACAGAAGAAGAATTATTAGGAAAATATTCCTCACTGTGTCTGTACAAAGAGAGTACACAAACTCCACTTCAAAATCTATACTACCGTTTGCTTTCCTTAAAAACCTCAAATATCCCTCTCCTTCCATGATGTCCAAAGGAAACAACAATGCTTCTGTTCCAGATCCCTTCATCTTTAAACTGTCCTGTGTATAAGCTTCAATGGGACAACAAAAACTTTGACTTGTGTCCTGACCATGTAGACATCAGCGAACCTTGGTTTGGGAATTCAATACCATAGGCATGGGAAGGTACACTATAACTTACGTGGAAAGAAGTCTTTCAAAGTTACTGCTGATGGATTGCTAAACTTTACTGTCAAGGGTCGATCTGAGATTGATGAGGAATTTAGAGAGGTTAGTTTTTCTTTCATTCGTATTGCTTTGATTATTTTATGACCTCTAAATCTGTAGAGTAGTCTTTCTTCTCCGTTAGTGTTACTGTTGTTTTACTTTTGTGTCTTTAGGCATTGCCTGATTTTTTTTTCTTCTGTTGTAGAAATTTTCTCATAATTCTAAGTGAACATGATCACATGTTCACAATGTCAAACAGGTACGCTATGCTGGGGCAGCTGAATTTGTTTGGAATATCTTCAATGTTAAAAAGGACCAGGATCTACGGCTCAAATTTGGATACAATGTTCTTGACAAGGTTTGTTTACTTGGGAAGCTTATCCTCTGTCCATTTTGACTTTCCTTTCTTCAAGCGAATTTAATGAACCTAAATCTCAATTTATAGAAAGAAAGTCTCGCATGTGAGAGGGAAAAAAGTTGGATGTTCGGGAGGTTCTTTCGTTTGCTTCCATATCCATTCTTATCCAACTTGAATGACATCCAATATGTGGCAAATAAGACATCTTAGTTAGGTGATTCGGCATGATCATGTGCATCCACACAAATAAGATGGGAAAGTGTGGAGCACTTTGGCTGCTTTCAATGAACCATTAGGATTGAAGAGCAAAATGTACTATTTGACATTTTCTTGGAAAAGTAAGGAATTTTTGTTAGTTGTACAAAGATATCTGAGGAATTTAATTACTAAATGAATATTGGAACACTTTTTCTCAACGAGAACTTCATGTACAATTTTACATATGAAGGCAAAATATTGACGAAGGCCATTGTATCTGTGGATTCCAAATTGACACGGGCTTTTAGGTCCAAAACAAAATCATGGGCCTGAAATATCTTTCCAATTTGATAATATCTCGAGTTGTACATTAGGATGTAAAAAGTTGTTTTGGAACATCCAATAAAGGAAACAAAAGCATTGAAACATAGACAGATGTTGGAATCTTTCTCTTGTTGCGATCAACTCGTATTTTTGTCTGCAGTTATGTTTTGTTGTTTTTTTATCCTTTTTGCTAATTCTTTGCTGCTCCAGATTCCATATTTGCAGATCCGGGAAAATAATTGGACAATTAATGCCGATGGAAATCGCAGATGGAGTGTCAGATATGACCTGTGATATGGACCGACCTTCAACGTCACGAGCCACAATATAGAATGATTTTTCGATTATTTCTTCAGGTTCTGATGCCATTTGAACGTCCAATTGTAAGTCATTTTCTCATGAAGTTGTTTAATTCCAATGAGAACAGATTTGAACTGACTTTGAACTTGGCCTTGGGGTCTTACAATAACAAGTTCTATATTTAGTATCCTCTGTAGTTACTCTATAATGAAATTGAAGGCTTTATTTATTAGCTCAATCTCTGTGGGTATGTTTGTTTTCAAATTTTGCAGGCCCAAAACACACCCTAATTAATTATGTTTTTAAAATTTTTTTTCTTTTACTTTCACACAATTATCAAGAAAATTCTCTTAAGAAACACATCAAAATTTAAAAACAAACATAGTTTATGTTTTCTATCTTTCTGTGTGAATTGGTTCCGTAGGTCGCACACAATTAAGATAGCACCAATATATTCTTACTATTTGCTTCATTTATGACTTTCACTTCAATATGAACTTTATTTCGAAATTCTAAATACATCATTTTCGGAGTTTTGGTATGCAAGTTCTCAAAGAAGAGAGGAACAGATAAGTGGTTGGAGTGTGGAAAGTACGCCGTTGACGCTATTTAGTATTTCGGGGGAAAAAATCAATCCTAATATAAGTTAGATGGGGCAATTTTACCTTAGAATTAGGAATGGCAACCGGCGAGGATACCCTAAGCCGCCGTGGCTGAAAATCTGCCCGCCCCACTTCCTCAATGGTGCTTGTTGGGGTGGAGCAGAAATTAATTTACTAATATCACAATAAGTATTATTCTTGTTATGTCTACAATAATTAATTAACAAGTTTAAGTAAAAATTATAAAAAAAAAAAACTCTATACTTTCTATATTTGTATATTGTGAAAATTTTGGTTTAGTTCTATTTTACAATATCTGATTGTGAGGAAAATATTGATTTTCGTGACAAATGCATATTATATCACAATTAGTATGTATATTCATTTAGAATTATTTTTATATAGTTCTTTTTTAATCTTTAGTCAAGTGATGAAATTCCTAATACAATTTGCAAATTTTTAAACTTATCAACTATAAAATCATATCTAACAAGTTACTTAACATTGCATATAAACTAATTGTTAGTTCATAATTTATTTTTGTAAAAATATTATATGCTTTTCTTAGTTTATAATTTATTTTCACCAAATAATATATTTTTATATGTACATAGCACATATAATTATACGCAATATTTATTTAAAGTGAGGGAGTATCTTCCCCGGTCTCTCATTTCATTTGAAAGTTGGAAAAAAATATCTTTGTCCGTTTCAACGCTCACTTCTCACTCTCCACGGGCAGCTACCTAGCATTGCCATCCCTACTTAGAATGCATCCTTCTGTATAGCTTTTATGGAGCAGGCAAACAGTTTTGGGTTTAGGGTTTATTAGTAAAATTCAAAAGGATATCGGGCACGTTTGGCAACATGGGCTTGGAGTCGACTGCAATTAATCGTGTGGATTGAATTGGGTCTTAAGACATTTAGATCTGTACCCAATTGGGTTGGGTTCAAGTGGACTATAATTTTTGTTTAATTATAGAGATTGATGCTGTTATGATATTATTATATTGATTCAAATGCTAAATACATCCATCCTGTAACTATTACCCCCACTATGGATTTGGCATAGTGATCTCAGTGTTTTGAGGTACAAACTATGCAGTCAATCGATGTCCCAAGAACCATACATCTATTAGTATTGTGGAGTCAATTGATAGCATTGTCGGAAGATGGTGAGACAAGCAGTTCATTCCGGCATCTCAATTTCAAATAAAAAATTATATATATATATATAAAGGAAATTGAAACCTGTGACGGAGGGATCTCGTGATGGCCTTCAAGGAGGAAAATGAAAAGAAGAAGAAGAAGAGTGAAGCCATTAAAAGAAGCAGATGTCCCGTGAATGGCTTAAAGATGACAAAGCCAAACTCTGCCCTACACGGTTCAGACGATTGATCACCTGCAACAACAAAGAATCCAACCTCCGAGGGCTGTACCATTCAATTTCATTCAACCCACAATGGTAGTACCAAAATACTAATTTTGCCCAACTGACCCTCTTTCCAGTTTTACAGTGATTCTTAAAAATTGTCCACTGATTGACGATTGTTGACTCACTGTTAGTTAGGCATTCAAACAAAGATAATATATTAGATTATTTCATCGAAAAAGTAATTATAAGATCTTCTCGGACACGAAGGTCGGTAGTGCACAGCGTCCAAATTCAATATTCAAGTAGGTTCATTCGTAGACGCAGAAAGTGCTTAGCTTTGGGTGGTTCATCCAACAGCATTATATTTGGCTCCAATCAAACAAAAAGTCAAATGTTCGGACTTTATTGAAGTGCTCCATTTTAAATACGACAAAAAAATGAAACAGTTGATGGATTGGGAGGTAATTAGACAATGACGGATATGATGATGGGAATCCCCAAAACTTACACTTGGAATAAAATAAATCACTAATGTGTGCAAATATTGTCTGTCAATATAATTGGAAGAATCTCACTTCCCAAAGCAACTTTGGGCGCGCAATCTTTTAGACTAGACTATGTTTATTTTTAAATTTAGGAGGGTGTAATTAGATATTTTTATTTTAAAAATTATATAAAAATATAAAATAAATAAATAAAATTTAAAAAATATAATAATTAAATATATATTTTTAGAGTTAAAAATTACAAAACAGACGTAGCCATAGTTTTTGTACGTCGTCATCGTATCCTTTGTGCAAACTTGACTTAATTTTTAATTTTAATCGATTTCACCAAAAGTCAAATTCTACCTCACTTACAAAAACTCAAAACATATTATATCATATCTTTCACCCTACAATACTTTTGCTTTTACTAATAATGTATTATCTCGATTTGATGAGAATTTATATTTAAAAATTGTTAAGTTTGCTGTGCACTGCTTTTTTTGTACTTAATCGCTTGTATAATAACTTAACTTTTTATCGTACTTAAATATTCTTAAGAAAATGTTCAATTGCTATGGTTAGACACGCCAGTTTATCTATTTTTCTTAGTATTATACTTTTTATAATTGAATAAAACTCATAAATAACATAACAAACATTAAATTTAAAGGATTAATGACATCAAAAATATTAAAAATTCAAAAAAGAAATATAATAAATTAAAATTTTTAAAATTTGACTTCTTATTATAACAAATGGTGCAACTTTTTTGGATAGAGGAAATATAATAACTCTATTTAAGTTTAAAATAAAAATAATTGTTAATTCTTATATTTACTAAATATAGGTATTTGACAATGAATAGTAACAATTCCACCCCTTTAAACTTCTGTTAACTCTGTGTCTAAATCCATTTCTGAATTTCGGCAGAGATTATTTTCAATTTAACTCATACATATATTAGAACCCCACTTACAACTAGTGGCTAAAAGGAGAAACTAGCACGTACCCTTTTTAAATTGGGAGCGAAGAGGTTAATTTATTAATTAAATTAAGTTTAACTTTTTCTAATTTTAAGCAAAACTTCCGAGAAATGTTTATATAATTTCATAAAAATAAGATTATACATAGAACTTCAAGTGTACGATTGTATTGTATGGCACGCTTCCATAATATATTATCAACGCCTCCGTAGAAGCATCGCCAGTCATTTCACGCTAGGTATTCTTTTTTGTGTGCAACATGTAATAATTTTTGATTTTTGTGGTCCTTATGGACCATCCCCCCTTATCATTAACGAGAGAGGGCATTTCATGTGACTTCGTCACGACACGTGTTGTTTAGATAAGATCAATTTGAGGCAGAACATGTTTGATGCATCGATCGGGACACATCAGTTGACTAATCTATTATTCCAGTATGAAAATACAGTTTTGGTGTGTACAAGATCATGTCAATCGACAAATGAAGCGTGAAGCTGCCTTGGCATTCACATGGATAAGACATAAAGCAGAGTACAGCAAGAGGAGATGATGGGATGTGTATTGATGGTACGTTAATTAAGTGCGATTTATTAAGTACAATAGTTCTTACAGTGGATAACGCGAGTGTTTTTGTGGTTCATAGTGTCCTACGAATTGGCACTCACTTTTCTCATTGTCGCATAACTTACCGTAGCTACGTGTCACGGGTCTTCTTCTACGTGTCACGGGTCTTCTTTTGAATATAGAAAAAAAAAAAAGACACTCTACGACTAGAATCATTCCGTAATCGACAATTTTCGTTTGAATTCGCACGCTAGATGGTTGAGCACCGCTTCAAGAGCACGATTTTAACAATTTCAATAAAAATATAAAAAAACGTAATGACTGTATGTACGATTTATAAGTTAAATTTATTTATATTAATTAATAATTCAATTTACAATAAACAACGATTAGACAGGAGAGTTACTTTAACAATCACATATTACACTGCAACAATAAAATGACCATTCAAAACTTCGTTAATATCTTACCTCCTATAATAAGTTTGGCAAAAAAAAGTCAAGTGACAGTAGTATACATTAAAACTTAAACACGGTCTGCCCCAGCTGGTCGACCAAGTTAATTGGGAACCAATCGATTGGCCGGTCTAGGTGGCCAGCAGGTTTGTTTGTTTGTTCGTTTGTTTTTTTCAATTATTTATTTATTTATTTATTTTTTTAGAAGAAGAAAAAAATTGGAGAAAGAGGAGGAAGAAGAAGAGGAGAGGAAGAGAAAATGAAAAGGAATGAGAAAAGGGAAAGGAAGAGCAAAAAAATGAATAATTAGATCGAAATATAACAAAAAATAAATAAAAATTAAAATGTATAAAAGCAAAAAACATCATACCCTAACAATAGTTTAAATAACTATTTATTATTTTTTTATCTTTGTGTATGATTATATACTTAATTTATACATAATAAATAAGTTATTAATTAAGAACTAATAAATCAATTATTATATATTTAATTTATTTGACTTTAAAAATAATTAATTAATTATATATTTTTTACTCAAATAATAATTATACATTGATTAGTATACAAATTAATTATGCAATTTAAAATATTATTAATATAATTTAATTTTTTTTTGTATTAAAACAATACATATATATGTATATAAATATATAAAATAAATAATATTAATTGACAAGTTTTTAAATTCGGTTGCACTAGTCAAATCAGTGAACCAATATGATGCCTGGTTCTACCTCCGATCCGATTCTAAAAACATTGCATTAAAAAGTTGAGGAAGTACATCATTGGCAATGTCCTTCGACAATCCCTAATACTTGACAATGTACACAAAGAACAAAAACACGGTCGCCTCTGTCGTCACGTGCTTTGGGACAGAAATGAATGTGGTATATTTTGAAAATTAGTTCACCACGACAATGATATTGCCTAAATCTCCCACTTTAGGCAAGTCAATAATGTAATCTATCAAGACATTTTCCTAGGGTTGTGAGGGAAGGGGAAGAAGTTTCAGTAAGTCATTCAGTTTCAAGTGATCTATCCTGTCCTATTGGCAAACCAGACAAGATCGAACTATGCCTCGACTTTATCCTGCATTTAAAGTCAATAATAAACGCTTTACAGTAGAACTAATGTACATTCACCTCCAGGGTGTCCCACCCAAAGAATATCATAGCATTCTGTAATCAATGACTTATTCAAGTCATCACCTTTAGGAACATGTAGGCGGTTTCCTTTAGTCCTCAATAATTCTTCTTCCAACTATAATTGCCTCAACTTCCCTTGTTTCACTAATTTGATCAAATACTCCATGGCTGAGTCTTGTTTAAGCAGCTCCCGTATTTGATCCTTCACGAAGGTGACCAACTTGCTCAAGGAGAGTGCAACAATTATCATCAACTCTGCTAAATCTACTTTCCAGCTAAGGGCATCCATTGCTTTGTTGTTAGAGCCCGCTTGAAACTCCAACGTAAAGTTAAACTCTACCAACAAATCTTGCCATCAAGCTTGCTTTCATGTAAATTTCAATTGGGTCAAGAAGTGACTCATTGCATTGTTATCCCTTTTAACCACGAATGGCTCCTAGCAAATAATGTCATCATAGTCTACGGCACTGGACTACAAGTAGTAGCTCTTTTTCATGTGCTGGGTAATTCCTTTTTGTATCCTTCAACTTCCTACTCTCACAGGTAACAGGATGCCCATCTTATGTCAACACTCCCCTACTTGCAAAATATGAGGCATCGGTTTTGACCTTAAAGGGCTTCTATAAGTTCGGAAGAGATAACATGGGTCTCGTGGTCATAGTTATCTTTAATCTGTTAAAGATGACCCATCGCTCCGATGACTACTTCAATTCCTCTGCTTTCTTCATAAGATCAGTAAGTGGCCTAGTTAGCTTAGAGTACTCTTTCACAAATCTTTGGTGATAGTTGGTCAATCTAATGAATAATCATATCTCATGAACATCCTTAAAAGGTTGACACTCTTCAATGGCTTGCACCTTCTTTAAGTCCATCTGAATTCTCTTACACTCAATAATTTGAATCGAAAAGTGTATGGTCTCTTAGGTAAAGGAATATTTCGACAGCTTTGCATATAACTCATGTTCTCGGAGACGAGTGAGGACCTTCTTTAAGTGCGTCAAATATTCCTCTAAGGTCTCATTAGATACAACGATATCATCTAAGTACACCACTACAAATTTATTAAGAAACCCATAGAGTACTTGATTCGCTGGTGCATTTGTTAAGCTAAATGGCATAACCAATGACTCATAAGCACTATATCTAGTCAACACAGTAGTCTTAGCTTCATCACCCTCTTTGATTCGAGTCTGCTAATATCCTGACCTCAAATAAATTTTAAAGAAGTATTTCACTCGACTCAGTCTGTTAAAGCAACAACAATTAGCAGTATTGGATATTTGTTCTTCACTGTGATCTTGTTCAAGGCCTGATAGTCACAACACATCCTTAAGATCCATCAAACTTCTTTTGGAAAAAGACTAGTGCTCCATATGGTGACTTAGCAGAGTGAATGATACCGCTCTCCAACATTTTCCTCAATTGCTTCTTGAGCTTTACAAGCTTAGGTTGCACCATGCAATATGGTACACGGGTAGGTGGCTTAATGCTTGGCAGAAGTTCAATCTCGTGATCTACAAATCTTTTGGGCAATAATTTATAAGGAAGTTCATCAAGTATTACATCCTCAAATTTCATAAAAAGATTTTTTACTACACGAGGAGTTGGTCTTGATTCCTGCATATCCTCAAATCAAAGAGTGCATAAGTAAGATGGCTTATTGCGCTTGCATTCTTTCTCAAATTAGATAGTCAATAAGCTTTTATCTTCAAATCGACTAGAAACTATGGGAAAAATGTAGGGTTTGTTTCCCACCATCATCAGCACTTCCCACACGGCAAGACTATTGCTCTTGCCTCTCTCAAGAAATCAAGCTCAAGAATAAACTTGAAGTCATCCATTTGAACAACAAACATGTTGATTTTTCTCTCGAATAGCCTAACCTTAATCCTTACTCCTTTAGCCACATTGGCAACAGACTAAGCTGCTGAATTGATTGCTTTAACCTATCTGATTGTCTTCTCCAATGCTAACCCGAATCTCTTAACCTCTGTGGTGGCCAAATAATCATGAGTGGTACTTGTGTAGATTATGCCTCGAATGGATTTGTCATTGATCTTTACGTCCATATACATAAATTCCTTCTTTTTGCAGCCTTTAGAGCTCCCCTCCCTGTGGGGTTCTCTGCTAGTGTTGGGGCAATTGTCAACTGCAACTTGGTAGGAAATGGTCTCGCATCGATGGGAAAAGACATTAAGATTATTTCCCTCAATATCTGACTCACTTTTATCTGATTTGGGCACTGGGGGTGGAGCTTATTTTGATGGTCCTACATCTTTTAAAATTGATAGAGCATTCACCAATTTTCTCTTTGGGTAGTCCTGAAGCATGTATGGTCCATCACAAAGAAAAAATCTGGTCATTCTTGGAGAAATACCCTGCTTACTGTTGGTAGGTTTATTCTTGGGGTTGCTTTAGGGATTCACCAAAGTTTGAAACTGTCTATCTCCCCTACGTTTGCTCAAATTATTTCCGAATTTTCTCCCACTGTTTCCTTGATGTTGGGGTGCACTTACTACCTAACGTTTCTTTCGGAGTTCATCATGAAAATCTATGAGTTGCTCGACAACACCTATAGCCAAGCCCAAATCTACTACCACTGGCGTTGCAACTTTAATCGCACCATAGGTTTAAAACCTTTCAAGAAGGTGAAGAGCTTGTCTTTCTCAAACATATCCCAAATATTCAACATGAGTGCCGAGAATGACTTCACATGGTCCCAAACACTCCCCAACTATCTCAATTCTTACAATGCCCTCCTAGCATTATATTTCACATTCTCCCGAAAGAATTGATCCCGAATAACATCTCGCAATTACTCTCACTTATCCAGGTGCACTCGGTGGGCTTGAATGTGGCTTATTTGGTGCGCCACCATAATTTGGCATCTTCCATCAAGTATAATGTGGCAATGGTGACTTTTTTTATCCTCATTAGTAATGTTGATTGCTAGGAAATATTGTTCCATGTCAAAGAGAAAATTCTTTGCCTCTTTGACATCTTGTAAACCTTCAAAAGGTTGTGACTTGGGGACACAGATTCTCGACCCAAGGTCCTGCACGACCGTTGGGGCATTACTGACTGTCAGATAGAGCAGTCCAATTTGGATGAACATTTGTTTCATCTCTCTTTGGAGTTCTCAAATAGTACCAGCTCTTTCATTCTTAACTAGTTCTTGACATAATTCCCGACTATTAACTTAGTTGGGCTTAGAGGTCTATAACTTCGGCCTCTAGGTTCTCAACCTTCTCCTATAAGTTCGTTGTTACATAATCCATTTGGGAACCCTGCTCGTCTAGGGCTTTCACCTCATTGCCTCCTGACACATTTGTTGATGCTGTAGCATCAATGATGCTTCGCCTAGGCCCAGATCAAAATCGAGGCTTTGATACTAACTGTTTCAAGGCTCCTTCCGAAGATAGGGATAAAGGAGCGCCGTACAGCTAGTAGTCATTTTGCAACCGACTACGTTCAACTGAACTCGCACGCTGGATGATTGTGCACTGCCTCATGGGTACAATCTCCACAATTCCGACAAAAATGTAAAGAAAGCAGTAACTATGTACATGATTTGCGAAGAAAAGTTACTTACATTGATTAATAGCTTAATTTACAATGGGCGACAGCTAGAGAAGGGATTATTCTAATAATTGTAAGCTACATGACAACAACACGATGACTATTCAAAACTTTATTAACTCCTTACCCTCTATAATAAACTTGGCAAAAAAAAAAGCCATGTGACAACAATATACATTAAAAATAATTACAAAATAATTACAAGTACATATAAAGTCTCAAACCTAGCAGTAACGAGTGATATTTTGTTTGACACGAGGCTATAGTAGGGCCAGTATTATGTCAGGAAAGCCTACTAGGTAGGTAGCCCTTCACTTTAGGAGGGGGTTTGGTTAGGATCGAATGCTTGACGAGTGTTGATTGAAATGAATAGTATATTTAATTGTATAATTTTGATGAGATAAAAAAATTTATATATTTGAATATATAAATAAAATATATAAAAATGATTAGATAATATAACAGATATATAAATTATAGAAATAATAATTAGTTTTTAAGATATAAATAAATATAAATGTAAATTTGTATGTGAACTATGCAGACATTAATTTAGATGTGAATAGGTATAATAATTAAAAAATAATTAGTTTGTTATACACACAGGAGATGAAAATTTTAAATTAAATTTGAACAAATATTTTGGTCAGTAATATTTTTGAAAGTGTAAAGTTTAATAAGGTGTAGGAGAATTAGAAGTTAGTTTCCAAACATAGCCTTCGTCTCCGCGTGTGTAACCAATTGAGAAGACAATTCCAACTTCAGTAATTTCTTTCATACCCAATCGTTAATTTTTACGTGCAACTAAATCAGTGATTACTAAGGATAAAAATTTTTAACTTCAAAAGTATATAAGATTGCAAAGTCTTAAATTATTGGCACATAGTATTAGATTTGTTGTTCTTTTTTCGCTTCAACTTTTTGATAAATAGATATTTATATAACAATTAGGACAGACATACGTCTCATGAGTACATCATCGTTTTGGACAAGATTACAAGTGATTGTACTACAAATTTTTTTTTTTTCCATCTAAGCCATAAGATTTGAATAACATTCCCAATTTTTTTATTGTACCAAAAAAATAATTTTAATTGTAATTCTTGATATTCATTGAAGATGGCCTCAATATATATTATCAAAATATACAGTTAGGGTAGCAATACACATGGGCGGGTAATATTTTGTTTCTTTTTTTTTTTTTTTTTTTAATTTCTTGACATCGATATTTTTATTTTCTATATTTATCATAATGATTACAACAAGGATAAGGGATTAGATATTTGTTGGTGCATCCATATATAATTTCCCATCGCATCCATTTCCTCCATTGATGTTGATTCATAGCAACCCTAACTTATTGATGGCAAATACAACCAATCAGGCAGGAAACCATGTCATAGTGTTACTCAACCTCAATTTTGGACATTGACATATAGACAAGAAGAATTTATTGTAATCAGTTAATGGAATAGTGGTGCCAATTTGAAAAAGACATTGTCGTGTTGTTTTGATTTTACTCTGGTCCAGCTATTATGGGTGTGTTTGAATAATTTGGACCATATAATTATTTGTTTCATGCATTCAAGAAGAGGTAAAAACTATTGAGAACTTACGAGATTTTAATTTTATGATTTTATTAAATTTATATATTGATATGCGTGGGTGGGTGCGTGCGTGTGTGTGTGTGTGATATTTGTAGATGCATATGAAAGAAGTATTATTGAACATCAAGTACGAAAAAATTTATTTTAGATCCATTGGGTATGGTCTAAGCTTGTGTCTCTTTAAACAAATTAAATTCATGTTACAGCCCTGCAATATAAGCATATTTATTACATTGGATTAGAAAAGCTACAAACTCTACCAAATGCAAGAAACGATTTTTTTTTTTTTAAATAAATGCATCAATTCTCTTTCCTTTTTCTTTGAGTTTGATTGGAAGTACGCAAGCATAGCTTTTATGATTTTAGGAATTTTTAGTTTTATTTGCTTTGCAATTAATTAACCAACGAAAAACAAAAATGGTAATCGACATATATATTGTAGTAAGTAAAGACTTCAATTATTTTTGCCCTGCTTCAAAAAAAAAAAAAAAGGGCCATGCATTTATTCATCTGATAAAGGGTTGCATGTATAGCGGCATTAGTGAATTTTAACCCATAATTTCTGCCTTATAGGATTCAAATAAGTCCAATTAGCTTAGATTAGATACATATAGTCATGAAATAAATTTCCCCAAGGGGACCTCAATTAATCCATATTCATACGTGTTTTTGGAGGTGATAGCTAATAGTGGGCATATTTCCTCTCTTTGTCGCCCTCTTTTTTCTTTTTTCTTTAAGGTTATGTTTGGAACCTAATTTTCAACTCAAACGCATCATTTCAAATTTCATACTACTAAATATACAATTTAATAAAATATTTATTTAAATTCTAATTCAAAATTATCCTCTTATATAAATATATAACTAACTAATTATTTTTAAATTATTACATCTATTAACAATCAAATTAATATTTATATATATCACACGCATACTCACATCCATTTTTATTATATCCTAAACCATAATCATTATTTTTTTATACCATTATATAGTCTAATAATAATTATATATTTTATGCATATATTCAAACAAATCACGCTATTTATCTTATCAAAACATTCATTCTAAATATATTATTTATCTCAATGCAACTTTCATCGACCGTTGTCCCCGACAAAAACCAAGAACAGGACAGATGATAAATGGCGCCATTGACGATAACTAGTAAGTAAATTATTCTCTCACAATGGCTCTTGCTTTTGCTAATCACGAAGCCACCAATCCATGGAATTAGGTGTTGGATTTCTACAGTTATTCGGTTTTTTTTTTGGATGTATTATATAAATATTCTGTCTATAGTGTGGCACTTTGAATTGACATAAAATTTTTAAATCAGGAGAAAAAAGAACAAAAAAACTAAAGCACAATTGTCTTGTTAAAAAATGTACTGGGAAGTCATTGATGATACGTAAAGGAATTAAAATAAAATGAGACACTTTTTCAGATGTTCTACGAAAAAGAAGTAAGAAATATAAAAAAAAAAAGCATATATCCAGTTTGGAGCACAGGGAACCCCATTTTAGTGTGTTCAACATGGAGTTTTGCATAATAGCAAGCTAATTAAAAATTTTGCATGCTTCAAAATAAACAATAACCCTATGAATCCAAGAATTGAATAAGTAAATGTTAAAAGATTGAGGCTTAATTATGTTGCGAGATATAAAATCAATATTGTCTAGTTTGGAAAAAAATAAAAGATTTTCCAAGATTTTATAAATACTTAGTATTTATAAAAATTTAATTTAAATTATCATTGCAAAATTGGATATATTGCCTCAAGTAAAAACAAAGTAATTACCCCCCCCCCCCCCTTCCCTTTTTTTAAGTGAACATTTACTCTGTATGTGTGTGTGTTATAAAATGTGTCATTTCTACCAGAAGAATTACTTTAGGCTATGTTTGGAAGGGGTGTTTCACTGAAAAATGATGTTTGGAAGAATTACATTAGAATGATAGGTATATTTGAAAAGAAGATTTAATGAAATAGATAGTATTACTTATTTTAATTTTTTATTTATAAATGTATAAAACATAATAATAATTGAATGATGTGATAATATGTAGGGATAATAATTAGTTTATAGAATATAAATTTATATAAATGTGAGAATGTGTGTGTGTATGTATTGATTTGAGTGTAAATATGTATAATGATTAAAAAATAATTAATTAGTTATATATATAAGAGAAAGAATATTTGAATTTAAATTTGAATAAAATATTTGTTGAATGATTATTGTGTTAAATTTGGTGGGTTAGTGGGATTTGAAAGGGGTCCAAACTTAGCGATTGAGATGTTCTATTAAAAGATAGGATCTGGTGCCATCGTTTGGATGTAACTTCGATCACAAAACTTCTTCACTGAATAAAGCTCGATTCATTTTTTAATGCTGAATAAGCTTTTGTTATACCCTATGATTGATTTTACTAAAAAGTTTATTCGATACATATAATAATCAATTATTTTATTTGAGCAATTCATATTAAAAATATTCATCAGCAGAATTTATGTGGTATTCAGTTATTTTTGCGGGACAAAATTTATTTTGACAAAGTGACTTTCAGGCTTTTAACTTTTTGTTATTCCTTATACTAAAAATCAGTTATCAATTTTCCCAAGCTTAAATATAAGAGCAACTCCTTGTATTCGTAACCAAATAACGGCTGTTGGGGAGAAAACAGAAAAAAGGGAAAAGTGAACATTTCTGGAAAATTGCAGAAGCACCCCCAACACTGATATTTTTTAACTGAAACCTTATCTCATACACACACACATAGACAATTAAATACGCTTCTTCTTCCATATATTGCTGTTAAGTCTTAATAAATTTTACACTCCCCTCTCTTTCTTCTCTCTATCCACATGACTGCCCGTTCGCGCCACCTCGGCGGCCACGAAATCTCGCCGCCGCCGCCAACTAAGCCGCTCAATGACTCTTCGCCTCCAGCCGAAACTACTCTCAACTCCGACTTCTTGGTAATCCTCGCCGCCCTCATATGCGCCCTCATCTGCGTGCTTGGCCTCATCGCCGTCTCGCGCTGCTCCTGTATCCGCCGCATCTCCGGCAGGACCCAGTCGACGGCGGCCCCGCAGAGGGCGGCCAACAAAGGCCTCAAGAAGAAGGTTCTGAAGTCTCTGCCGAAGATGACGTTCGGCGAAGACGAGAAGCGGACTGAGAAGCTCTCCGAATGCCCCATTTGCCTGTCGGAGTTCGCCGAGGGCGAGGAGATCCGCGTGCTGCCGCAGTGCGGGCATGGATTCCACGTTGGGTGCATTGACACGTGGCTTGGATCGCATTCGTCGTGTCCCTCTTGCCGCCAGATTTTGGTGGTGGCGCGGTGTCAGAAGTGTGGAGGCTTGCCGACAGCCACCACTTCCGCCGGCGCCGGCGCCGAAGTTCGGCCCGAGCTAAGGGAAAGTCATGTGAATAGGTTCTTGCCCTAGTTTAAATTTTAAATTATTGCTGATTTTGACAGTAGGATTTAGAAAATGAAGTATTACTGTTACAAATTACTACTTGCAAGTTTTTTCCCTCTTTTTTTCTTTTGAAGTTTCATATTTTTATGTGTAGTATTGTTACTACTCGTATAAATGCTACATTTGAATGTTAGGAAGAGGCTGTCGAATTTTAATAGTAAAAATATTTACAATTTCTAAATGATTTTGGCTTTGTTTTATGTTCATTTTTGAACATGTGTTTTCAGATATATTTTTTTAAAAAATAGTATAAATTGAGAAAGATTGGAATAAGTTTTAAAAGTGTAACGCTAAAAGTCTGTGTTTTTATTTTCCAGAGCTAAAGCAAACAGAGCCACTATTTTTCTTTATAGAAACCCAAGATTAGATACAACCTAAAGAAAAATATGCAGTAAATATTTTAGGAATGTAAATATGGGAGTTATTATTTAATAATATTTCCACTTATAAGAAAAAAATTAAGTTGACAACTATTTGGACAGAAAATAAGAATAAATATAATGGAAGTTAATTTTTAACATTAAAAATTTCAAGTCCAAGCATGGCACAAGACGATATTATATTGGTGACATATTTTACTGCAATTATTTTATTAAGGAGGTGAGGTATAAATTCAGCCACCATTGTTGAATTTATCAGTAGTGTTCTTTTTAATTTAGAAGATTTAAGCCTATGAATGAATGACAGGCAAATGGCCTAAATACACCAACTTGAAGAGACCGATTGGACCGAGCACGACTATTGGACCCTTACATTTGCTTTATTAATTCATAGATTTGACATCTTATTATTGAGATTCCCTCGATTTTGAATTCTTTTACAAACTGTCTTAGGTACGCTCAATTATTAAATCCATCTGTGGCAGTCTTGTTCTTCTTCTCCAATAAAAGAAAAGTACCATTTTTCTCTTTTCTAACCATGTTCTGCTCAATTATTAAATCCATCTGTGGCAGTCTTGTTCTTCTTCTCCAATAAAAGAAAAGTACCATTTTTCTCTTTTCTAACCATGTTCTTTGGTGGGTAAGTTAATCTGCCTAATTATTTAAAATATGGCATACCCATAACTACAATTCTGGTTTTTAGTATGAATTTACTTTACTTGATCTAGATTTGAACTTGTAAAGATGTTATAGTGGTTGTGTCTAGGCTTTTAGTTACGTTTGAGACAAAGGGGTGTACCTATTTGACTATCTTACTTGCTTGGAGAAAAAGAGGAGACTAAAAATACACAACTATTTTATTAAATTATAATAAATAAAAAAAGCACAATTTGGTTAGCGTATGATTAATTTTTGAATTATAGGTTTGTCACCTGAATTTTGATGGGGACACTTGAATAGTTTTTTTCTTAATTAGTTTCTATTCAATTCCGTGCGTTATTATTTTCTCACATTGAAAATGACTTGTTCTAAACGTTCCCATTGTTTTCCTTAATAAAAGAAAAATGGCTGCGCCGGAGTTTTCTTACTTTAATTGTTTGCATACACAAATTAGAAAAACTTATACACATTTTCAAAGTATCAAAACACTAGGAGTGCTACGTTACCATGTTCTCAATATTTTAACGAATATTTAAATGTATTATAGAAATACAATGCTATATAATAAATAGGTTTTGCAAGCTACATATGGCCACTTGTTTTGCAATGCTTCATGGGGTCTTCTAACGAATGACCATAGTTGGTACAAAGTGGGATAGGGTAAGCAAGTGGTAGAGAACAATGTGAAAGTCATCATTGTGCGTTGAAAATGTCACTACGTCATCAACAGCCACAACTACCTTCCTTTTCCTTTACTAAAAAGTTCCGCAGCTTAACTTATTAAGATTATAGCGGCAGTCCAATTTAATAGGGTATTGCTGTGATTATTAATATATATATATATATATATATATATATTTTTTTTTTTAAACACGCACACCCATTCAATACCCTTTCCATGAGGGCAAGTCTAACAAGCGAAGATGGAGGGCTATTCAAAGTGCGACCACAAAAAGAATAAATGGCCGACCCACCTCATGAGTTCAATTATGCATTGTTTATGAAGTGTGGTTGGAGTTAGGAAAAAGGGCACATTAGCATTATAATAAATCATTATTGTTATTAGGGATTGTAATGGTAACGGCCGTCGGAGACGGGAATAGGCGTGATGTGTAGGGACAAAAGAACATACCTGCCTTGTATTAGATAGTATGTGAGATTGCAATATTATATAAATAAAAATATATTATTTAATTAAAATAAATTATAAATTAGGAAAAAATATGTGTTATTTTAATTATAACAAATTAGAAGTTTGATCTCCCTATTCAAATTGAAGAAAATGACTTTATAAAAAGAATTAATTGCGGATAAACATATACTTTAATTGTGAAACAAAAACTAATGTTTTTTCTCAATAAAAAAATGTGCAAATCATGACAAAACTAAATATATTATAATAAAAAAAAAATGAAAAAATATAGAAAGCTTATATAGAGATTGAGTTCTACTGTTTACTAAACTAACGTTCTAAATCATTTATTATAAATTCAATAAGAGCATGTAAAAATATTAGTAAATTGGTTGTAAAATTAAGTTCTCCAGAGGGTCACTTGTGGGAAGGTGGGTTCAAATTCCTTTGGCTCCAATCATGAACAAGTAATGTTTAGCTCCATAAATAAAGTTGATTTTACTCATGTTCAAGTCAAGTGACTTGACAACAAAACACTTTCCTCACACACAAAGTTTTCAACCACTATGTAAAAAATTTATTTGTTCGTTCATGTAAATTAATAATTGAAAATTAAATTATTATCTACGTGTGTACACTCTATTCATATTATTGTTACATAAAAATTGTATCTTAAAATCATTATAGAATATTTTATATCTCTACCATATATTAATGTTAAAAGTTGCTTTTTTGTTATTATTATCGTTATCAAATGTATAGGCTATGTTTGGGAGGAGGGTTGTTGTAGGAAACCATGTTTAGTAGTTGTGTTGAGATAAATGATATGTTTGGTTGTAAGGTTTTATTATAAGATGAAAATTTTGATTTATTTGAATATATAAATAAATAAGTATATAAGAATGGTTGGATGACATGAGAGTATATAAAAATAAAGATTAATTTTTAGGCATAAATAAATATAAATGTGAATATATGTGTGATATATATATTGATTTGATTATGCATGGATGTAAGGATCAGAGAATAATTAATTTAATTATATATTTAAGAGATAAAAAATTTGAATTTCAATTTGAGTGAAAATTTTGTTTAATAGTATGTTTGGTAGTATAAAATTTAATAGGATGTATAAGGATTGAAAGATGAGTTCCAAACATAACCATAATTTCAAAAATATTTTTTGTGTGTGAGTGAGTGTATCTACACACACACACACACATATATTTCCACCATCTTCTCTCTCCAATTTCATTTATTTCATTCTTTTTTCTTAAATTTAGTTTTAATTGATTATACTTTTCATCAATCTCCTAACTTAATTTTAATTTATTATATCTTTTCTCTTTGCATGTTTTTCCTTTCTTTTATACTTTTATAAATAATTGAAAATTTATAATCTAAAATATTAGCGGTTTATTTATATAATTACGCATAACTACTTTTTTTCACTAAAAACGAATGTGTGCGTGTACACAAAATCCAACCAATTAACCATGCATAATTTGACACGAATATAATTTTTGCCTCCTAAAAACACAAAAATAAAGAAAATACACACACTACATCTAGGTTTCATAACATCCATTCGGAAATGTTCAATTACCAATCAAGGAAGAAAAGTCATTTTTAAATTTCAATCCCATTTAGTTATAAATAAAATTTACCACGCATATTCGAAAATTTGGAAACAAATACATGGATTGTTCCAAATTGTCTTGGAGATGGTGAAAAACCAAAGTTAATGATTCAAACCACAGATTGAAATCTATTACTCTTCCGAGAAATATTGTCAGAAAAGAAAAACGTTCCACAATGGATTTCCACAAATTGCACTGTGCGATGATGTTATTTTGCCAGCCAACTCAAAACCGATTTTGAAAGCTCAGAACTTCACCAAAAAAATGAAAAACAAGTAAACACTAAACGAGAAAACACATAAAAACTGGCTGCACGAATACGATGTTCTTCAGCAGCATGAAGGACATCCATCGACTGTATTGCTATCCGTCTTTAGCAGCATTAGCTTGTCCGGCTCCAACTGCAAATTAAGAATTCTGTAATGACTTCTAGTGGCATGCCCTTTGTCTCCGGAACCCTTAAGAACATGAAAATCCAGGATGACACAGCACACTTTTCTACTGTCCTTCAAATTTGCATAAATACTCTGGCTGCATTCAAGATATTTCCGTTTTTTAAACTGGTTTATTCTATCAGTCTTCTCATACCTGATTTTCCACTTAAACGTGAAATGTAATAGAAAAACTTTTGTAACTACCTTCATCTTTGGAAGCTTTGGTGCAAAAAAATCTTCAGGTGATGAACCTTTAGGTAGATACATTTTTCAAGAAACAAAAGACAAAAGATGTGCATTTTCTATTCTCTTGTTTGAATAAAGAGACAGTGACTGATTACATGTTTAAGACGAGTCTGCCCAGTGATCCAAAGTGGCGAACTAGAGGAATGAGCTAAAAATGGACTCTTCGCTGACAGTCAGCTTCTATTGTAAGACATATTCTCCCCAGTAAAAGAAATTCCCAACTTCTCATCTAGTTCGTAATGTCTTAAATTTGAGAAACCGTAATGTGCTAAAAATAGAAAAGCCATGATCTAATCACCATATGAAGGTCAAGTTTATCCAGAGAGACAATATCATGGTTATAATTTTTGATATTGAAATAACATCGGCAATCTAAAGTAAAAGTCCGAAAAGGAACTTCATTTGACTGAAAATTCTTCTAATTGAGTGGGGCAATTCAATATTCTTAAAATCGAAGTGATAAGATTGGATGACATTCAACATCATTGGTGTCACTAGTCCAGTTCAATAAATTTTAAAAAACTAGTGGAGTTGACTTGTAATGCATACATACATATATATACATATATATAAATTAAAAATTATTGATAATATTTTAAAATTGCGTAATGATTTAGTGCAAAAAATCAATGCATTACATGAAGGACATGAAGGCGCAAGACTATGAGGACACAAATTTAGAGAACATTTATAATAGAAATATTTTTCTTTATTTATCGTTCTTTCTTAGTTGTTTCCTTTTTATCTTATATATGTCTATCATTTTATCACTTTATCCCGTTCTCTCAATCCTCCTCATTCACTCCCTAAACATTATATTAAAATAAAATAAAATAAAATAAAAAAGACAATTGAATCCAAATTGCCTAGATTGGTTGATTCCCGCTTGAATTTGGCCAAACCACTCCGTCCCGTTTGGGTTTAACAATACTGGGACACTGACAGAAAAACTGTGCTTTCTCCAGAAGTCAATTACTTCATCTTCATGATTTCTAATAGCAGCCCCCATCATCACTCCTAGATGAAGTAAAACTAGAATTGCAATTGATTTTGAGGGAGCCCGTACACATGGTGGATGCCCGTATTATGTTTGTTTTGCTTTTTTATTGAAATAATACATTCTCGAATCATAATGTTTTTTAAATTTTATCTTCTTTTTTTCTTATTTTTATATACTTTTTAAAAAAAATATACACTTAATAGAAGTTAGTTGTATCACATATAATTTATTAGAATACCTTTGGTTCTCGGTATGTTCTCTTTTTACTCTATCATTTGAATTTTTATCTACTCTCTCTCTCTGTATTTGTGTGTATGTGTGTGTGTGCGCCCGCACAAACATTAAGTGTCTTTCAATATTTTTTTCGTTCAATATTCTCTTCAAATTTTAATATATCAATTAATTTTTCAAGTTTCTTTTTTTATTACTTATTTTATAAATGATATCAGATATTATTCATTTATTTGTTTTTATACAGCGATTTATGTCTTGTTTGCGGCGATCCCTGTGTTCGACTTTTGTCCTCTACTCAAGTGTTCCTTCAATACAAAACATCGTTTTAAGGTGTGTCTAATTTTGGAACAGATATATCATATTGGTCGACTTCTTACAACAAACAAAATTTTATAATTTACAAAATAATGTTGCACAAGTATTGAATGCATGTATAAGCGAAACAAGGACATTAATTTTTCTATTTATTTTTTTAAAATAAAACACAGAAAAATTAGAAGTACGATCTCAAATATTTAACGGTTAGAATTTTATCCTTTCAAAAATTTTAGAGAAAATAGACCATTAACTTTGGCTGCGAAAACTAGAATGTAAAAAGCTCTGTCGTATCTTTAATTTTCAGTTTTACATATTGTCGGATCTTACACGAAAATCTATCTTATGTATAGTATATTTATGCTTGTGTATGTATTTTCTCATTGTGATTTTACATAACATCTAAGACTTACGTTAAAGAATGGAGAAACTATCGTTTTCTTCTGATTGCAAAAATAAGAATTTAGGGTGGATTACCAGTGATGGCCCTCTAATTCTCTGTTATATCACCAAGTGATGGCAGTCCAATCCAATTTGCATAGTCTACTGTTTCTCTTTAGGAAGTGATGAATGCCAACTAACTGACAGTGTTTAGGAGGAATGCCGAGTTGGCTTCGTTTTGGAGCAGGAAGTACACGGTGAGAACATTGGTCCTTTTTCTTTCTTTCCTTTTTCTTTTTTTAAGTCTGGGGAGACTCCACGGGCTGTATCAAGTGTTGACTTGCGATCTGTGAAGCAGGGAAGTGATCAACTCGTGATTTCTACTGAATTATCTAACTAAATACGCTGCTGCAAAAAATTATGCCGCTATGGAAATTCAAGGATGCATTGGAGTTCATAGCAGAGTTCGTTACAAAGGAGAGTCCTTCGACAAAAATAGTGATCAAAGCGAGGGACATAAATTATCTGCAGCTTGTTTTGAGGTATGAGCAGGGTCAAATTTAACTCATCTTATCTTTCGTGATATTTCATAAGGCACAAAAACACTCCTAGTACGTTGTATTGGCATGCACACTCGATAAAGAAAATGAGGGGTACACACGTTGTCTTTTTACATGAAGCGTTCATAATATAGAAGTAGAGTTTTGTAGCATATATGAAGTTTAAAACTGATGGCCTACGCTTACGTTCCCTTTTCTTCTGCCTAATTTAATGAACCTACAACATATGCCAGAAACATACATTTCTGGTTTTTCACTTTATTTGGGGAACTTGACGTCCGGATTTCTTATTGGTTTCAGCCACGTGTCAGTCATTACCCCTGAGGAGATGCTCCAGAGGAGATCCGGCCCATTTGGGACGAGAACTTTCCTTCTTTTAGCTGACTTTCCCATTCCATAAGCCACTAGCCATTGCAGTGCCGTAAGCTTTTGCTTCTCAGTGCCCCATACATTATTTGTTCTTGGAGTTCTGACCTTTACACCGCCTACTTGCACACCTGCCACTTTGTACCTTTTCTCCTCAGAATGAATGTCAGGTCTGTTGGCGACGCCTGTCGCGTGAATCAGTGTGATCATAGGACCTCCAACCGGCTCGTACTGCCTCATTGGGTCGTGTAGCTGGACCGCCACCGATATAGTTATTGTTTCTGACTCCACGCTAGGATCACAACTGTTTGGGGTGTTCTCTTTGATCCAATCCTCAATGGGGATTGCAGAAGCCAGTGGGTGAGAGCACACTTTCCCATTAGCTGCAGTAGTTTTTGGATCAAGTGGAGAGACATCAAATGGTGCGTCTTCCTCATAAATGTCTGCTTGGATTTTGAGGGCTTCAATGGCCATCGTCTCAATCTTATGCATTGAGAATGCCGGAATCTCATCAACCGTCAGAGGGTCTTCGCCGACGCTCCGTATTCCGGTAGAAATCCGTTCCATTCTGCCGCTGTTCATTGCAGTTGCCATGGACTTGATAGCAGCAATGATCCGCGCAGCACTAGAGCTGGCGCCTTCTTTGTTCCGTCCCTGGACTATCGCGGAGGCGATGCCTTCAAAAGCTATCCTCTCGGCTGTTTTGCCCATGAGTTCATCCAGTGGCATCGACGATGTAATCTCCAAGTTCAGCTCTTCAAAGCCAATCGCTGCCATCTTCTGGAACAGCACAATTCCAGCCTTGGTTGATTGGATAACCAGTGGCTTCGACATCTGTATCGCCAGCTTTGGTGTGTCTTTTCTTGCCACTGTAGTTTCCAAGGGATTTGCTGCCACCAAGTAACCTCCATATCTTGTCTGAACGACACAGCCTAATCCCTTCCCAAGATCAGGTACATAAACCTCCTCTTCATCTTTGTCTTCTTCCAGCTTTTTACGGACTTTATCATTACTGCCAATCTTGATCCTTTTGTTTTCTGGATCCTCAAGCATTTGAAGGAACTCTCTGGTTACTTTATCCTCCTCTGCATCTAATGCCTGAGATCCAGTTTCTTCATCTCTTTTGAGTCCTTTTTCCTGCCCCATATTAGATTCAAGAGCTTTTATCTGCTGAGCAATTGCGACAAGCTCCTCTAGTAGTGTGAGGTGGGACTGATCCTGCACAACTTCCTTGACAACCTCACTTGACAGTACTAATCTTTTAGCAGAACGCTCTTCGTCGTCCTCTCCATCTCGATCCTGGAATTCTACTCCTTTGTCCACCACATCGAATTCAGGGAGATCATTTTCATCCATATTCGCCTCTGGCTTCAGTAATGGAGGAGACATTGTAGGGTGTGAAGCCGGTTCATCAAGATTCAAGTCATCAATCCCTTGAACATCTGACACCACTCCTTTCAGTGAAGGAGACTTCCAGGCTTCGGCTTGACCTGACATTCTTCGACTGGGGATACTGAACGATGATTTTGATTGTTTTTGAACGACGTCTGTGCCTTGTGCTTCCGCCTGACTGTAGATCCAGATGCCTCCATCTTTCTCCGTTATCTGGAAGCCCAATTTCAGGACAAGCTCCCCACCTTTGGCTTTCCCCGACTGGCCGAAAGTCCTGTCCCATTGACGAATTCGAGAACCTTCAAAGCTCCTCTCTATAGATTCCTGAATCAGGCCACTTAGATCGACAGAACTTCTCCCGAAATCCAGCTCTCCAGCGTCAACAGCTAGCAAATATATCAGAAAGGGGCGAGGCTCGAATTTCATGCGCGTTCCGCCGCCGGGGATGAAGTAAACGTGGCACCTTATGAATAGAGTCTCTTCGAAATCAGCAGCACCTCGTGATACTCTAGACGGCATCGTCTGGACCGATCCATCTTTACTCCCTTTCTTTCTAACACAGACCGACAGGCGAAGGCCGTTCATTGAAGCTGGAAGGCCTCGAACCGTGACTACCTCGACGGAGAACAAGCAGGTCAGCTTCTGCATGCCTAGACGAGTCAGCGCCCGGATCGGCTTCCAGTTCCAAATCCCTTTCTTTCCTGAAGACGCAGACGGCTCGTCAGCCCACTTGCTCTTGCCCTCTTGTTGAGCCGATGCCTCGTTTCGTTGGTTTTCCTCCGAGTTGAGCTTCGGCCTGGACGACCATGGAGACAAGGACATTCGCCTTGATCGTGGTTTTGGATTGAGAGTTGCCTCATCCTTGTCCACAGCAGTTTCATCAGCAGAGGAGATTGGAGGCATCTCGGTTCTGGGGAGAGAAAGAGAGGCAGTTCTTCGGGTAGTGGTCCGCATGTGGGGCTGGGACAACGGCTCCCTGAGTGGCTCATGTTCTTGCAGAATCTGAGTATTGGTTTTTCTTGTGCTTGCGTGATCTGCCGCCATAGTTTGAAGAAATATTCCAAAAACGAGCAAATTGAGTATGATTCTTCAAGCTATGTCCGTGATTTATGAAGGGTTTTCTCTGTGTCTTATTGGAGGGCGAGACAAACGTGTAATTGATGAGGGAGTGGAAGGTGTCCGTTTCTGAGCCAAGGATTTTGGTTTGGCTGTATGTGAAGGATAAGGCAACAACGTTGATCTGTTGTAGTTCTCTCATACTTTCTTGTATACGAGAAAGAGACAGAGTAAGAGGTCGTGGAGGAAATGATCTAGAAACAGAATTTATTGCTGGTTTTATTGTAGTATGGTACATATATCTCTACTTACTTGCAAAGGCAATAAAAGTTGTCCAAGTTTTCAGTTTTTTGTAAACCCCAAAAGTGGGAAGCATGCCAACATAGAAGGCGAGTTGCTTTTGCCTTTTAACAAATTTGTCCGAAGCATACATATAGATGTGTGCGCGTGCGGACAAGGTTGATCCCTAGACCTTTTGTCCTGAAGCAGTTTCGTGTTGTTATTATTATTGTTGTTATTTTTATTATTAGTAAAGTCCTTTGTTGAGTGCTTCCCAGTTGTTGAGATGGAACGGTTTTGTAGGGTCTACCAATGCGGTCAACTTCAACTAAAGTTTTTTCTGTTTCTGTTTCCATAGGTCATTACCTCTTTCGTATGTACCCAACTATCCCAAAACTACCATAAAAACTCATAGTTTAAAGTAGATGCAAGGAAATGGAAGGGCAACACCAGCTAAGGAGAGAAGACGATCTAGCAGATGATAAATCAGAAGATAGGGAAACCAAAATGCAGCAAATGCCATTGCAGAGCAGTCCGTACTTGAGGCGCACCCATGATTTGGAGGACTACAAGCTTCTCGGATACGGTGCCGCCATGACCGTCCAGGGGCAGCTCAGCACCAAGAGTGGCGGTGTCCGCCACCTCACTGGCCACAGCAGCATGTTGAAGCCTCATTGACTAGAAATTGTAGTGGTCATTGATCCAAGTTTGATAACATCGTGGCGTAGGACTACTGATTTGTCTCTTGGGTTATTTTTTGTTTGTTTCTAATTTCTGATTTTTAAATGTATTTTTTTTTGGATATTATGTCAAAATGTAGGAGAGATAAAAATAAAATTTAAAAAAATGTAATGATTATAATGTATGTTTTAAAGCAAAATAATGAAACATAAATCGTGATTTAGTTTTCTTCAATTGTTTTCGTGAGTGTGTATAGTTAAATTCCATTATTGATACACAGTGCACATTATATTTAGAAAATAGTATTTTTCCCTACGGATTGGAACATAATCTTTCTGCGTTTTTTCCCATGTCTAGCAAGCATGCGTATCCCATCTTGCGTAGATCAAATCAAATTTTTTAGCTCGATTTAATGGGCACCTGTGTCAAAATTAATTGTAGACAGACGGTCTAAATTATAAATCGTTTATTTTTATTAAGAGTTTGAGTTTGAATGAATTCTGCTTTATGAATTCACAATATTATCCTTAATTAGTATATTTACAATATTACCCATAATTATAGATTTCAATACTATGACATATTTACTAATATACTACTACTTTTCTATATTATATCTATGCCATAAAATTATTGAAATAAGACCCTTTTTTTGTTTCATTATGTAAAATTACACAATTTCCTTATTTTAAAATCTTCTAATTTTCTATTATTTTCTTTCTCAGTTCATTGTTAACCTTTTATTTTAATATTTTTTGTCTCTTAAACTTTCACTCCTAAAATTCTTTATTATTATTCTTTATTTTCTTATTTTAAATATTACAAATCTTTAACTCTATATGATTTTATTTCTATTATTAAAGAACAATAAATTTATAATTTATAATTAAATTTGCTTACATATAGAGTGTGCAATTTTACTAGTATATATAAAATTGTTGCTATAGATTAGGAGTGGAATCGAGTTTAGTCGAACTCAACTCGAGTTGATTTTTTACGAGTTTGAGCTAAATCAAGTTGTCGATCTCGAGTAAAATTTTGCAACTCGAACTCGAGCTCGTTAGGCTTTGAGCTCAAGCCTATTGAGCAAAACCCGATCCCGAACTCGAGCTCAAGCTGAGTGCTAGGTTATATTTGACAAAAAAAAAATCGAGCTCGAGCTACTCGATCGAGTTCGAGTATTCCTTTGAAATACTCGAGCTTAACTTGATGACTATATCAAGTCGAGTTTTGATCGAATTATTCGATCAAATCGAGTCGAGCAACTCGGTTAACTCACACCCCTACTAGGGATATCTATCTTTGCGCAAGCAATATAACACTAATTAAAGACATCATGAATGCATTGGCTATGTTTATTTCCTAACTTTCCACTATTCACCGTCCCTTAAAAATATTAGGTAGTTCAAAAAAATCTTAAGTGGCATTTGGTTTGCACTATGAAATTAGACGAGAATTTGGAATCATTCTCTTTGGTGTTGATTAAAAACATTCATTACAACACATTTGTTTGGTTCAATATGTTGAATAAGTATATTATTATAGTTGATATTTGTTGGCTCTTTAAGAATGTAAAATGGAAAATTTTCAATTTTAACATTGACTTGAATAAAATTAAAAAATAGACAATTAAAAATAAACTTTGCACACATGGTTTATTTATAAATTTTATAATTTTTATTATTTATAATATACTATAAAACTCTTATATTTTAAATAATAAAAATAAAAATTATTCTAAAGTAATATCCAAAAGTAAAAAATAAATATGGAAAGGAGTTGAAAGATAAATAATATATCAATGAAAAGTAAAAGCTATATATACGTTAATATAAATGCAAAAAGAAAATTAGTAATTTACATTTTGATACACAAAAATTAGGACTCTCGTTAATTATATAGTATGTGCACATATATTATATATTTATCAAATTGATATGATTTACATAATTTAAATAAGCTACAACCTTCATCTTATCTGGTGAATTTTAAATTTTTAGTTATGATTATCAAATTTGGATTTCGATAGTAGTAATCCAAACATCAATTATGGGATTCATTTCAATTTCTAATTTAAAAACCATCTTACCAAATGTCATTTTATAAGTCAAACATCTTACTAGAAAAATTTTATTTAAATTTAAATTTAAAATTTTCTTTCTCTTACTTTTTATAATTGATTAATAATTTTTCAATTGTTTTACTAATTCATAATCAAATCAACAATTATTCCTATAACTTTTTTGATAAAATTTATTTTTATTACCTTATAAATTTATATATTATCACTTTATCATATTATTTAATTATTATTATATGTTATATATATAAATAATCTTTCCACCTACTTAAATTACTCACTCAAGTCCACAAAAGTTTCGTATTCCATTCCAATAACAAACCAAACATACCCATCATTTCGGCCCGCATTTGAATTTTTTACTGTATCAGGGCCAATTTCCGGGCCTTGATCAGTTCAGTCCATTAAAGTGGACCTTCGATCCAAATCCGAATGCCCGTAAAGGCGTTCCGATGATCATTCAGACAAACTCAGGAAAACTAAACCCAATTGTTCATCAAGCATCGTAAGTGAAATAGCGCTGGTTGTGCTGGGAGGGGAATCCTTGGTGACTATTTTGGCGGCGGTGGCCAAGTACGGCATACTTCTGGCGGTAATGGTCGGCGCCCGTCTTCTAATCTCCCCCAGGCTACGGTTTATCCGACAAAACCAGCTCATTCAGGCTCCTCTGCTTCTTTTAGGTAGGCATCAAATAAGGTGCTTTTCGTTTAAGTTTTTTCTGTTAAACTTGTCAATAGTTTTAAGAGATTTCTAGTTTGGGTCTCAAGGGTTCGCACCAGGGTTTCGTTTTAGGGTTCCTGTTTTCTGCTAGTTTTGCAGCTTCTTATTCCAATTTTTAGGTCAATTTCTTTATGAATGAGTTTGTTCAAAGCACTGTAAGAGAGCATGATTGTGGCAACTATCTGAGTATCGAATTCTTGTTTGCGAAGCTGAAGGATGATTAGTGTTTCTTTCCTTTTTATGTGAGATTTCCAAAAAGCTGAAGAATTATTTTAGAGAGAACTTTCTGGTCGGCATTTGGATTCAGCTTGTTATTTAAGTGACAATATTTCAGAAATTCTAGGCCGGAATTCAATCACATGAAGAAACTCTTCTAATGAGTGTACATTGCACGAGCAATCGCTACGCTGGGTCCAACATCGATAGTTTAGCATGCAAATTCAGTAGATAGGAAGCTTAAGATCATGCATACGATTGGGAACATATCATCTGAGCTATGGTATGAGCATGAACATGGGAAGAAGACAATCACAAAAGAAAAGGTAACTTGGAAAAATTTGATGCAAAGAATAAATTTAGAAACAAGAATAGCCGTTCAGTGAACACTTCCTGCTTGCCCTGTTGTTGTACTGCACTTCTTCGGTTTTCCTTTCTTCTTTCATACATTTGTTACTTGTTCCTTTAATTTTGCTGTTGTCTCATGTAGTAAATTTGGTAAATTTTAAATCTTTTTGTGTTTTCTTTACTTTGTTTTGGATCATTCAAGTTCGTAATTGAATGCCTCATTTAGGCATGAGTATAGTTTGGAAATGGTCTGGCTTGTACTGGCAATATTTACTAGATGATTAAAAGGGAACCAAGGATGCCTAACTGACGTGTGATACAGTCTGATGCATATGGTATGTTTGATTAGTGGTTCTTGTTTCTTTCTTGTTCAAACTTCGATCGAAATTAATGCTTCTGATTTCATGTCCAGTTCTTGTTTGAGAATCCAACATAAGTGATGGGTGGGCGCCAGTCTGCTCAAGTGGTGTGCTTACTTACTGCTGAATCTGCACATTGTATATAAATTATAATATTATTATATTTGAAATAATAAAAATACAATCATTTAAAACTAAAGATATAATAATATTAAAAATAAAAAATAATGAATTAAAAAAAAGAAGTTGAAAAGAGAAAATTTGAAAGAGAATGCATATAAAATAAAATAAGAAGTTAAAAAGAAATGAAAAAGAGAGAGACGAAAATAAAAGAATTTAAAATAACGGTTGTAAATTTACTAAATAAAATTGATGCGTGTGCAACCTAATCAATCAAAAACTCTTAATAATAAGGTATAAACTATAGATTTTTATTATTAAAGTAAGTTCAAGAAAATGACCAGTGGACTTTTTCTAGCCCAATAAATGTAATTTTCCAAAGTGACTAAGCGGTGCGCATAATAGCTGGAGATTTGGCGAGGAACTACGTTGTGCAATGAGCTTGATGATCGGCATCTCCCAGTCTTAGTTCCTTCTGTTCTAGTGTTGATTTTTGGTTTTCCTATGAACTTTGCTCATAGACTACACATCAATTAAGCAAGACAACGATGAATTGCCCAAAATGGGCTGAAAATTGGGCAAGTAGGCCCATAAATGACAAAGTCGTGCATCCTGGTTGGGAGATGAAACACAGATGTTTAATATGTCGTGTTTAGTTGGACCTATTATGCTAAAGTGCGTGTGCGTGTGCGTGTGTGGGGTGTAAATATGTGAATTTTCTATTTAAGCAGTGATGGCATGACATGGTTGTCAATGTTTGGTCCTACGTGGTGTATTTGTAAACCATTTAATTATCATAAACATTTGTTTTAATTATAACTCAGCATTCATTTAATTTTAAAAGTCTTGTTATATTTAGGCCACATTTTTCCTACTCCGACGACTTCATCAGATTTCAACAAAATACTAAAATCTGTCTGCACAAAGCCCTTCGTTTGTCACGGTCTTTCCTCGTGAAAATCGATCTCTTCCATATGGAGCCCAGAACACATATTTTCCAATCTGTCTTATATTGCCAATGTCGTGCCCTTCTCCTTGACCACAAAAACCTATGGATGAATCACACCATCGAGGCTGTTCACCAGATGGCTTCTAATTCACAGACATGCTAATCAATCCCTTTCAGTCGTGGATAAGACATGGAAAGTTCCACCCTAAATAACCAACCTTGAGATCTGACATGCTAATCTTAAAAATATCTTTTCTCTACAAAAACATCCTAAATAATCTAACAGACAAAAATCCTTGATCACTCGGGCAGGATGGAATTTTCTGGCTATGTTTGTTTTTAAATTTTAAAATTTAAAAATACATATTCAATTATTATATATTTTAAATTTTTTTCAAAATAAGAATACTTAAAAACATTTGAAAACAGACATAGCCTCTGTTTTTGGAGAAAGAGGAGATACAATATCACTATTCTGTCGTGAGTTATCCATCTGATCCTCTTCAAATACAATACTTCAACTTCATTCCTCGCCCTTTTGCCCAGATACAAATTCAGTAACTTGGCTGGACATGCAATCTCCCCTAACCCCTCAAGTGGTTATATATTTTTAAAATTTTACGTGCATGCAAAGTTTTGTAGACCTTCAAGTTAATTAAAAAGTTTGTCCTGTCTCCATTTCTGCTTTTGCTTGGGAAAACTCGCTCTGGACTCAGAAAGAAAATCACGATTTCTTTGCACAGGATTACTCACAAAATCACAAATGCATTTCACATATACATATATAGCACATGCACAGTAATCTATCACACTTACAAAAAAGAAAAAAAAATGTTCTTCCGATCAAAAGACTAACAGTAGTATTATAACACACCGAATCCTATCTCCGTCTCAATAAGCACAACAAACCATACCAACCACCAGACAGCAAAGACAAGCACGCAAATCAGCACGGGCAAACCTGATCGTGCTATTCTTTAAGCATCATTTCGTGGTGATTGAGCTTGCGTACATGGAACCATAATGCATCTCAAGAAACATACGCCATTGGTTTCATCATCATCCTTCTCGTTTTCCTCCAGGGATCTCCCCTTAGTCTCAAGCGTGAAGAAATACGTAACGATCATGCCGACGATACAGATGCCACCAAGAATCACCAACGAAGCTGTCATTGTATAATGTTTGCTACGATGATGTTCCTCGTCGAGTGGGGTCCAGAGAAACCCAACGGAGCCAATGATGGCACCGATCTTGCCAGCAGCAGCGGAGATCCCATGGCAAGTTGATCGAAGTCCTGCCGGGAAAAGCTCGGCAGGCACGATGAACGTGGTGGTGTTGGGGCCAAAGTTGGAGAAAAAGAATGTTAGGGCGTACAGGATCATGAAGCCTGCGTTCCCATCGTGAAACCGGAATCTGTCGTAGGGAATGCCGATGGCCAAAAGGCATATGGCCATGAACAGAAAGCCTATCATCTGGATTTTGACTCTCCCAATGCGATCAATGAAATACACAGTGGCGTAGTAACCTGGGATTGTGGAGCCAATGGCTATTATGGCTTGGAGCCTGGCCACCTGAATCGCTTCTTGGAAGGCGTTCTTGTGGTGCTGGTCAATGTAGTGTTTGCATATGTAGGATTGGCCGAGGTTGCTGCTGTAGAAGACGATGTCCAATAGGAACCAAGTGGTGGCGCAGGAGAAGAGGTCTCGGCCATGGCGGCGGAGGAATTGTCTGGAGAAGAGGACGTTGTTTGAAGAAGTTTGTTTTTGATCCTCTTCTTCAGTTGTTTGGCCAAGGGAAATGGATAGCACCTTTTGCATGTCCTTGACCGCCTGCTCCACGTTTCTCTCCACCAATGCTGTGTACCTGTTGAATTACAAATACATTACATTCAATCAGTCATCCAAATGTTATAACCGGTTTGGGAAGTTCACTAATAATGGCAGTTTGCGTTGATTATTTGAGATGGTTAAGTTTATTTTTTCATTAGTTAATACTTTTTAACAACATAATGACTAGAGAGTCCAACATATGTTGAGAAATATGAGCAATTTGATGATTTGCTGTCAATTTTTTTATCCCACCAGAATACAAAAACAAATCTTCCTTGTTTGATATTTCCCTCGTGTGAAAGATACGAGTTTTTCTAACGCACAAAACACGTTGGATGTCAGAAGCAACAAGAACTGCACGGGTAGAAGGAAATCTGGATACTGCTATTACTGTAAGTTGACTCATCAAGCAACGGTTGACTGCTTTGTATGGTTCTGTTACCTGGGAGTCTCTGGCATCATCATCCGCCAATAATACGTCAGCCCCGCTGGCAGAGCTCCGATCATCAGTATCACTCTCCACGCCATGTCCGCTTCCTTCCGTGTCTCATCTTTTGGCGACGCGTTCGTCGCGCGGTCGAACCCGGCGCACACAGCCATCGTCACGGTGGAGCTGACCAGAATCCCGAACCCCTGCATCGAAAAAACCGCCGCTATAAACGCGCCGCGGGTCCTCCGGTTCGCGTACTCGGACATGATGGTGGCGGAGAGTGGGTAATCGCCGCCTATCCCCATCCCGAGCACGAACCTGAAGAATCCCAAGGAGATGAGCACGCATGTTCTGGACGTGCCCATAGAGAGGCCGCACAAGATGGAGCCCAGCACCATCAGCATGAGGGACAGGCCGTACACCCGGCGCCGTCCGACGTGGTCGCCCAGGCAGCCGAAGACGAGCTGGCCGATGGCGGTGCCGAGGAGGGGTGTGCCGACCAGGACAGAGTGGACGGTGGCAGGGATTTCGTCGTCTTTGTAGTAGATGTGGCTGAGGAGTTTGATGATGGGAGGGATGCAGAAGAGGTCGTAGGCGGCGGTGAAGAGGCCCATTCCGGCGATGATGATGGCCTTGAAGTGATAGTATTGAGTTTTGGCAGAGTCAAGAGCTGAGAGCACTCTGAGCGCCATTGTGAAGTGGGCTTATCGGTATTGATGAGACAAATGGGTTTATATTAAGTGATTACAATATATGCGTGAAAAATGAAATGGATAGATTGACGAAATGAAGGGAAAGAGGAAGGAATCTTCGCAGGTGAGAACGAGAGGACTTTGACAACTAGCCGCCTGTTTGATGTTTTTATTTTTTGAGATTAACGTGGGAGAATATTCCACTTTCGATTTGTTATTTTATTTTATTACCATAGTCCTAATTAAATGTTCTTGGATTAAATGGGTTGATTTAACGCATTGAATCTTGCTTTTACCATATAGAGATTGAATCGGGGACTTCGATTTGAGGGCTGTTCCACTTACATAAGACAGTCACACCTCATTCTAAATTTCGAGTTTCGTAATGCTGCTTCGGATTTCGACTTCATTTACCTCTTTTCGGCATATTAGTGCCGAAGATTCAGAGGTGTTCCAATATTGTTGTGTATTATTAATTAAGCCAATTAATTTGTTCAGAATCACATCATTAGTTGGACTGGGCACTTGACTTGGATTTATAACGACAACAAGAAGAGGCTTACGAGATCAATTAATTAATAGAATTATCTTGGTACTTTGAAAACAATGCAATTAATTTTCTAGATATGGAGTTTCTAATTTGGCTTAATTTCCAGTTTATGGCGATTGTTAAGACGTAGATTTGACCTAGAAAAATAGAAGATAATGAAAAATTAGACTCACTGGCATGCCAAGTAAAACAATATAATTTGGTTTAACCAATACCTACATATATTTGAAAAAACGTTTAAAGGATTGATGTAATTTGATATTGAAATTACTCCAGTTATATTATTATAGGTAACACTTATAAGTCTTGTCAGTATTGATTTGAATCATTCGACTTCATAATCATAAAGTAGGCGTGAAAACCAATTCTTTTTTATTTTTAAATTATTTTTCATGTTTCCTATTTATAAAATATTCTTATCTTTTTTAAATATATATCATTGATATTAGATCTATATATATATATATATATATATTAATGTAGATATACAACAATGGATAACAAAATGGTAGCGAAATGAATTTATAAATTGAATAAAACTAGAAAAAAAATTGAAAATATTTCATGCTTGGTATGTGTTAGATTTAAAAAATGAATGGACCATCATATTTTACTTCATTTTATATCAATAAATAGAATACGTAATGTGAAAAAAAATAAATAATATTATTTAAAAATATTTTTAAAAAAACATGCCTAGAGTTTTGACCGGACATATGGGTTCTGTATGCATAATTATACCAGGGATGTTCTGAAGTGATGAAAAAAGTGTCAAATACGTGCATTAATGAAAATGAAATGGATGAATGGGTGTAACGAAGAAAGTGGGAGGAAATTTCTTAGATGAAGAGGAGGAAGACTTGAAAGCCAGCTTGTTTGATTTTTTGAGGATTTATGCGGAAGAATATTTCACTCACGATATGTAATTATATTTAATTTTATAGTCATAATATAGGTTTCTTGTAATAGATTGGTTAATTTAATGCATGGAATGTTCTTTCCGTCGAACAAACGAGATTGACTTTGGAACTTTGATTCGTGGGCCGTTTCGCTCACATAAGACTGAGACACCTCATTTGCCGTGTTTGTTTTTTTTTTTTTTTGGTGATGTGGCATCTGATTTGGGCCTCATTTCTCTCCGTGGCCAGCATAAGTTCAACGAATTCTTGACTTGATCGTGTTTTTATTAGCGGGTAAGATTGTCGTGTTTAATTATCCTAATGCATTATTAATTGAGCCTAATAATGAGCTTTAAACTAGAATTTATCAATTACGACACCGAGAAGAGGCTTAAACTTGATCGAGAGTATTGAGTTTAATTAATTAAATGCTGCTGTTATGGATTTATTAATCCTGTATATATGTATGTATGTATATATGAAGTTTCTAATTTACCGTAATTTACAGTTTAATTAAGGATCTCTAGGACGCTAATCTTACCAAGAGTTAACCAATTTAACGTCTCCCTCGATGTCAAAAGAGAAATTCATAGGGAAAAAACAAGAAACATGGAGAATAATAAAAAAAAAATTAAACTTAATGGCACGCCAAATAAAACACATATAATTTGGATCTTAATATCCCTACGTAATGGCACGCCAAGTGGGTACATTAATGTCCCTACGTAAGGCTCTCAATGGCCTTACGCAGGGATATTGGTGGAGTGCCATTTAGAGCCTTACGTAGGGATATTAGCTTCGTGGCCATTAAGTTCAGCATCAAAAAATAAAACTAAATTTTAATTAAACTTTATTGGGCCATAAAAAAAAAATCCAACCAAATTGAAAACTTAACCCATGAAGAACACCTGCTAGGTTTGGAACGAAACTCAACGAAATTGAAGAAAGCCGTCCACGGGCCTATACGTGCGTATATATATAAGTAAGCTTGACTCTATATATTAATCTAAAACCTTAAAACTAAGAGTTATGGATTAAGTATACTATTGACACATAAAAATTTAGTGCACAATCAAAAAATGCCACATGAAAAATATGGCATTAAAATATTATTTCAATCAACTTATTTATTTATTTAGGAATTTAAATAAATATAATTTTTAAAATAAATAAATAAATAGTTGATATTTTAATTGATCAATCAAATAATGATAAATGGCGCAATCTTGTTAGAAACAAACAAGACAAAGACTTTACAAGATTAAACTTATCAATTAAAGTTGCTAGATGTGATTCAAATTGTGACAGCCA
The DNA here is from genome assembly GCA_019155195.1 of Avicennia marina. Lineage (NCBI taxonomy): Eukaryota > Viridiplantae > Streptophyta > Magnoliopsida > Lamiales > Acanthaceae > Avicennia > Avicennia marina. The sequence goes on from CM032755.1 coordinate 17,077,161, forward strand.
GTAGGATTGTGCCACGTTAATAAGATGATGTAACCACTTTATCTCTTTTTCCACTATAAATAGAGACCAAACACTATAGAAAAAGAGGAGAGAAGTCAAAAAGTAAAGCAACTGAAGACTTGAAACTCCCTAAATTCTCTTTAAAATTCTCAAAAATATTCATGGCACTCTTCATCAAATTCAAGAAATTCTTGAAAACCTAACAATCCTCAAGAAAGATCAAGCACAAACTCTTTCCTTAAAAATTGTTCAAGTTTCAAATTAAACGTTCTTAAAGGAAGAATCAGAGAATTAAAGTTAGAGAATAGAACCTACAAAAATTCAGTTTGATCCAAATTTATTCAATTTCGCACGAGTTTTATTGTCATTCAAGAATTTTATCATGTAGATTTTTGGTGCGCTTAGTGGGACTTTTTTATTTCTCATCTCTTTCTTTGCCCAATCCAAACAAGTTATAACAACGACTAACCAATCAATCTTAGAAAAGCAAATCACTACACTGAAGGCTTACAAAGCATGTCCAATAGCAAGACTCGAGAATTTCAAGGTTGATGGATAAGTTAGACAATGTAGATGCTAGCAGAGTTGTGGAGAAAACATCCGAAGTCCATGATGAGGCCGAGCTATCTGCTAAGCAGCCACTGGATAACTAGAGGAAGCTTACAATTGAAGAGCTTCAAATTTCCTTTGATAGCTTGATCTTTATTGATCAACTGAAAAATTTCATAGAAGGAACCATCAAAAGCAAACTTGATAAAGGTGCTAAGTTAACATTAACATACTCTGCCTTACTCTGCAAAGATTAACAGCTTGAAGATGCCAACAGGCTACCAACTGCCTCAATTCCAGCAATTTGATGGCAAAAGAAACCCAAAAAAACATGTTGCTCACTTCATAAATGCTGACACTTATGATGATCAACGTGTTAGACAGTTTGTTTGATTATTGAATGAAAATGCCTTCGACTGGTACATGGATCTGGAGCCTGGGTCTATTGATAGTTGGAAGCAATTGGAACAAAAGTTCCTCAATAGCTTACAAACACTCGTCAATGGAAAGATGAGTTTATCATTGATTATATCAACCATTGGAGAAATCTAAATATGAATTGCTAAGATAGACTTTCAGAGACATCTGCAATTTAAATGTGCATCCAAGGAATGCGTTGGAGCCTAAGATACATCCTTTAAGGGATTCAGCCTAAAACGTTTGAAAAGTTGGCCACACGTGTCACAGATGGAGTTCAGCATGACTGCCAGTAAAGTTAATGGTGCACTTGTCCAAGAGTTCTAAAATACAAGGTACAAAAGGGGCAAATCTTCCACCGAAATGTCAAATAAAAAATTCATGACAGTATGCATCAAATCTATCCAAACATAAGGAAAAAAATAAATTGATAAAGAATAAGGAAACTTCTCTAAGGCTTAAAAAGTTATCTTTGAAGGAGATGCAAGTTAAAAGCTACCGTTTTATCAACTCAGATGTCTTAGGAATATTTGATGACCTACTCGAAGCCAATCTCATCAAACTTCTTGAAATGAAGCGACCAGAGAAGTTGGAATGACTGATAATCTTAAGTACTACAAGTATTATCGTCTAGTTGGACATCCTATCTACAATTGCTTCGTATTTAAAGATAAAGTCGTGGAGCTGGCCCATCAAAGGAAAATCATGCTTGAAGAAGAAAGTACAAATGCCAATTTTGTCACCCTCGACAACTGAACAAAAGCCAACACAGTTGGCAGTCTTCAAAAAAACTTAGCCCACTCAAGAAGTAGAAGTGTTGGAAAGCAAATTGAGGGCATTAGAAAGCTAAGAAAGGCACATTCAAGGCATCAAATCTTATAGAAAAGAAATGAGGATCCTTGGAGCACAAAAAAAAAAGGAAAAAAACAAATGTTCAAATTCAAATGTTCCTTGACATGAGTTGAAATTATTTACAAATGTTCAAATTCAAAGGCTCCTTGACAGAAGTTGAAACTATTCACAAATGTTTAAATTCAAAGGCTCATTAATATAAGTTGAAACTTTTTACAAATGTTCGAAAATGCTACTTGATACAAGCTGAAACTTTCTGTAAATGTTTGAAGGCTCCTTGACACGAGTTAAAACTGTTTACAAATGTTCGAAGATGCTTATTCACACGAGTTGAAACTGTTTATAAATGTTCAAATATGCTCCTTGACACGAGTTGAAAGTGTCTACAAATGTTTGAAGGCTCATTAACACGAGTTAAAACTGTCAACAAATATTCGAAGGCTTCTTAACATGAATTGAAACTGTCTACAAATGTTCGAAGATACTTCTTAACACGAGTTGAAATTATTTACAAATATTCGAAGGCTCCTTGACATAAATTAAAACTATTTACAAATATTCAAAGATAATCATTGACACAAGTTGAAACTATCTACAAATGTTCAAAGGCCAAAAAGTTCAAGCCTAAATGATACTTGTGGGCAAAGGCTTAAAATTTAGCCTAAACGCTACTTGTAGGCAAAATAAAGCTTGTTACTCAAAGGCCCAAAAATTTCAACATAAACGCTACTTGTGGGCAAAATAAAGTTTGATACTCAAAAGTTTAAAAATTCAAATCTATATGGTACTCAAATGTCCAAAAGTTCAAATTTAAATAATACTCATGGGCAAAATAAAGCCTTGTACTCAAAGGCGCAAAAGTTCAAGCCTAAATTGTACTCGTGGGCAAAATTAAGCTTGGTATTCAAATGTTCAAAATTCAAGCCTAAACGGTACTTGTGAGCAAAATAAAACCCAGTACTCGAAGGCCCAAAAAATTCAAATTAGATAGTACACGTGGGCAAAATTAAGTTTAATATTCAAAGGTCCAAAAAATTCAAGTTTAAACAGTATACATGGGCTAGATTAAGTTGGATGCTCAAGGGCTAAAAAGGGTTGAAAAAATCAAATAATGGAAAAAAAAATTCAGCATGCAAGCATAGCCTTATTCCCAACTGAAAAATCTGCATCGAAACACAGCCTTAGTCCCGAAATTAAAAGCAGCACCCGAACACAGCCTTATCCCAGAATTGAAAATCTGAATCCAAACGGCCCCTCGTTCCCGAATTCGAAAGCAGCACCCAAACCTAGCCTTAAGTCCTCCTCTATCACCTGAACAATAGAGCTGCGCCAAACATGGCCTTAAATCAGTTTTCTTTCTTCGGGCAACACGCACAGCGGCTCAACCCCTCCACCACCAGTTGTCCCTCGGCGACACCCCTGTGCGGAAGTCCGACAGTACCACGTCTGCTCACGTCAGGCTCAGCGCCGCCGTTGCTACTGCGTACTTGGCCATTCAAGCACCCAACGACGAGCCACGACGGTCGCTGCTTCATCGGCTGCGGTGTCTCCACCGTTCCAATGCCGTTTCCACCACGGACACCATCACTGCCCTATCTGCAAGCTGGTTGTTTATTGCTCCACATGCCACCTTCGCTCATGCATCACCACCATAGGCGCCGGTTAAGTGTCCGCCACTGCTGCGTTGCCTGCACCGCCGCTTCCACCATCACTGAAGCAGTAACCTTTGCAACAGCTCCGATCAGAAAACCACTGATGCCGTCGGAAACCCACCACAACAATATCTCTTTCCCGTTCAGCACCGACGACGACCCTTCACCACCGTTCCAGCAACCACACTCAGCCTCACCACCAGTTCAGCCACCGCTGGAAATTCATCACGTCACATCGCCCAGCCCTCGCATAGCACCACCGTTGTTGCAACCTCGAAACCCGCTGCCACTGTTTCCTTGTCTATAAGTAACGACGGCCAAAACTTCACTCCGGTGGACGTGACGGAACCTAAGGCGGTGATTGGAACTAGAAGCAACAACAAAGGCCTACAAAAAAAACAAAACAAAACAAAAGGAGGGCTAGAAAGGAGCAGACAAAGATAGGACGGAGGAACTCACTTCCCTGAAAGTCGACCGATGGCAGATCAAGGTGGGCGTAGTACTATTTGTGTGGTTGAATCATGCGGTGTGAAGCCTTCTTCTTATTCGAAAAGAGGACGACGTTAGGGAATAGAATTTTTTCAGACACGGTTTCTTTCAGATGGTTATCCAAATGTAGAGTTGAACCTATACCAGACGTTTAACGTTGCATGAAGATTCATTCTCAGTAAGGTATCTGTCAGATTGCTCGGCGAATATCCACAGCTTGAGGGCAAACAAAATCTGATTGGATGCGAGGAAGGAGTAGTTGCAGCCAAACTCTGAGGATATTGAGTTGGATAGCACGTTAGAATCTTCGCCAATGGGACTCTGAATCTAAACTCTCGGCGTAATCCAGCTATGGGCTTACTAAATAGGCTAGCCTGTTGTAATGCATTGCCAATAGATTGAAGTGTTAAAAAAAGGGGAAAGAAAAAAAATCAAGACTTATTTATTCAAAATAGAATTTTTATGAACAAATCTCAAGTGGGTATTTGTAAATACATAAAAATTTAGTGTCCAATCCAAAAATACACATGGAAAATATGGCATTAAAATATTAATTCAATCAATTTATTTATTTATTTAGAAATTTAAATAAATATAATTCTTAAAATAAATAAATAAATAATTGATTTTTTAATTGATCAATCAAATGGTGATAAATGACGCAATCTTGTTAGAAGGGACTCTGCAAGATTAAACCTATCAATTAAAGTTATTGGATTTGGTTCAAGCTGTGACAGTTAATAGAATTGCACCACGTTGACTCTGCAAGATTAAACATATTAATTAAAGTTGTTGGATATGGTTCAAGCTGTGATAATTAATAAAATTGCACCATGTCAACAAGATAATGCAGCCACTTTTCTCTCTTCTAACTATAAATAGGGAACAAACTTTATAGAAAAGAGGACATAAGTGAAAAAGTGAAGTAGTTGAAGACTTAAAACTTTACAAATTCTCTTTGGAATTCACAAAAACATTCAAGACATTTTTCGTCAAATTCAAGAAGTTCGTCATAATATTCAAGACGTTCTTGCCTCAAATTCAACGTTTAATCTAAGACCGTGGTATTAACTTGAATATTAGCGTTACTAAAAATCGGACAACCCTCAAGGAAGATCAAACATAAACTCTTTCCTTAAAGATTATTCAAGTTTCAAACCAAGCATTCTTAAAAGAAGAATCAAAAAATTAAAGTTAGAGAATAGCCCACATAAGTTCAATTTGATCCAACTTTATTCGATTTCACTCAAGGTTTCTTGTTATTGAATTTTATCCTTCATATATATTTATATACAAGTTAATTTTCTCATCTTCTTTTAATGTGGTACTATTGACTTTGACTTTTTTTTTTGTTTCTCTCAACCCTTATTTACTTCCCCACTGAACTCTAGGTTGCAAAGCTTATAGAAGTAGAATGAACAGTTGCTTCTTCTGATGTCAATCAAGCACTTTGGATGAGAAAAATTTTGGATAACTTGAAGTTTATACAAGATAGGCTATAGAAATCCTTCGAGATAATAAATCAGCCAAAGCAATGGTAAAAAAATAGGGTTAACATATCGTTAAGTTCAATACCACGATATAAGAGAATTGATAAAAAAAAAAAAAAAAAGAAGCCAATTCAAGTTGTGAATTGTGGAACAGGAGAGCAGTTGATTAACATATCTACCAAGGCACTGTAGAAAGGGACATTCAAAGTCCAAAAGGAGAAACTCGGAGTTATCAACAGCACCAATATCAAGGAGTGTTAATAACAGTTACGTTGATTGTGATGTAATGTACTTCAACTTTTGAATTTTGTGTGATCACGTAATTAATTAAATTCTAGAATGTACATTAGAAGGCTATAATTTTTTTTCCTTTTTTGTGACTGACCTAATGCAGGAGAGAAAATCCCTTGAATGATGGATGACAGTTCAAGCCATATGCTTTTGTTACTATACGAGTTTCCGTAGTAATCCTAGTTTCTAGCCAAAAAAAAGGGGTGCAGTTACGTTACTTGAACAAGGATCACATCTACTTTTGTTTATAGCACATTAGGATTGTGACTTCCTTCACTTCTTACTCAGCCTCATTTGTAAACTCTAATTATATGTGTAATTGATTAACGTAGACATCGATTACTACCAACATACTTTTGCTGTGTGTTTGTTTCTAGATCCTTGAAAAAATAAAAAAAGTGTGTGATTGATGACGAAAGCTGATAGATGAAGTTGAACATTCTGATCCCAACATTCCTTTGTCAGATCAGCTGCTGATTCCAAGGGTCTAGAATCCATATATTTGAAAATGATGTCTACATGTGAACCCCAGTCAAAAAAAAGTGAAAAAGTAACTGAATAGGAATTAGCAGGCCTACAATTAATGCCACTCTCATCAAGATAGCTATGGATGAAATTTTGAAATGCCATATTGCATCCAATATTGTACCCTTTTAAGCTTATTTTAATCTTCAAATATTTTTATTAAAAAATTACTATAATCCAAACACTTTTACACTGCACTAATGGTTTAAATAGATAGATATAACCGTCAAACCATTATTATAAAAAATAAATATTTTGTTTCTCGGTTAGGAGCAAAAGGGTGTTTGGTTAAATTTATTTTTTATAGTTTATAAGACTATGTAATTTATAAAGTGTTTTTAAAATTTATATACTCGTAAATTTTATTGTTAAAATTAAATTAATAAAGTGTTTGATAAGAACATCTTATAAGATTTTATTAAAATTTCTAATTGTAGTTGATTGTAATTTTTTTATATAATAATAATAAAAATAAATTAAATACTATTAACAAAATATAATTTAAACATATATATGTTATTTTCAATATATAAAATAAAGTAACTTGGATCCCAAATATTTTATTTTTTAAACTTATAAATTTTTTATCCAAAAATTATCAAATATTTTTAAAAAATTGATAAACTATTAAATGTATTATAAGATATTTTTGACGAGCTTGTAAGGTCATCGAGCGCCATCTGGACAAAAAAGAAAACGGGGTGGTCGAAGAAAAGACTGCACACTAAGTGACCGCCTCCATGGCGAAGTAATCAACAAGATACCAAACTTGCCGTCCACTGCGCCATCTTTTATTCTTACCATATATTCAGGTCACCAAAGCTTAAATTTCTCTCATGAGGTAGTGCTGTAATAGTGATACAGTAATTATAAGAATAAAATAGAATACAATTTTAAAGAAAGAGATCGAAAGGAATTCGGCAAGAAAAGCAGAGTTAGACCAGACCCGTCAAAGCCAATCATTGGAAAAATTGCTGGAGATTAGTATCATAATTGCTTTTGAGCAAATGGGGCAACCTCAGAAGCTCGGGCTTTTTAGTGATGGAGCCCTGATATCGATATAGCGGTTTCTTCTTCTCGATTCTTTCAGATTTCTTTGGGAAAAAGCAAAGGAAGAATGCTAAAGTAGATCAATGTTGGCCTGGTTTTTAGCAGCAGAACCAACGATCAATCAAGATTCACTTTGCTGTTCAGGGGCGTATATATATATGACCACATTCCCTCTCATTCCCAAATCAGAATCAAGTTGTTTTCATTGCATTCTTCTTGATACTTTTTCTCCTCTGTTTTGCTTGTCATCAGGTCCACCTCATTCTAGATGGAGGTAAGAGGAATAATATTTAACCTTCTTCATTCTACTCCTACTGTCCTACAGTAGTTGTCTTTGGTGCTACTAGTCATCATTCTCCAGCAATCCTAACATATAATGCGAACATTGTGGTGCAGACTACTGAGCTGAAGGTGGAGATGGTTGGGATCCACGAGAAACGATTGCGGAAATGCCTCTCCAAGTTGAAAGGTCTGTTATACCCCTTTTGCTTTCCCTAGCAAGACACCAAGAGAAAACGAAGAACACAAAGAGGCACTAACAGCAATAGTCGATCAGATTCTGGTCTGAAAATAGGATGTTGTTAACTTGTTTGATTTGTGCAGGAATAGAGAAAGTGGAAGTGGATGGCAATAGTCAAAAAGTGGTGGTGACAGGGTATGCACACAGAAACAAGATCCTCAAGGCTGTGAGGAGGGCAGGTCTCAAAGCAGATTTCTGGTCTGCTCAAAATGAGCTTCTAAATGCGTATGCAAGTTCTAGTTTCCAAAACCCGAGATTCAACAACTTCAACCTCTTCTAGTTCTGCCCCAAAATTTGTCCCCCATCCTGTTGTCCCCACCTCCCTCCCATTCTTTTCTTCGTTTATTGTTCCTTATATGCTTTCTACTTGTCTCCTCACACACCAGTGAATTTGTTTCCTTCAAGTTACCTTTAGCATACACTCCTGTCTTTCCGAGAAAATCATGGATGAATGATTCATAGAGTAGCCATCTGTTTTTCAAGATTTCTGTGTACGTCTACGTTTTGGTTCAAAAGGGCAGTACCTCCTTCCAGATGATTTTTATGGTACTTATTACAAATATATTGTATTTGGATTTGAACTATGATTTGATCTAGAAAATATTTGGCAAGAAAAAAAGGTTAATTTTTAGAAAAGAAGATGCCAATAAGATTTAACTGAGGTTGTCTTCTGCGGAATATAAGATCAGCTTTTCTGAGTTAAGATTACAAATACAATGTCAGGACAACGCAAGAGATTTTTCATCGCTTCGTAAAACTAGCCAACGGATAAAAGAATAGAAGAAAAGGAAAGTACTACATCTCTGGGTTCACCACAGGTCATGGTTTGGAAGTGTGTTAAATTCTGTTTTAAACTGGAAAAGGTCCCCCAACATCTATGCTATGTACTCCATGAAGCAGTCCGAAGAAAGGGTGTTTGGTCGCTGATTGCACTTGTACAACTAAAATTTCAGGCTCCTCAATTGAGTATTACCCGGACGGATGTATTCATGATGATATGATGAAATGAAAACTTGAAAAAATGAGAAAGGAGATACATAGCATTCGAGGATGAGAAATAAGAGCATTGATCTTTATGAGAAAGAAACTGGGTCCGACACAGAAATGAAACTTTATGCAGGCTCAGAAGTAGTTGTCCACTGAGAGGTCCTCTTACAACATGGGCAAACCTAACATAAAATAATCCAAGAACTTGCTAGGTAGAGTGATTTCAATCTTGTGAGATTCAGTCCTGAACCAATGATTCAAAGCCGATCAGCAGAAACCTACCTCCGCAGGTTCAGTTGGCAGCAGATATAACAATAGCTAACAAGCTATATTCAGCATCTCACAGTAGTGAACAGGAAAAGAATTGAAAAGCACAAAACTAAATAAAAGGAAAAGAGAGGAAATTAGAATCGACAACAAGCATTTAATACAAAGAACTACAACAGCAGGCATAAGAAACAAAAGGGCCAGTTGGCAAAGAAACCAACTCTGCCAGTTGCATTTCCAAGGAATTGTTCAATAATAATATCACAGAAAGTACTAAAGTTACATGGTTCTCAATTGAATGCAACAGTTGGCAGCCAATCATTTCAATGGCATGTATAACACACCTTGCGGGATGGTGTTGTGCGCACCATAGCTCAAATCTTGTGAACCTGCAGAACCACCAGACGACTCACTGAGAGTCCCTCTTGACAGTGAGCTGCTAGAACCAGCAGCAGCACCCAGGATAACTTCTGTTGGTGGAGCCAAGGACGGCTGCACATAATTTGGTACAGCTTCCCTGTGACCATTGGGCAGAAAGCTTCCAACTATGGCCTGCAACAAGAAAATGAATCATTTGTAATTAAATGAAAATCACAAGGATATGTTTACATTTACATGTTAAATATGTTCATATATGAATGTGCTCTAATAAGTACACTACACACACACACACACACACATATAGAGAGAGGGGGGGGGGGGGGGTGGAGATGAAAAATTTACTCCTAAGATACTAAGCAAAAAAGCAAAAGAATCAAACTCTAGCTGAGAAAAGGCAAACAGGAATGACCATAAACAGATGCAACAGAATATGATCTTGATACATTAAGCCATCTAATTGGAATTGCTTGATCTGCCACTCTGATTTACTGATTAATTAGGATTATTGATATTTACATAAAGACATTTAGGGTGCAGCAGCACATAAGTCCAAAACCAATTTTTTAGTCTATGATCATTTTTGCGACACTACTACACACTTTTTTTGAGCAAGCCAACAAAACCTGTACTGGGGTTGCAGCAACCAGTGAACCAGCTACACACCCACCGAATACCCTTCCATTAGGTGCAGCTAGAGAAATATTTAGTCCACCGGTTCTTCCTTTCTGACCGGCAACTTCTGACAGCATAAACGAGCCAGAGAATGACAAGATTTTAAACAAACCCTACACATAAGGGGAAAAAATTATGACCAATGAAAATAGGACCAACATGATAAATGCATATCCCATATGCAGACATTCTTGATAGTCCATGGGGATGAAAGTGAAATATTTTAAGGAGTGAAATATCAGGCAACAGGTCCAAATTTACACATCTTAGTGAAACATCACCTAACTCAGGCATTGGTGTCATTCCTAAATTGAATACAGGTGTAAACACAAATTATAACCAGTGAACTAACACCAACTTGATAAGTGCAATGTTCCATATGAAAGGATTCCAGATAATCCATGAAAATTACGGTGGAAAATGCGAAAGGTTTACAAGAAGATCCAGATTTGGGCATATGAGCAAAACATCAAATAACTTGGTCAATAATGTTACTCCTATAGTCACTAGCAGACCCAGACAAGAAATTGTAAATTTTTCACATCCCAGTACTTGTTCAGATAAAGTTTAAGTTTCAAAAAATTAAAACTAACGTAGATGTAGAGATTAGATATCCAGTAATTTTGGAAAATACCTCATATGTAACTGTTCCACCAGATGTGGAGGCTTGGCGGAGCGTAGCACTTGATATGGACCCATAAGCTGAAATAACACAAATGGTTCTTGGTCCATCAAGCACAATAGACATTATTCTCGAAGTGACATCCTGAAAAACCAGCTATCAAAGCTTACTAACATACAACATAATCATGATCCCACACATTTTCATGTATGAGTTCGAACATAGATGCACACGGGGTGGGGGAGCAGAGCAAAACAAGCTCCTATTAATGTAATTAAGTTGAAATATGGCATACAAAAAGGTATTCAATGGTTAAAATCAGATTATGTTGCGTTTCCACTTCAGACACTAAAAGAAATGATAAAAATATAACAAAGGGGCAGGTGGGAAAAAATGTATCGAATTACAAAAATGTAAAGGGGACAATGCTTTTGTCATTTAGCTTATACAGACTTTCAAGAAGAAAAATGACCTAGAGATAATGACTTAACAAGACCACAAAGATGCACCACCTCGCTGCATTGCACAACCGGCATAAGTGAATTATGGTTATAAATAGACTGACAAATTTAATGGATGTATCAAAACTGATATATATAGTTCATTATATACTTATATGTGGAGTTTAATATATTTACATCTACAAAATTACATCGTTTCTTATATTAAATCCTACAATTCTCCACTCCAGCAATTTGATGGCAATATAGGGCGGTGCATAATTTTAGTTTTAAAAACAATCAGCAACAGACTGAACCTAGACTATGCTCCTGGATATTGGTGGAGCTCAACCATACCGAAGGGAATAGACGCACTCAGCCAAGTAAAAGAGGAATATTGACAAATACTTGACAAAATTTAACATGTAAATAATTTGAGATTTTATCAATAGAAACAGAACATAAAATGATTTGATAGATGTTTTGCATTGCCTATAACGAACTTTGGATATTTTATCCACCATGTATCTTTGAAGCAATCACGCTTCAATGATTATTCATGGTCACATATAGTGAAAATAAATCATTGATCGATGCCCTCTTTCCTCGCTTGGCAAGAATATAAATGGCTAATCAAAATTCACACTACCGTATTCAGGGGTGCATTAGATTTATTAAGTATTAAATTATAATATTTGAAAATAGATGAACATGAAGACATGTGGTGTGGCCTTGATCCACGAGTAAAATGCATGAATGGCTAAATCATACTATTCTGTCTTAATTTGATATAACTGATAAAAAAACAGCCCCAAAACAAATGACACCAAAACAGTAACTTATACTACTACCATATCTGATTGTGATTCACCAGATGAAACACAAACCATATCCCTTATTTCTCAGCCAGAGACTCCACAGCATCCTCACTACCATCAGAAAACCGGTCGTGGAATCAATTAAGTTTTGAGAATAATTTTAACTGTAAACTTGCAACTCGGCATTCAATAAGAGAGTAAGAGAAATCTGTTCTAGAAACAATGACTCATGCCCATCAATCCGAATGGATCAGAAACTCTGTAAGCTTTCCCCGTCTAGAAATTCATCAACTTTAATGTTTCTCAGAAGAACCTACAATTTTCATTTTATGATGTTAACAGCTTGAATTCACTTCCGATTAACAGATTAACCAACAAATGATTGCAAAACAAATATCATTATCTCGGTTACAAGTTCATAGGAGCTCAAGGATTTAGGATTTAGACTCGTCAGACGTGCACAGACACAAAAATGGAAGTGCACATACACATTCAAGAGAGACAGGGTACTCGCTAACAAGCAGCAAAGCCTTACAAATTGTTTAGTATGTGTTCTTTATTTGAAATCAATATAATAATACATGTTATAAGCATCCTAGCTATAATATCCAATCTTTCTAGAGCTTCAAAGTAAAATTCCCAGAACCTTTAAGAGCTTACAAGTACCAGAACTTGGAAACTACCATTACCATTAAGTGTCTGAATATATCAAAGGATATAGATATTGGAAATTTTTCAACCCTTAATCACAGAAAAATACAATAGAACAATCTAAACATTTCATGTGCTGGTAGAGCAGAATCAATATACATGAAGCCACACAACAGAACACTAGACAACTCACATGGGAAACATATAGATAAGAAATGCCTACCTCTCAAGCCAAAATTGGTTTTACACAGTTTCATTTGCAGTAGGGAGATTAGTTACTTTTCCCACAGCAACAGTTTTTCCT